>CM056202.1:89830357-90257857 GCA_029692085.1 Gymnothorax javanicus | reverse complement strand
ACTGGAGAGAAGAGGGAGAGATGGCTCAGATAACTGAGAGCACCCTGCCATGTTCAGCCTTCTGATCACACAGCGGCCACCTCTGAAGTCTGACTGACAGGGGCCAGACAGGAAGGCAGACAGGCAGAGAAACAGAGACACGGAAAGATGTGCCGGCGCACAGGAAGATTGAGAGAGAAACTCAGGTTCACAGACACACTGTGGTACACAGACACAAAGAAGAAGCAAAGAGACTTGCGAACAGACAGGCAGACGAACAGATTTGGACAGAAATATGTAGGGTCAGACATAAAAATGTATTTAGAAGCTTGTATGAATACCAAAAAAAGATTAAAATGAATCCTCTTGGTCTTCACCTCCAGACTAATACACAGTACCAGGTCATTTTCACCACTGAACGTGGCCTAATGGCTCCACGGAACACAGGCCTGAATAAGGCATCACTCGCACAGCTAGATCAGGCAGATAAGTGGAGACATCCTGTAATTTTAATAGCCAATCCCAAGCATATCTGCTACTGCTTTGCCCCCCTATAAGTAGGGCTTTTTAAGGTGCCTTCTTGCTGCAAAAACGTGCCTCTGCCTGCTGCTGAACTGCATCACTCTCAGCTGCTGCTCGTAACATTGCCTGCTGCCGCATCACTCTTGCCTGCTGCCGCTAATTAACATCCTATCTCCACCATAGCAGCCACCTGTGGGCTCTGAATTTATTCCCAGAGGGGAGGAGTGTCCTGCAATACCCTGCTCTCTCCTCCTCAAGCTTGTAAGACCTCTAAGCGCATCAGGATCAGAACCAAGACGCCACACTATCGTTATGTCTATTTGTTAGTACTGCAATTAACAACATAAATATGAGCTGGTCAACTGAAATGAAATAGCCATGAAGAAAAAATATGTCAACTGCAGGGCAGCTAAAACCTTTACTTCCTCATAACATTTATGCAGTACTCAATTGATCAATCTATCAACAATAACAAAAAAAAACAAATTATAGCCGAATAAATACTGTAATTGCACTTGACCCCGTTAAACCATAAACATTCCAGATACTCGCTTTCCTCCCTGGGGTACAGGGCTGGTGAGTGACTGGGAAGAATCTGATGGCAGTGTCAATGAAGTTGACAACGATAACGATGATGATAATGGAGATGATGATGGCGATGATGATGATGAAGATGAAGATGAAAATATCTGCTGGAGCCATGCACAGGGCTCCCCGGGTTTCTCATATGCCATTACCACCATGCAGCGAGAGAGGAATTGCTTTAAAAAAACAGGGCAAAGGCGAAAGACGAGAGGGGGCAGGGGGGCCAAAGCGGGCAGCTGAGCGATCGTTTCTCATCGGCGCCGAGGCCTAAATGGAGCATCTCCGCGGATGGGAATATGGCGCTCCGGAGCGCACTAACGCCCTGCTTTATTTTTCCAACATAGCGCCAGTCTGCTTTATTATTCATTTTTATTCCGATGCAGCAGTCCATAAAACAGAAATGAACATAAAACTGAATGAGCCGCGGTTAGCAACTGTACGCTGGCTGATGGGCCTCCTTGCACGGTCTGGCCACTATCCACACACACCGAATGCCCCAGGCTAAATCACGCCTCTTCTGTAATGTTTGTACAGCCCATAGCCTCGTGCCATGAGCCTTCCCAGAATTCCTTTCAGAGAGGAGAAGTCACCTTCCGCTGAAAATGAAGGGAGCCTGTGTCACGCCAGGTGCAGGTGTGTTGGGTGCGTCTAGCTCATAAGCGCGGGCCTGTCTTTGACATTTCTTCACCGTTCTTCTGTATTTCCCAAAACAAAACCTCGCTCAGTAAAATTGGAGAGGAAAGATTCCTTTAACAACCTGCCCTCAATTGCAAATAAACTCTTGACTGATTTGTGCGCCACCTTCAATTTTTATGGTATTTGTCTTTATTCAGATAAACAATGTGGTGTGCGGAGATAAATTGTCGGGGAATGTGACTGTGTCTCGGTTGTAAATTCGATGGGCAAACAGGTGTGTTTTGATGCCTTTGAAATGTATGTCACGTCAACACAGTGGCAACAATCCCACCCGGATTTCAGTCAAGGCAAGTCATCATTGCAGGAGGTCAGTTGGGCTAAGTCGTAATTGTAAGCACTGACAAGGCCCAGAATGTGAACCTATTCTATCAACTAAAAGCCGTCAGTGACGATAATAATGGCAATAAATCTCATTAAGTGCCAGTGCAAGGCCAGCCCTGCACAGCCTCCAACAAACAAGCATGTGTTGAGGAAAACACTCAGTCATTAGAAAAATAAGTACATAATGAAAGCAACTATGTTCACATAATCTGGAGTATTAAATATTATGCTTACTAGCTAGGCCATCTTCAATCAAACTAGGTTGGTCTTAGGCGGTGGCGGTTGGTGAACTGGCGATAGGGGACGCTCAAACCCATCCCTTAAAAATAATGATGGGTCATGACCTGTTTTCAATCATTCATTTAAATTACTATTTCAGAAACTCCGAAAACTCTCAACATTATCAGGTGTGGTCAGTTTTCATTAATAACGCACACCTGTCAACTCTCACGCATTTGGAGCAAGTTTTAGTGGCGTATTTACGTTCCCGTTCTGTAGTCAGCAATTATTCAATCAACGCACATGTAAGAGATTCTCGCATTGAATTGAAGTCCTTCTGCATGGGTTTATCAGTTTCACATGTGTTACGGTGGATTTCACCACGAGTAATTGGAAACCGATTATTACTCTGGACTTCTCACGCTTTTCTTTACTCAGGGGTTGGAAGCAATGGAATTGCATAAAGATGTTTCAAGTGATCTTATTTCATTTAAACAATTTAAACAATCATGAAACACATGCATTGCTTCCAACCCCTGAAACTGACAAACCTCCAAGCACAAGGACTTCAATTCTGTGTGAGAATCTCTTACATACGCGTTGATTGAATAATTGCTGACGACAGCAGGGGAACGTAAATATGCCACTTAAACTCACACCGAATGCGTGAGAGTTGACAGGTGTGCGTTATTAATGAAAACTGACCACACCTGATAATGTTGAAAGTTTTCAGAGTTTCTGTGATGGTGATTTAAATGAATGATTGAAAACAGGTCATGACCCATCATTATTTTTAAGCGCTGGTTTGTGCTTCCTCTATCGCCAGTTCACCTGCTGCCACTGGTCTAAGGCCTTTCAGACCTTCTCATCAGAACTTCCCATACTGTATACACTAGCCAATCTCTGTTCTAGAGCCTCACCGAACTTCTCATCAGAATTCCCATACTGTATACACTAGCCAATCTCTGTTCTAGAGCCTTTCAGAACTTCTCATCAGAACTTCCCATACTGTATACACTAGCCAATCTCTGTTCTAGAGCCTCACCGAACTTCTCATCAGAACTTCCCATCCTGTATACACTGGCCAATCTCTGTTCTAGAGCCTCACCGAACTTCTCATCAGAACTTCCCATACTGTATACACTAGCCAGTCTCTGTTCTAGAGCCTCACCGAACTTCTCATCAGAACTTCCCATACTGTATACACTAGCCAATCTCTGTTCTAGAGCCTCACCGAACTTCTCATCAGAACTTCCCATACTGTATACACTAGCCAGTCTCTGTTCTAGAGCCTCACCGAACTTCTCATCAGAACTTCCCATACTGTATACACTAGCCAATCTCTCTTCTAGAGCCTCACCGAACTTCTCATCAGAACTTCCCATACTGTATACACTAACCAATCTCTCTTCTAGAGCCTTTCAGAACTTCTCATCAGAACTTCCCATACTGTATACACTAGCCAATCTCTGTTCTCGAGTCTCACTGAACTTCTCATCAGAACTTCCCATAATGTATACACTAGCCAATCTCTCTTCTAGAGCCTCACTGAACTTCTTATCAGAAGTTTTCATATATGCCTGCCAGTTTCTGATCAAGCCTTCACAAACAGTTCGTAATCATAAATATTAATATAAACCTAATAATAAACAGAAATAGAATATTTACCATCATATTTGTCCATTAGGGAACGGTAGACATTACCTAGACAAACAAGCACACAGCAAGATTGAATCGACACTGGAAGTCAAACAGGGACAGTGTGCCAGTTCTTTAATGCTATGGGTGATTTTGGTGTGAAGTGGTGTAATAGGACTTACTAAAGTGAAACATAAGCATGGTGAGATTCAATTACCATGGAAAAAATGATCCTTAACTTTATAAATCACTGCGGAATGACATATTGAACTCACTACCCTCTAGAATTATCCTCACTCACTCACTTGTGAAAGTTTTCATGCTTTTCAATGAGAAAAGTTTGCCAGATATAGTATGGACTCTCTTGAGAAAGTACCTACATGGAAAGCCGAATGAAGCGCTGCACACACAAACGCAGTTGAGTCCATCGCCAGCCAGCCCACTGGTCCATTACCGGCAGGCCATTTTACAATAAAGCGACGCGAAATGCGTGTATTCGCGTCTTTGCATTGACTTTGACTGTAATTTGTCGTGCGAAAAATTTGTTTCGTGTCCGGTGTGAAAGCGGCTTAAGAATGATCATAATGTTCCCAAGTGAGTAGTTTTCACTGTCATCGCTGATATTGACCAAAAACTTGGTAATATTACGATTTATAGTACAGCCCAGCTTCTTGTAGGATCCTAATTCTCCACGGGTGGCCAATGCTGATCTCTGCAAGGAATACAGCACAAACTGAGGCCAAATCTCCTACTGACTGTAAAATGAAAAAGGAGGTGAAACGATGACGCAGGATGTCCTGAGTCAGTGTCCGAGAGCGATCGGCATGTCTGTATTTAGCCGCAGCCGGAAGAGCAAGCAGAACCCTGACTGCTGGCTGTCCTCCATATGGAGACACTTATGGCAGGAGAGACTGGAGGGAATTGGGTGGGCGGCTTTCTCACCTGACACACAATCTGTGTTTTTTTGTCTTTGTCGCATTGCTTTTATTTTGAGATTTTTTCAAACTGGTGAAGAAGTCCTCCCACATGAACAAGCACACTCGCACAAACATGCACACACACTCCTCTTCAGCTCTGTTTGATTCACACACACACACACACACACACACACACTCATGTCTTCAGCTCTGTGTGATGCAAACACATACACACACGCACACACACATGTCTTCAGCTCTCTGTGATGTATACACAGACACACACACACGCACACATACACACACACCCATCTCTTCAGCTCTCTGTGATGTACATATACACACACACACACATGCAGACACACACACACACACACACACACACACACACACCCATCTCTTTCAGGTCTGTGTGATGCACACACACAAACACACACACACACACACACACACACACACACACACACACACACACACCCATCTCTTCAGCTCTGAGTGATGCACAAACACCCTTGCACAAATATGCATAAATACACACACACACGCACCTTCAGCTCTGTGTGATGCGCAAATACATGCACACACACACACACACACACACACACGCCACGCACACACACACACACACACACACACACACACACACACACACACACCGCTCACTCTGTTTGATGTCCACTGTTCACTGAGTCACAAAAGTGATAATTAACTTCACATTCTCTTCCAGTGAGTAAAGAAATTAAGCAAACTTTGTGCACGATAGACTTAGAACCATCCTTCTTATGATCAAAACAGTCAAAAGAGCCTTATTTGTCTGTTCAGGAAACTGTGGGTGGGGACTGTCCTTCAAGGGCCCTGTGGCGCTCTTATCAAGCTGAGCGACAACTTCTGGAAGGCTCAGCTCTGAATTCAATCAGCACCGGCCCTTATCGCTCTCTTCAAAATCACTGGAGTGTTCACATTTTTCTGCAAAAAAAGTTCAGTGAATTGAACTGTTTTCAAACACTGAAAACAACGTTTGTGTATGGACAGGTACTGGCATTGACAGGTCAGGTACATTTAATTGTCAAAATTATGAATGAATCTTGAGCTGAATCATGGCACTAGGAGATAAAATGGGGCAAAACTAGGTGCTACAACAATACAAAATATTTAATTTTCCTATAAGCCGGCACCTTCGCTTTCAAAGAATGGCTCAGTTTAAAAGCCTTTGGGTTTTTATTAAAAAGGTTAAAAGAGTGCAGGCAGTGATTCACGGAGACTGCTGCCGGACGCCGTCTCAAAGCCATTCACTGCTTTCACCACTCTGTTCAACAAAAGGCTCAACGCAACACAGCAGTAATATGGCGACATGACAGTTTCAGTGGAAACACCTAGTGGATACACCAGGCAGCTCCCAATTTTTGGCGTAAAGAATGGTCATTATACCTATCAAAAGAGAGTAGTTTCTAGACTTACTGTCTGAATAAAATAGAAATGGAATAAAGGAAATTAAAACAGAAGTAGAGGCCTTTGGTGGTCCCGATACTTGTGAACTGGTAGGGCTTTTTCCATTGCTTAGCAGTGGAATTAACCTATTTGTTTCTCTTTCTAATAAATTTGGCAGAATATTGATCAGGCGAGACTCAGATATGTTTTTAATAGAGGGATAAAATGTGTCTAAAATAAACAAGGTAGAAGAAATAGTAATTAGTTCATTAGTTAGCGTGCGGACTCTTGTGCACTGGACACTGACGCACTGTCCCTGAGCAGAGGGCTAATACAAAAAATTCTGCTCTGACACTAGAGTTTTCTTTATACTCGAGAACTTTAAATTTGTTTAAAAAAAAAAAAAAAAAAAACTGTCTGTTTCTGTATGAATCGGAGGTGTCAGCTCGACAGTAATGTTATCCTCTTAGAGCTATCAGCAGCTGAGCAGCCTCTTTTCCCATCAGTCACTGCACTTCATTACCTCTCCTTCCTGACGCTCCTCCGTAACGCTCCAAAAGTAGGAAAAAACAACTTCTGAGAGATTAGGAAATGGGAGGAAAACTTTTCGACCAATTTGCACTTCAGAATTCCTTCTGAATTGACAGTTCTTCCTGTTCACATTGACGGGACGGGTTTCATATGCATAGCTAATCATGTCAATGATTTAGCGAAGCGAGGGAGGCTATGCTCATTTTGTGGACGCCAAAGCACCGCAAGGTATTGGGCAAGTCTAATGTCACATAAGGTTTTGTAACAAACGCACAGTACCAAGGTGATAGACCCTTACAGGTAAGATGGGCATGTGAGTCAGTTGAAGGCGACTGAAGGCACATACTGTTAGATTAGACAGCTAGTCTTAAAGAGCAAATGTGTCAAACAAAAAACATCCTCATGAGCAAGCAAAATTTTGGCATTAATGAATTGTGGAGGACTGTCAATATTTGTTTTGGTAAAAACATCTGAAAAGCCTGCTGTCTTTACCCTTATGGGAATTGCGTCATATTTGAATACAGCTCTCTCGCTAATTGTGCACATCCAGCCCATTCATTATAAAAATGTCAAACTTCTCACAGCAATGCAAATATCTCGCTAGATATAAAAATGTAATTCTGATAAAATGCAGTATACTATATACTGTGCCCATTTCTGTGGGGACATGTCCCCTGTGTCATACCGCTGTCCTTTAAGGTCAGAATGCAAAGCATTATGGGATATTCCTCAGCGCAGAAGTAAATATTTGTACAGCCTCTGGAATCGCTCAGCAGCCCACCCTCCAGCACCTGCTGATGTCTGAGGTCGAGCCATCAAGCCCTCTGTGTGCGATTAACATCCTCTTCACTGTACATTTAATGCTAATGCACTGGTGCTCAAGAACGCTGACTTACAACTCCAAAATTACACCTAATATAACATAAACATGCTCCTCACATGGTTATAAAGAAGGATTTATGGCTTTAATTCAGATTTTTATTGTTTATTCTTAGTTTAATTGGGGATTCCGTGGTGTAAATGTTCGAGTCTAATGCCATTGTAAAAAAAAAACTGAACCTCTCTAATGGGATTTTTACCATGACTTGACACTATGGCTGAGTGCTTTCATAATTTGCTTCCATTTTTCTTGAGTCCCAGAAAATAATCTATTGAAATAAGATTTCCCCGAGTGTTTAGAGTTTGCGACTCGCAATGATAATGCAATAAATAACAATGTGAAAAACAGCTACACTTATCTGCTGTAATGAGCCAATGAGCATTCATATTATGGCAAAAAATACAATTTTCAAGCCAATTTCCATCCCAATAATCTGTCAGAAAAAAAGTCATGAAACAGATTTTGTTCACTAGACTTCCTTTGCTTTTTATCTATTTGTCCATTCAGACACAGGGAGAGCTGATACTTTAAAACACTCCAGTTTATTGGTTAAACTCCACCATATGGCCAAAATAATATGGACGCTCCTTGGTCTAAGGCTGTTTATCAGGGGTTATACAAGATGTCCTCATTGACTTGACGCTATGGTGTGGCATCCCAGCAAATTCTGTACTTCCAACCTCACAAACACTATTCTGTAGAGGTAGTAAGTCCGTGCAGAAGTGCCCTAACATCGAGTACAAACCCTTTTCCACTGCAAAGTCACTATAAAACTGCATTCTGATGTGTATGATTTTGGAGTGAGATGTTTCGTAGAGCCCACATGCTTTTGGATGAACAGAGTCTAATGGAAGCATCTCTAGGTAAATGAAAACAATTTCCCTCCAAAACCACAAACAAATTTCCACTGGTGCTATTGAGTGTCCACACGGAAAGAATCTATATAAACATATAGGTTTTAATATAGGGCCAGATATAGGTTTTGCATATATGCGACATACATAAAATTGGCCGTTTTCATATATTTTAGGTACATATATGTACCTATATGTACATATATGTACCTATAATATATGAAAACGGCCAATTAAAACTTCAACTTTTTTTTTCTTTTTTTATTTGGCATTTCAAATCCCACCCGAATCTGGGATATCCAATTAGAGAGCTATGTACAAGTTCTTTGGCTTAGTTGCATATGCGGTCCCCTGTTGACATTTCAGGAGAGTGCACACAGCCTGCGACCATGAGCAATTGCTTTTCAAAAATTAAGTAGGCGAAACTTCACAAGTTCAGAATGAGGGCAAAGAATAGAGAAATGAAAGTATGGTCAGAATCTTAATTATAAGTGCCCGTCTAGCCAACAGGACACGCCTAGGGGAACTCTAATCTACATAACCCTTCCCAGCAGGCCCTTCACAATTTGTATCCCTGTAGCGCATTAGCCAATTGCGCGCTACTTCTGAAAAGAGCTGCCGACCACTGCTGGTTGATACAAGGCGGGGATTAAAACTTATATGTTTATATAGGTTCTTTTCGTGTGGGAATTTAAGAATCCTTGTTATTCCATCCCTGTAGGAAAAAGTCTGGGACCTTTAGTTGCTATACAAGCATCTCAAATAAAAGACAAGTGTCTGTTCATTAAAACTGTGAACAGAAATGTAGACTTTGTCTTCAAATTCATTAACCACAGTGAAATGCTCAAATAGATGTGGGGATGAAAATGACTTTTGAAAGGCATGTTTACTTGAATGCATGTTCTTCTGTGTACTTTTATTTTGTTATTTTTGTTTTATTTTGCTACATTTAGACTGAGGACCTCTGAGCCATATTCATCCAGAAACTGCATTACAGACAAGATAGAAAACATTGCATTTGGTGGATGTAACAGTGTAGTGTATTACCTTTCAGTGGATGTGTATGAGCTGTAATGATGTGAATCCAATTTTATCTAATGTGGTGAATATGGCAGTGACTTAAACTTGAAAAAATGCTTAATTGATGAAATAAACATAATCAAACCATTTTGTTTTTATACATTTCCTTCTCTTCCACAATACACAACTCAATCTTCATAGAATGGAAATAAGTATGGTCAAGAAAGAATTGATGACCTTGTTGTTGTTAACGTTTCAGAAAAAAAAAATGTAACAAATAGTATTAGATATTTGTGTTGATATCACAGCTTTTTGTCTCCTCTCACTTGCCATAGTTAATAATGACTGGTTTACACATAACATGTCGTTGTCACATGTCAACATGTATTTAGGATCAAATGTGATGCCAATTTCACATGTTCACATGCAATTAATAAGTTATTGCGTGAAATTATTGTTATTTTTGTAGGGGACTTTGGACTAAAATGCAGATATTACCTTGAGAATAAAAATATGAGCTAGGCATCATGTATGACAGTTGCAAAAGTGAGATATGAGCTATACAATAGGTATGACAAACAGAACCTGCCACTGGGTATATGAGCTATATAGGAGACCTATATGCCCTCTATAAGCACATATATGTACCTGAATATGGCCTATATGCGGCATATATGCGCATATATGTTCATATAGATTCTTTCCATGTGGGTGCCCCCGTCATGGGAAGGAGTCCAGTCTGTAAGTGAAATCAGCAGAATCACCAGGTACACAAATTAAAATGGAAATTACTGACAGTTAATGGGGGACAGTGCTTTTATCAGTAATACTTCACAATAAGAGTACATTAGTTAACATCAGCTAATGCATTAAGAAGCATTAACTATCAGTTAATTAACAGTAAACTAATGGGTCTACAAATCATTTACTAATGGTATTCATGTTAACTAAGGTATAAATTTTTACATTATTGAATAATTTGATAGTTTGACGTGTTACTTAAGGGATACTTAAGGGATTTTTTCAACTTCATAATAAGGATGTCAAAGAGCATTAAAAAAATGCTAAGTTAAGGTTACCTAATGCTTATTTAGCTCGCTGATGCATTAGTTAACTGTTAATTAATTGGTAGTTAATGCTTATTACTGCACTTACAAATGTACCGTTATTGAAAAGTGTCTCTCTTTCATCCACGGAGGCCTGGGGCCATAACACTGAAACACACTGGGACTCACTCAACATACGCTTAGGCAAGGCCCTTTACCAAACTGTTGCTGTGCTGCAAACTCTAGTGAACTACCTAACTGTCTACTGCCTACAAAGGTAGCTGCCCATATAGACAGTGTTTTAATTGAAGTGGAGCCTAATAAGACTGGGTTATTTAGATGCTCTAGTTAGATAACAAATTTGTCAGAATTTGTTCGCACTCAATTCAGCAGACAGGAACTCAAGCAGATATGGGAGAGTTTACCTCCCCTGTAAACAGCCTTCCTCTCTACATACAAGCTTTACTCCCTGATAACTGGAATCAAGCCCTCATTGTGAATAAAGCAATCTATGAGTTGTTACCATTATAGATGATCACAAATGAACTTACATTATATAAATTGAATCAGTGAATTCAATAAGGGCCCAACTCCATGGAACAGATTTTTACAGAATATTTTTTTTCCTCAAAGTGTGGCAATGATCCTGGTATTACATTTTTGACACAAGTAGTACCCCACCAGATGTCATAAATGACAAAATATGGTTGCAAATGCTAATTTGGTTTCGGCTTGGTGACCAATTAAAGACAGCAAAGTTGGGTTCAAATTAAACATTCAAATTTTCTACAAGGCAAGGACAATACATGTCTTGTTTCTCCAGAATCATTTATTTCAAAATGTAAGGGGGTGGAAGGTGGGGAGGTCATCTTCTAAGTTCTGGCGTTAACAGCTTATTCTTTCCAAGAAAAGCCTTTTTTCCAGACTTTGCCATTTTAGTAGTTTCAAACAAGAGCTCACGCATTGGCTCACCAAACAACAGATACCATCACTTTGTGCGTTGATTTCCAAGATAAAGCAAACTTCAAAATGGAAAGGAATCCACACTCTAATGTCTTCTTTGCTTTATTACATAAAAAACAGCATGGCCAGGCAAACAAAAAGGAGTTTAACGAGGTGGACGTTTTGCCCTCTGTCTCCAAATGTAGGAGAGGTGGTGATTTGGATTTGCAATTATTAAAAAGTGAAGTACTGCGGCTCTTCCAATTGGGTACACTAGCCCCCGGTGGCTTAGCTCTACAGACTGAATTCCCTCTACCAAACACTGATGTACACTGTTACCAGCTCTACAGACTGAATTCCCTCTACCAAACACTGATGTACACTGTTACCAGCTCTACAGACTGAATTCCCTCTACTAAACACTGATGTACACTGTTACCAGCTCTACAGACTGAATTCCCTCTACCAAACACTGATGTACACTGTTACCAGCTCTACAGACTGAATTCCCTCTACTAAACACTGATGTACACTGTTACCAGCTCTACAGACTGAATTCCCTCTACTAAACACTGATGTACACTGTTACCAGCTCTACAGACTGAATTCCCTCTACTAAACACTGATGTACACTGTTACCAGCTCTACAGACTGAATTCCCTCTACTAAACACTGATGTACACTGTTACCAGCTCTACAGACTGAATTCCCTCTACCAAACACTAATGTACACTGTTACCAGCTCTACAGACTGAATTCCTCTACTAAACACTGATGTACACTGTTACCAGCTCTACAGACTGAATTCCCTCTACTAAACACTGATGTACACTGTTACCAGCTCTACAGACTGAATTCCCTACTAAACACTGATGTACACTGTTACCAGCTCTACAGACTGAATTCCCTCTACTAAACACTGATGTACACTGTTACCAGCTCTACAGACTGAATTCCCTCTACTAAACACTGATGTACACTGTTACCAGCTCTACAGACTGAATTCCCTCTACCAAACACTGATGTACACTGTTACCAGCTCTACAGACTGAATTCCTTCTACCAAACACTGATGTACACTGTTACCAGCTCTACAGACTGAATTCCCTCTACCAAACACTAATGTACACTGTTACCAGCTCTACAGACTGAATTCCCTCTACTAAACACTGATGTACACTGTTACCAGCTCTACAGACTGAATTCCCTCTACTAAACACTGATGTACACTGTTACCAGCTCTACAGACTGAATTCCCTCTACCAAACACTAATGTACACTGTTACCAGCTCTACAGACTGAATTCCCTCTACTAAACACTGATGTACACTGTTACCAGCTCTACAGACTGAATTCCCTCTACTAAACACTGATGTACACTGTTACCAGCTCTACAGACTGAATTCCCTCTACTAAACACTGATGTACACTGTTACCAGCTCTACAGACTGAATTCCCTCTACTAAACACTGATGTACACTGTTACCAGCTCTACAGACTGAATTCCCTCTACCAAACACTGATGTACACTGTTACCAGCTCTACAGACTGAATTCCCTCTACCAAACACTGATGTTCCCTGGCACCAGCTCTACAGACTGAAGGCCCTCTACCAAACACTCATATACTCTGGAACCAGATCTACAGACAGATGTGCTGCTACCAAACTGTGGAAACTTTTCCATTTATGGAATTTACACCTGTGGAACTTGCATATTCAGGCTCAAAGGCAGCTGAGTAAATACTGTAATTCTTTATTGGAGAGAAGGCCAGAGTGAATGGTGTAATGTCTCATCTCTTGATGTGTACCAGGCAAGAATGCAGCAGGTGCACTTCATTCCTGCGCATGAGCGGCGCTAGGGTGGTGCTTGCTGGGGCTATAGCACCGGCAGAGATCTCTATAGCACCACCATAGCACCCCCAATAAAATAAGAATTTTCACATTTAAATTCTGGCTATACTTTCTCTGTATATTTTTGAAGTTATTAACTCTGCTCTGTTGGTCTAAGGTCAGATCCACTCTACACCTCTTATGTTGTAAGTTTGGTTTGAGCCGCTTATAGATCCTAGAAACTCTAATAGATCCCCATCGAACACTACATTGCTGACAGGGTACGCTCAAGTGAAGCATCTATCCCAGCAGCCGGAGGTAAAATTCTCTTGCAGACTCCCATTAGTTTTCACCTACTTAAAAAATGACATTTTCAGAAACACTTGCATGTAAGTCCGTGTTATTTTGGTATCGCTGTGCAAATAGAGCAACATTTTGTCTCCCTAAATAGGCTATGTGCTTCTTTAGGGGAAAGAGGCACACTTGCGAAAGGAAAAACCGAAAAGGTGACTTTGTAACCACGTTAACGTGACCGAGGCTTTTAATGACCCCTTGGTAAAACAATTGCTTGTAAGTTTTCATTTTTATAAGAAATGTTGATGAATGTTTGTATATGTTATAAAATTACTTTCTGGTTTCACTTCATTGTACCCGGGTTGAGCATATTTGGCGAATACCGCATTGTTTACATTGAATCATATGGCTAATGCCAGCACTCTCCTCCTTGTCTTTTGGAAATCAGTATAAACAGACAAAGCAACTTAAACACTGTTTTAAATATTTTGCGGGTAAGAAGTATTGCTGTTGAATGTCAATTACAAGTAGCAAACTTTTTGTCCAACATGTTAATTTTATGAACTGCCAAGTCAACGTACTCTCCGCAACGGTAAGGTTACCAAGGTAGCGAGTTAGCTGGTGACTGTGAACAATCGCGAGCATTTGCTTTTAGTCAGCGGTCTATTCAAGTCAATGGGATGCCCAATAAGATAGCTTGCAGGCAAACACAATTTTCTCCATTAATGAATAAATTCGCGTAGGCCTATCTACGATAACTTGCGCACTAAACGTTTTATTACAGCCCTTCAAATGAATATTACTGCAAAACGCAGCCGCACATCTTGGCATTTTTAACGATTTTGTTAACTTATTTAAAGTTGGCCTCATAGGAAAACATTTTAATGAAGAAGTTTGTTGTATCAATTTGGCGGCCAGGTGCTTCACTTTGGGTAATGTAAATATGACATTACCAGCAATCTAGTGATCTAAATGTATATGCTATTAAGCCAATTGGTTTTGCTTATGGACTTCCAAAGGTTGATTCTTGGTTCTAGTTTAAATTGTGGTTTTGTTAATTGCATGAGATCTGTCCTTCAACTCCTACAAAGCCTCGCATCTGCTGTTTTCCTTATTTGACTTTTACTGTTGTCAGTCAATTCAATATGAGTAGTAGTAGAAATCGTTTTTCAGTTGAGAAGCACGCATTTAATGCTAATTGCTGGATTGGTGTGATTGATGATGTTCACTCTTAGTTTATTTTTTATGCTCTTGTGTAGCCGGGGTGTCTCCCATGTTGCTGTATCGCTTGTATATTAAATACAAAATCGATTTAGTTTTGTGAATCAATGGAGGCATTGGTAAAAACATATCTGAAACTACTCTTGAATGCCGCGCATCTGGCTTTTGCGCAAATACAGACTACCTTACAATACATTCATCAGCCCCATCACTGAATGATTCAGCCCCTCGATAGCACCAACAAGAAAAAATCTCTGGCGTCGCCACTGTTCCCGCGGGAAAGGCAGAGGGGTCTGGTTCATCAGCTCGTGTTCAGTATGTATTATATTGTGTTTTCAAGTTTAATCAACTGCCTTAAACACAAAAGGAATTTTCCACAAGTTAGGCCTCTTGTACCCATCATCGTTAGTTGAAGCTTTTACGCAAATAATCTGACTCTGGTGATGGCTGTGTGTTCTTGATTGGACGGAAAGAGGAATGAACAAGTGAAAGGGGGGAAGACAAGGCTTGTTTTTGCTATATAACATAGAATACCGCTGAGTGTTCAGGAGCACTGTCAGCATCTCTCAGAAAGTCAAACATTCGCACAGGAGATACTACCGAGGGAGTTGTGGGTGGTGCAGTTTTTTTGCCCCCAATCTTCCATGGACTGCCAGTATCTCCTCGGATACTTCACACACCATCCTCCAGTGGTCGGCAGAGAAAGACCAGGACTGTGTTCCAATCCGAAAAAATGCTTGCTTCGTCGTGTTCACTCGCCCTCCGATCGAGGGGGGAATCCCCAAAAAATCCCGGATGTAAGATGGCTGCCAATTGTAGGGTTGTTCAAATCCAGTTTGTAGAGGGAAGGGCGCATTTTCATTTGCTCAAGCCCTCGATTATCCTCCCTCAAACGAAGCCAACAACGAACATCCCTCCAAGCTTTGATATTGCCCAGAATGCTTTGCTCATTCTCCCTCTGTAAAAATTTCACGTCCGCCATTCTTTTCTGCTGGCAAAAGGAGGAATTATGGCAGGGAAATTACCACACAAATGTAAGAATTGTGTTCGAGTAGTGTGTAATTTATGACCGAGTTACAAACAAATAGCGAAGTTTGGGGGCGAGGGGCATCGGTTTCGCATTATTTTTAAGCATGTTACATTACATTCATTTGTGCTGTAGCTAGCCTATAGCATCCGCGAGGACTGTTGCGGAGCTTATAGCCGCTTTCGCACTGGATGCGAAACAAATTTTTCGCACAACATATTACATTCAAAGCCAATGCAAAGACGGGAATACACGCGAAACAAATGCGTATATTCCCGTCTTTGCATTGACTTTGAATGTAATCTGTCGGGCGAAAAATTCTTTTCGCGTCCGGTGTGAAAGCAGCTTTATTTTCCCATAAAACAAGTGCCGCAGCAATCAAACGAGCACGCCGTCTTCTTCTTGCCATAAACATGCGATACAGAGTCCGCGTGAACTGTAGAAGGTAAAACGTACAGGCAACTAACTCAGTCAGCTCCATGGCAACATTAACTTCCCGTTGGCTTGTTGAAAAATGTCGAAGTGCGGAAGAAACGCGGCGAAGGTCTTCCAATCCGATTTCCCACAACCCTCCCCCGAAGTTTCCTCCACTGCCCTCCCTCGCTCGGGAAGGGCTTACTCGCCTGCTACGTCATTCGGAGGGCTCACTGGAGTGGAGGGAAGAAGTGAAGGGCGTATCTTATTTCGGATTGGACCGCAGTCCAGGTCAGCCAGAGAGTGAACTGTCGGACAAGGAAAACTCCCATAATTCCTTTCAAATTTTCAACCAAAATAAAGCTCAATAAAAGAATACAGCCACAAGCAGAAATACTAGCTGAGAGTCAGAGCTGGTTTCTCAAGATTTTAAAACATACGCATTGATTTCCACATCTCTTACACTGCGCCAGTGACAGTTTCTGATTGAAAGTGACAGGAATTTGACTGTACAGCAGACGAGGTGTCTGCACCAGCCACCACAGAGACAAAGCCTTTTCAGATAAAGCCCCTCCAAACCGTATAAGAGCCAGCAATAACTGTCAATTCTGCGGCCACCAGCCTATATGCGATACTAACAAACAAGTTTGGTCAGGGTTTTATTTAATTGTTCTTTTTTCTAAAAGTAGGATTGACTTCAAGCACCTCTTGAGAAACTCCAGAGCATGCTGGGACATGTAGTTTTGCAAGTATGGCTTGAAATCAGGCAGCTGTAAAGGCACTCTGCGCTTTCTGTGCTTTAAAAAACTGGTTTTAGAGATTACTCTGACAACCGTAAAGAACAAACTCCTCTATCCAGAGGGGTGAAGCAAAATAGTGCTTCTTAGTAAGGCTGAAAGCTTGAGCTGTCGATTACAGCCCCAAACACAAACAGCCAGTGATATGCTCTGGCAAATTACAACTGATCTCAAGATGCGCTCCGCTAACTCCCAGGTCAGAGCCTGGCACATCCATCTCTGTTTGCCTTTACCCTTCCCGCATTCATGAAAATTTTAGGACCAGACTGTTCCTCAAATTCTGACTCTGCTCAGCGCCACAGGTGTGAACACCCTAAATAGATTTAGACTTAGAAAAACTTTAATGTCCCTGGGGGGCAATTTTGTTTGCAGCACAATACATAAGTCACATACATCTACACCATACGATGACACACATAAATTACACACACATATCACACATAAATTACACATATACAAATAAGCCACTATCTTAGGTCTCAATAAACTCACAGCAGAATGGCTTGGTGAGGAGCATGCCTGTAACGCACAGGAGGCCATAGATTTGATCTGTCTTTTACATGCCATCAAGAGTATGGATGAAATCACCATCACTTCAGAGACACACTTCACACCTGCACACCTGTGTTGCTAAAGCTGTAGCTGTGTAGTTATCGCCTAAATGGAATTCCTTTGCATATCGCATATCCATACAATAGCACTAACTACCTGTGCCTATATTCTATGCGCATATTGCTCATGATATATATGTACATACAGCACAAATGATTTCTGTACATCTATTCATGATAGATTTCTGCATCTTTCTCATAAAGTATATTGTGTATTTATTGTACACCTATTTGTTGAATAAAAGCATTCATATAACTTAAAACAGCCTGCAACTGCAGTTAAAGGAAAGTTCATCAAAAGCAGCCCCCAATTATATCACGCTAAAACTCAATCAGCTGTGCTCACCTAATATTGAATGCACCATATTTTCTTTTCTTTCACATATTGTTGTTGTTGTTGATGTTGTTATTGTTGATGATGATGTTGTTGTTTTTATCTGCGTTTCATTCCAACATTTTATCTATAAAACCCTACTTTCATTTATCATGCTGCGGACCAATTTTCCCCCAATAAACCAGACAATCTCATCAAGAAAAAAATTACTAGTGTAATTCTTCCCAGTGCCGCAGATGAGTTCCTTTTTTAATATCTTCTTTTAAGGATTAAATCGGTTTATCGATGTAAATTCCGTCCATCTAGCAGACACGTGATATATCATTCCCAAGCGATCTGTATTCATTGAGTCAGGACATCGCGACGTCCTTCCCCCGAAACTTCGCGAGTCTGGCATTAGAACAATTTTTTCGTAATGCGCAGAATTTTGTTAGAAAACGGAAGACCGTTTCAGCGTTCGCGGTTTCACAGGTTGAGCGGCAGGCAGACCCGTTTGTCCTAAGCGGACGTTTACTCTGGCAGACAGAATCAGCATCGGGTATTAAGTGACAGAGTCGCGCAGATAAGCAGACCACTGGCCGCGAATCTCAAACCTTGGACCTCTCTACACGGAAAACCGAAGGTGCGCGCAGAATGCAGAACGGAGCCCTGAATGATAACTCATCAAACAAAGCTTAGCCTATCTGCTACCTGGTAATGGCAGATGAGGCAATAAGGGTCAGGCAGGGAACAATTACCACAATTGCGAGCGTTTCTAATGGGCAGGTCGGAAATAATGAAGCTGGCTGACTCTGTGACGAGAGGCGCGTGTATGAAATCAGTTCAGTTCGAACGGCCTGGTGAACCTCTCCCCGCATTCTCTGGACATAACAATTTCACGTGCGATGTTCTCTCTGCTGCTTTGATTTAGTTTGTGCCCCGATGATTTGTCAGTTAGCCTGCGCAGGCCAACTGACTCTCTCCAGTAAACAAACAAATTTTGGATTCTGTTGTTGTTTTTCTTTCATAGATTCCCACTGATTCCTATAGAGTTTTTGCGCTTACATATTCAGTACTGCCGGCCCTCAATATTCCCTCTCCTCGACAGTAACAACACCGCTCATCTCTCCTCTGTTTTAGATAAGCTGTGCGGTAAAAACAATTATGGTGCATGAAAAGCAAATATCTGAGTGACAAACACTAGGAAATGATGGCATTAGAAGTTAATCCCACTCTATTGAAAACTCAACGACTGGATTATCACTTGAATATTACTGATATGGCATGGGGCATTGTGTTATTTAACAGAAAACGCACAATTAAATCCGTTCTGGCCCTATGAAGAAATTAACATGGCAGTTATATACAGACAAGAGCACGGGCGCCAGTTTTCGCGAATAGCATTTATAGCACACAAACTGTATGAATTGCAATCTACATGACTGCTCAGGAAGACAACATTCTGCCTAAAGAATGCTGTTGTGCCATTTGTTTGCCACATACACACACGCACAGAGATGGGCGCACACGCACACACACTTTATCACACACAGAGGGTTTTTCAATCACACATTGACGCATACACACATGATCTACTCTACACAGTTACACATGAACAAACTTGCATTCTCTTTGATGCTCTCTTACACAAAGCCTAAGCACACTTATACACACACACACACACACACACACACACACACACTACTGTCCATCTTACAGAGAGTGGGTTCCTCACACTATCCCAATACTTGTCTGCCAAGAGATTAAAATATCAGGGCGGCCCGCATGACAAAATAAATATGGTCTCCTTGCTTGAAGAAAATAGATAAATAAGATAAAATCACTCTTGGAAAATAAATAATCTCTGACAGTGTGTGTGTGTGTGTGGGCTGTCTCCCCCAACCTGAGCGAGTTGATGAGGTCCCGGCAGATTGACAGCAAGCTGGCCTTGGCCTCGCCATCAGCGCCACGCAGGATGAATACCAAGTGTTTTTTCTGACACTCGGATGAACCTGTGGCACGGCGACAGCGCCGAAACGTGCGATCGTTGGGGAGAGCACGCGCCAACGGCAGACCGCAAGTGCGCCTTGCACATTGCCATTAATTTCTGACCTTTCAAGGCACGTCCCATTGTGAGGCAAATTGCTCATCTCTCTCTGTCGCTTTAAGGAGGAATGAAAATACCGAATTCATTAAAACCGCCCTGACTCGTTTGAGATATAAACCAACCGCACTCGCGCGCCCGGTCAACAGGGTGAGTTGCCGTACTACAGTAAGCACTCGGAACGGCACGATCTCCAGCACTGCTTAATGAGCCACTTACGGCCGCACATGAAAGTTTCTTCGCCGCGAAGTCTGGCATTTAAGCTCCGATGGTGAGCTAGGAGGGCCAAGACCAGACATGATTAAGGACAAAGCAAGAGGGAAGCAAGCGCAGAATTCTCTCTCTCTCTCTCTCTCTCTCTCTCTCTCTCTCTCTCTCTCTCTCTCTCTCTCTCTCAAATACGCACACTAATTTAGTGTCCGCCTCTGGTTAATGAATGGTTGGGCACCGATGCGGCCTAAATTAGCCCAGCTGCTTTCTGTGATGGCGATGGCAGGGTCAGACGGGGGAAACAGTCTCCCAACTGGGTATCAAATGCAAAATGCAAACCCGATCCTCAAAATGACCATAATTTTATTCCAACTTTCATCCCCACTGGGCTCACTAAGCGAAAACTAAATTGAATCTAAATTCACTCCAAAATTTAGTTATTTTCAAATAATTACCAACAGTGTTCAACAACCAAATAAGCAATACGACTATGCACCCTATATCATTTAGAAGCAGTCAGATAATGTTTGTTGTCTGAGTAGCAGTCTAACGCCTTGCCTAATGATAAATTACCGTTTTAAATTTTATTTATAAAATGTATTTATGTTTAGGCTTCATTTCAGTTTACAGTACGTGGGCCTACATCGCTATCAATATGTGCAGTAGGCCTACATATCGTTATTGTATCTTATTCAATATTTTCACATTATTGCCAAAGTACAGAAATAATCAAAAATCAGCGCGTCATACTTGCTTTAAATATATATTTTAAAAAATCATGGTGAGGCTATGATTAATAATTTGTTTTCCAATATCTCATACCATTCAACTTATAATCAAAATAGTTTTTTAAAAATCTTTTAATTTTATTTTATCTTATTTTTTTTTTAAATTAAACATTCCCTGCAATTGCGTCGTGGGAGTATACGGGGAAAACTACTGGAGCTGAATTTTCATCAGCGCAAAAGTTCTTCATGGTTTCATATGGGTTAGTTTAACTTACTTCTCTAGGGCGCAAAGACTGTTGATCATTGACAAACCACACATTTTCATCACTATATAAATATCTAAGCTATTATTTGATAGGCCTTGATGGATGTTTATTTACAGCTGTCGACTGTTCGACGCACACAATTGATTGATTAAAATTGGCAAGACTTCAGTAGATAATATTATGTTCCGTCGTTTGTTGCTATATTCATCTTTAAATAGCCAACAATAGCCACTGTTTTACGTTTGAGCACTGGTGCGCGAACTTTTTCAAAACATAGCCAACTGGAACAATAATGGATGACTAAGTAACGGAGTCAAACTTTGCAGAGATATTGGCTGAGCCAATATCTCGCAGACACCGAATTGATTTGATTTGATTTATTTTTCTCTCGTACAGCCTTCAATTGCTCAACAAAGTCCCAAATAATTACCGGAAAATTATCAATGTAGATCCGTGCAAATTAAAATTGACAACACGGGTTATTGTAGGCATAAAATACTTAAATATCCTAAACGCGACTTCGTTCCTTTGCAAAAAAAAAAAAAAAAATAATAAATAAAAACACTTTTTTTGTGCGCACTTGCTCATAAAACTGGCCTTGTTGGCAAGAAATGGAAAAGTGATGCGTGTTTGAAATGCGTTTTTGAAGATGATTAAGCGTACCCAGAGCACCACCTACCGGTGGAAATAATCTGTATCACGGCTTCGTGCCTTGTGCGTGTATGGTTGGCTGTAATCCATGGAGTATTACTGCATTTGGGAAAATTGTTACAGCTGAGCCTTATAAAATTCTCCAGTGAAAAGTTGTAATTCGCATGAAAAACGATGTATGCATTGCAGTTACAAATCTAAATAATAACATCAAAGGTATAATGTATGGTAGTCCGTTATATTCTGTTTTAGAGACACATCCGCTAAACAAAAATGCAATTTATTAATGCCGTGCCTCGTTACATAAAGTAAAATTAAATAAAAATAATGAAATAATAAAACCTTTTTACTGAATACCGAGAAGCGATTGTAAAGGATATGTCAATGTCTGCAACTTGTGTCTCTTAGATAAATAGTGTTATTTATAGTCAAAACTGTTAAATGGACCGAAGGAACTGGCATTTCGGCCTTCAGAGCTGTGTCAACGATTATTTTGCAACGCGCATTGGAATTCCGAGCCTGGCTTATGATTTTTTTGAAGAATTAATAGCGTGACTCGTCTCGAAAAACTTTTGTCGGTCAAGAAAAAAGTGCTATTGGATCTTAGACACGCACGCGCATCCATTTGTAATGCAAGAAATACTGAATATTTCTGCTCAAAACGCATGCATGTACCCGAGTCTTTTTTTAAACACGTATACACTTGTCTTCGTGAATAATTTGCAAAATGATTGTCAAAGGTACGTGAATAGCTGAAAAAACTTTTGCAGTGTCTGCAAAAAACATATGAACATGCTAATTTAGCAGTCCGCACAACACCACTCCGATAAAATAAATAGGCGTTTTCCTGCAGTAGCTGCTCCAACGCAACGACAAATTATAATATTTACACACTTTCGTTGTCATTTAAAACAATACCCAGACTGTACTGTAATTTCTTCTTCAAAGTAGTTCTGGAGTTAGCAGCATGTAGCCTACCAGTAATTTGACGTCAAAAATGAACAAGTTTAAGTTCTGGTTCACGCGTAAAAACTCACAAACTCTGCAAACCATCAGCAACCAAATCTTCCAGCTTTTGTGGCAGAAACTCCAAAGGCCACGCAAAATTGATTAGTAAAAATTGAGACGTAAAGTGAGGGAACTGAAAACTTACCTGGAAAAAACTGTCCGCGTATTAAGTCCAGGAGCTGAAACAGTATCGCAATTACGGCGTAAGTCCTTCTGTCCATTCTTACGGTCTTTACTTCACATGCCCGCCGCCCGTCCGTAGACCTACTGTTTGTATACGCTGGAAGTATCCACGCATTGGTATTGCAGTGTATGAGTATTTAAGCCGACAGCTATCCTGATCTGGTTGTTTGGCTCCAATTGAGTAGCAGTAACTGATGGAGGGGGAGAGAGGGAAAGAGAGCGAGGGAAAATATGCCGAATATGGCTGTCCCCCGGGTCCTTGCACCTGCCTGTTCTGGCGCGCTCTCTGTGCTTCCGACTCGCTGTCTCTCCCGTTTATAGTCCGCAGCCGCGCTGTGATATGTGAGAGGAAACTCTCCCGACTGCGGCTGAAGCGCAGGTCGAACTGAGACCAGACGGATTCTGCGCTTAACTGAACGCAGCTGCGTGCGAAGGAAATAGTGCAAATTACGATCGGTCCGACACGAATTACAAAACAAAAAGCGTGCACTTGGGGTCGGTAAATAAAAATAAATAAATAAATAAATAATATCAAGCGAGTACTCACTGGATCATTAATTCTTGGAGAGCTTCATTTTCAAATCCAGCAGTTTGTCATATTGACTTTCTGTTTTTAATATTTGATAATGAAGACCAGCCAGTTGGCTCATTCACTGTTAAAAGTTGTCCAGTCGTCTTGATCATACAAAATACCTGAAACGAGGTATGCGGAGACGTAGGCTAATAAAGGAGCGAGTTAATTAAATGTTGGCATGTTTATATGTATTTATTAAGTGAAGCGATTATTTTTCAAATTCCGATTGTTCTATTGTTATTATTATTTTTATTATTGCAGTTGCCATAATTAACAGAAATCTTGTATTGTGTAAGTGCACATTTTATAAGTGCATGTCTAAGAGACGCTGGCATGTCTGCATTTTGCGGAGGCCTCTGAGAGGCAATTAGAAGCGACAGGAGGACTAATGCCGTGGATATTGATTGGTAGGTATGCATATTTTCACTCAGGGTACCCAGAAAATCGCTCTGTCCGATGGGTTTCTGACTCAACATGTCACAGTGCGAGAAGCGTCCGTCGAGGTCCGCTTTTTTTGATCGATATTAAGTCCTCTGTTCGCTGGTACATTACAATTACGGAGTAGGACCCTGCTCTCAGTATTCTTATTACAACCAATATATTGTTTGGCTGAAAACGCCACGCTACCGCGTGATTACCGTGCCGTTGTCAGAGCACTATGTTTCGGTTGATTAAGTAGCTTTCACTTTTTTTTCTCAAAAGTTTTCAACATGCTTAAAAAGAAGCTCAAGGATTTAGTCTCTGCTGTATGTCTCCCATTTCATGACCCTCATGGGCCGGGAAGAAAGAGGATGCTATTGAGACAAAAATGGTTTAGTGGGGTTTGATTGTTCAAAACCTGGCCTTGTCATTTGGAGCATAAAGGATTGAAACCCGCCTGATTTAGTGCTGCAGAGTACTGTTGGGTCGAGTCAGTGTCGGGTGGTGAAAGTAAATTATGCGCAGAGATGCTTCTGGGTTGCCGCCATTCCCTTGCATCTTGATTTGAGCAAAGCAAAGAACCATTTTTATTTACAAAAGGCACGCTGCGTGAGAACATGAGACGATACCGTCTCTTCCCTGGCCTCCGGGATTAGGCTTTAATATAATCCATCAATTAGGCACTCGGCAACTGCCGCGGTGACTAGCAATAAGGTTCCATTGCCTTCGGGCAGGCGCTCTCCAAGGTCCTGCAGCTCTCCCAGGCGGCCGAAAAACCATCAAGGAGGTTCTGAACGGACAGCGCTACGGAGCTCAAAGGCACCCTCCGTGCTCCGCTCCGCCCTCCCTGGTGACGCTACACAGCCAACGACATTCCAAAAATCGTAATTTTAAAAGTGAAAGGAGGTATTTTATCTTCACCCTCTAATAGCCGATGTCAATATGTAAAGCTTAAGTGGCATGAACTGTTACACACATCACAATAATACATAAGTTAAGAGCGAAGGTAATTACACGCACGAGGCCTTCAGTAATGTCCAGCCAAGCACAGAGGCAGGACTCAATGGCTTCTTAATTATTGCACTGTTCTTGCCTTCACACTAACGATGAGGATCTCACAGTGGGACCGTGAAACCTGTGTTGTACTCTCAGTTAGAATAGATTTAAATTAGCAATCAAGTCCCAAACACAAACATGTGATGTGCGCATGCTCACACACTGAGAGAGACAGAAACACACACAGAGAGAGAGAGAGAGAGAGAGAGAGAGAGACAGAGAGAGAGAGGGGTGGGGAGAGAGAGAGAAACTTCAGAAATATTTTTAAGTCAAAAACATAGAAACAGAATTTCAACATTGCTTGCTGGATAATATGTAAATTATAGCCAGCTAAAACTGTGTGGGATATGCAAATTATGACAATTAACCTAAATGCTGTATTTTGAACAGAAAGTGCTTTCACAGTTGTGTTTTATCTAGGTTGTTGGCATTTGCCTGTGGAAAACTAGAGGTAGGCACTTAAAGTGCCTCTGCTTGGAAAGGTGCCCCAGTAGTTTACGAGAGATGTATAGGTTAGATATCTAAGGGTGCTGATGTTGGCGTTGCTATGCTACGACCACTCGTGTATCACTTTGCAGGATTCCTGGACACCAATGGTCCAGATGAGAACTTGCAGTTTGTACAACTGCTCCAGCCTTGCGTGAGGCATCAGAAGTACTACGCACTGGAGTGGTGACCAGTCGTGCAGCATTGTGTGAGTCTTTCAGGGCAGAGATCCTCAAATCTGGACCATAAATCCAAATGCAGTCCAAATTTTCTTTTATCCCAGGTATATAAATGAACATTTAGTGTCTCTGATTGGCCACACTGTCTTTACACTTGTCTTCCAGGTGAAGGGAGGGTGGAAAACTAGCAGTTCTCAGACCTCAAGGACAGTGATTTGAGGACCAGGGTTGTAGGGTTTTCAGGAAACATTTTTAGGGATTTCAGAACCCCTCCTGGTATGCAAAACACTCAAATTTTATTAGTTGAATGTAAGTGGATGTATTTTCATTTTAACGGAAATTGAAATGAGTGAAAATGTAAGCCGAACACACTAGCCAAAGGGAAAAAGCAGTTTTAATAGGTAATTGTTGTATTTGAAAGTGTCTTACATGTCACATGCTCCAGTAGCTGCCTGTAGAAAGTATCTTTAGCGGAGGGACATAATTACAGTGTTAGCTGCTCTTAAATGAAGGGGCCAGCACAGCGTGCGTCCAGAGTCCAGGCTCTTTCTGCGCCTGTTTTCTCCTCAGTCCTCGCCTGACCTGCCCAGTCGAGCTCCACCATCTTCAAGGACATTCCAGTCCAGCAGTTACTCCGTGGAGGAACCAGGCGGCTCCCAAAGTATGCCTCAGTTAGGGCACATGAGGGAAGTTTTGGCTGGGGTATTTGAATTTTTTAGAAGGTGTGAGATGATCGACCACGCCTGTATTTGTAGCTCTGTACTTGTGTTTGGCTGAAGTGGGATATACTAATTTCCTAAAACAAGTTTCCTGGATTCCTCAGTTTTTGTGTGCTTTACTCTCTTGAATCAAGCAAAAGCAAAAGGGGATTATTTTATTACATAATGCAGGAAGTAAAAATATATGATTTTTTAAAAATTTGGCATGTCCAATCCCACCCGAATCTGGAATGCCTGATTAGAGTACTATGTACACAAGCTCGCTCGTATGCGACCCCATGTTGCCATCTGGGGAGAACGAAGACAGTTTGCAGCTCTCGTCTGAAGCACGAGCCTGTCAGCCCCTGCATCTTTACACTCATTGGTTGAAACTATCTCAAATTCAGAACAAGGGCGGAGGATACCCAAACATGAGCAAGCTTAGAATCTTACTGTCGAGAGCCCAGCTGGCCAACAGGAGGCGCTTGAGCAACAAACAAAGCTACTATTCTAATATCCAAACCCGGCAGTCCCGTCCCAATTTATTTCCCTCCAGCGCAAAGCCAAATGAGCGCTGATCTGAAAAGGCTGCCGACCACTGCCTGCTGGTAAGACCAGGGATCGAACCCGCGTCGTGGTGGTCACTACTGCTCTGCAATGCGGTGCCTTAACGAAGTGAGCCAACCCGGCAAAAATATATGATTTTAATCAACCCAGTGTCTCTAATGTGTCAGGGTATTTCTCTCCTTAAAGTGAATGGCCGTAATGAAGCAATGAAGTAATGCCACCTTGATCCATGTTCTACTTTAAATCTTAGCATATTTTACCGCTCCTCCAAAAAAGTACTGTGTTACGACCATTGCTATTTACAGTACTGAAGTGGCACTTTCTGGCAGACATGGCAGGTGAAGACAGTGATTATCCATGTGAAATATTCACCGATTTCTGCTGTACACTGAATGTGTTATTATCAATTACCATCCTCCTGGTCGCCTTTGTAATCTCATCTCTGTCCTGCCTGGATTTTTTCTTTATCACTGATGCTATTGCTCTGTACCAGGGCTACACCTGACCTCTACTTGTTTGTGTGGTATCATTTTCTATTCAGGTAAAATGGAGTTAATGTTACTTTTTGCTTTTGGCCATCATGGCAGTTCATAGTAGGTAAGTGTCAGTGTGATGAAACATCATACCTTAAAATGGGATATTCAATAAAATGATGTACAAAAGTTCAAATAATAAAATTCAAATAAAGACATTTGTTTTCCTTTTACAATTTTAACATTTGTATATCATTTTATTGAATAAGTGTCACTGTGTTTGTTGTTTTTTACTGCTGGCCATCATGGCAGTTAGGAATAGGTTAGCTTCAGGATTTTAGTGAGTGTTTTTGCATGTTTATGTATTAGATCTGTCATCGTATTTATGTACGTAATTGTTTCTTTTTGTCCATCTCTCGGCTTGTTGCTGTGTCCGCAGTGGTTCAAATAACCTGTTGAAGTGCATAGTGCCTCTTGTCTGTTCTCTCTACTTGGATCCAGTAATTCAGTATATCAGCCTGTCACTGAGAAAAGGCACTTAAATCACTTAGAACCCATTTACCTATACTTTCTTTACTTAATCTCATGGCAGTTTCTAGAAACAACGCTGATTTTAATGTAAGTATAAAAATCACCCGAATCCTCTTAATAACTGATATGGTGCTCCAGAGAGATCTTTCTCAGTGAGGCTATGAGTATATTCTGCCAACAATTAAAGTCCATATACATTTTAAGCAAAATCTTTGAAGCACAAATATGTCTCGTGCCCCTTTTCATTTGTTTCACAGCGTCTCTGGCTTTTCTTGTACTGTCAGTGTTATTTGTGTAATTGTGTTTCTGATGATTGATTGTCTTGTTTCTTTGTTAATTCCACTGTACGTTCCTTGTGCCTTTTCCTGCACCTGTTTATCATACTTCCTGTCTCTGTGTGCATCTTTACCCCAATTTCTCTGTTCAGTGCCAGATAGTCTTGTTCTTGCCATGTGCCAGTTCTTGCCCTCTCATGTTCCCTTCATTCTTCAGATTCCTGGTTCCTCGTTCGTGCCTCCAGTCCCTTGTGTTTATGTGTATCGTTACATGTCTTTATTTGGTACACAAGTACCTCTCCAGTCTTTCTTGTTTGCCATAATCGTCTCCTCCCCTTCCCCTCGCTCTGCCTTCCTGGCTTTGACGTCAATGCTGATCTATGACCACGCTTTGCCTGTCCCCAAAGATCTGGCCTACCACTGCTTGACCCACAAACTGTTTGCTGTGGACCAAACCTTGGGCTGTCAACCTCCCAAAAAAAAGAACCTGGTTTTCACAATGAGCACCACTATTGATTCTCCCCACCCTGCCCCCATGAGACAAATACGGGTTACTTTGTTTTACAGGAGCTGGTAATTCATGATGAAATTATTCAATGATGGAAAAATCAATACATCATTAAAGCTGAGGGATGCTTCTTTATTTTCCTACCCTATTGCCTATATATTCAGTTGTGTGTGATGTTCATGCCTCTCAGCTCCTTTTCTGTTCTGAGGTTTACAGATGAAGACCACAATGGAAAAATGATCAGAGCCACATGTTCACGCTGAGGAGAAATGATGAATTAAAAATTCATTAAAAACGATCTTAGAAATAAAGCACTGAAAAAACATGCAAAAATTATAAAATGTATAAAATATTTTAATAATATATAAAATAATTATATATTATTATAAATATTATAATAATATATAATATATAAAATATACAAAAATGCAAAATTTGGACTCTGATCATTTTTCGTTTGTGGTCTTCAAATGTTTGCCTCAGTGGTATGTTTCCATCATCGGAGAAACACTGAAACATATTCAGTGATGTAATTCAATCAAAAACTTGCGCGACACTCGCGGGTTTCCATAAATTAGAAAAGCAGCCATAGATCAGCTCAGCAAGGACTATCTGCAGATAAAGTTGAGATAGATCAGCTCAGCAGGGAATAAGTGCAGATGGAGATGAGATTGATCATCACAGTGAGGTCTGCCTGCAGATAAAGCTGAGATAGATCAGCTCAGTGAGTTGTACCAGCAGAGGGAGTTGAAATAGATATGCTCATTGAGATATACCTGCAGATGGAGTTGAAATAGATCAGCTCAGTGAGGTGTACCTGCAGATGGAGTTGAGATAGATCCGCTCATTTGGGTATACCTGCAGATGGAGTTAAGATTGGTCAGCAGAGTGAGATGTACAACGTACTTGCATGGAGAGTTGAGATAGACCTGATCAGTGAGTTTTACCTGCAGAAGTAGTTGAAATAGATCAGCTCAGGGAGGTGTACCAGCAGAGGGAGTTAAGATTGGTCAGCGTAGCACGTTGGATCCTCAAACAATGACAACGTGTATCGCTGATATGCAATGAGAACCACAGGCATGAGCACTTAGTTCTGCCATTGAAGTGGTTCTACACCTTCATTATGGTGGCAGGTCCCATTCCTTGTGTGGTTGGGCAGCACTCTTCCCTTAAGAATGCTAGGCTGATGCTAAACACTGCTTCAGCATTCAAAGTGTTTATTTTAAAGTATTTGTAGTATAGGTATTATTTCTATATAACACAAATGTGTTGGATAAATTATTGTGTTGATGTGAATACAGTGCTTTTAAATAGAATTCCTTTAGTAGTAATATATACGACCTGACATCAAGATACCAGGGACAAATACCTGAATATCTCCTGACATTTTGAGGATACAGAATTTTTTTTTTGCCAGAAGAGGAGTCTTCAGTAATCATACAAGAGGAAGTGCTCTCACACATGGACTAAATATAATGGCCTGCCAAGTTTCCCAGGTTGAAAACTAATCTGGCCTTTATGGGTAATTATGGAATTCCCAGTGAGGTGGCGCTGTTCACGTATGTACATCAGTGGTGTCCAATTTTGTCTGTGTGGGAGCAGGTATGACAGCATCTGATTTTATTAATCAAGGTCTTCCATACATAAAATGTCACCTATGCTGGGCTTTTTTGGATAAGTAAACCTGCAACTGGGCCTCTTAAGAAGACTGGACACCCCCACATTACATCGACTGAGCTTGGGGGGGGGTCCTGTTGAGACACACCAACAGAAATTCATGCCCTGGTAGTTCCTGCCCCACAGTGATTACAAGCTGTTCAGGTGACCCTGTTAAGAGACTTTATATTGGTGTTCCTGATTTTCTGGCCTCTAGGGTTCGTAAAATATTAAAGATGGGATTCAGAGTGAGCTCGGAGTATCGGAGGGGTGTTGGGTTGAGAAGCAGACAGACCAGGAGATGATGCCGGTGCAGAACTCACACCGTCGGCTCAGGGGCGGGGTCCCCGAACGCACTATTAGAAGTATTATTGTTCTTTTGCCGAGGATGATTTGTGGCGCAGAAATCGCAATAAAAGCGAAGAATCTCTCAGAGAGGCATATCAACTCACCTCACTAAACTGCTGGTGGTGCGAGTGAGCCAAACCCCCTCAGGTGAGATTAAAGGAGCTGAATGAAAAATGCATCAGTAAAGCTAAGAAAAACAGAAACTGGAAAATGTGTAGAATTGCTGCTCTGTTTACCTGCTCTACTTCACTATTAAAATAAGGCTGTGTGGTTCAGCTCAGTCAGTCATTCAGTAAGACATTCAGTCAGTCAGTCCTTACTGCAGAATCTTGCATTCCATAACATCTGTTTCCACTATATTGAATTAGACTCAGCCAAAAGTAGGTTTTTATTATGCTTTTTGTACAAGGGATATCAATCTTTCAGATCCATGTGCCAAAAAAATGTAAGTATATATATATATATATATATATATAAACAAACCACCCCAATTCAGAAATAGTTGGGACAAAGTGTAAATTGTGAATAAAATCAAAATACAATGACTTTCAGATCACATGAGCCAATATGTTATTTACAATAGAACATAGATAACATTTCAAATGTTGAAACTGAGAAATTTTACATTTTTATCCACAAAATGAGCTTATTTCAAATTTTCTGGCTGCAACAGGTCTCAAAAAAGTTGGGACACAGGCAAAAAAGGGCTGAAAAAAGCAATTAATATATAAGAGAATCAGCTGAAAGAACATTTAGCCAGTAATTGCTAACTGGCATCAGGTGTGTAACAGAGCCACTGGAAGATTTTTGAAGAGAGCATCAGATTATCAGTGGTTGAAGTCGTTAATGGCTATAAAAGGGATGTATTAGAGAGGCTGGGTCTCTCAGAAGTAAAGATGGCCAGAGACTTTACCGCTACTGACTCCAACCTCTGAAGGCTTGACAAATTTTTCCGTTTGCATGTTTTTTAAAAAATTTCATAGTGAAATACTTTTGAAAACAATGTTCCTCAACGTCAAATTGGAAAGGCTTTCAAGGTCTTATCATCGACATTGTATAACCTCATCAAAAGATTCAGAGAAACTGGAAAAACCTCTGTGCATAAGGAACAAGGTAGAAGACCTTTACTGGATGTCCGTGATCTTGGGGCCCTCAGACACCACTGCATCACTCACCGGCGTGATTCTGTCATTGACATTACTAAATGGGTTTAGGAATACTTCAAGAAACCACTGTCTGTAAACACAGTCCGCCATGCTATCCACAGATGCCACCTAAAACTCTATCATGCAAAAAGGAAGCCATTGTTGAGCTTGATCCAGAAGCGCCGCCATGTTCTGTGAGCCAAGGCTCATTTAAAATTGACTGTAGCAAAGTGGCAAAGTGTCCTGTGGTCAGACAAGTCCAAATTTGACATTCTTGTTGGAAATCATGGGCATTGTGCCCTCCGGGCTAAAGAGGAGAAAGACCACCCCTCCTGTTATCAGCGTTCAGTTCAAAAGCAAGCATCTCTGATGGTATGGGGATGCATTAGTGCATATGGTGTGGGACACTTGCATGTTTTAAAAAGCACCATGAATTCTGAAAGGTATATAAAGGTTTCAGAGCAACATATGCTCCCCCAGACAATATTTATTCCAGGGAAGGCCTTGTGTATTTCAGCAGGACAATGCAAAACCACATACTGCAGCTATTACAACAGCATGGCTTCATAGTAGAAGAGTCCGTGTGCTGAACTGGCCTGCCTGCAGTCCTGATCTTTCACCGATTGAGAATATTTGGCACATAATTAAACGAAAAGTCCATCAAAGGAGACCCAAAACTCTCCAGCAGCTGGAAGCCTGTATTAAACAAGAGTGGGATCAAATCCCAATGGCTAAACTCAAGAAACTTGTCTCCTCAATGCCCAGACGCCTGCACTCTGTGTTAAAAAGAAGTAGGGATGCTACACCATGGTAAACAGGCCTCTGTCCCAACTTTTTTGAGACCTGTAGCAGCCATCAAATTTGAAATGAGCTCATTTTGGGGATAAAACTGTAAAATTTGTCAGTTTCAACATTTGCTATGTTATCTCTGTTCTATTGTGAATAAAATACTGGCTGGTGTGATTTGAAAGTCATTGCGTTTTGATTTTATTCACAATTTACAATTTGTCCCAACTATTTTGGAATTGGGGTTGTGTATATATATATATATATATATATATATATATATATATGTAAAAAATTCAGAGGGCCTATAGCCTTGATGAAATGGTATATTAAATGTGACAAAATAACCATATAGTTTTTTTTCCCTCTATAGTCCTACATATTAAATATTCGAATACACTGACACTGAATAATTTCTGAGGCAGTTGAGATATAGGTGATGTCAATTTGAAATAATTACATCCACTGTCAGTATCTACAAAAAAATAACTAGATATTTTGATCTAGACAAGGAACCAGAAGCAGATTCGGAGTACAGTTCACAGGGGAGTATTAATAGGAATATGATGATAGTAAGTGGGTGGACTGAGACCCAGAACTGAGAAGGGGGCAGTACAGTTAAGTTGGTAGTGACTGAAGACAGTTGTGGCAGAAGCCTGGTGGTGAATTCTCCTTGCCGAAGTAGGAACGATTGACAGTAAGAAGCGAAGGGTTTATCAGGTACACAGTCCCAATCCTGAAGGCTGAAATTAAGGCTTGGGAGCTTGTTCCTATTAATAAGACTCTGAAAAGTAATTACGTTTTTCTCTATCATTAAATTATCTGAACACATGTAAGAGGAGCTTAGCTCAAAACTAGAAGATACAAACCGACTAATAGGTTTAGTATGGCAACTTGTTACAATCCAGCAACCACACAGAAAAGAAAGTAAGCTTAAGTAGACCATTACATTACACAAAAAAAAAAGCAGAGAATACAAATGATAACATCCAGGATGAAGGGAGTAAAACAAGACCATAAATCAATTCAAAGAGACAAAACTACAAAACATGAGTTGGTTGCTGGAAAAGAGGAGAAACCAATTATGGACACACAAGGGTTGTGACACTTGGATACAAAACACCCCATAAAGCTATTTCCAGTTCCTTTTAATTGTCCCTGATATCAAGCTCAGGGACCATTTTATTTCATAAATATGCAGTTTCTGCCTATTTGCCAGCCAAATAATGATGCTGCAAAGCTCTTATTACACTTCATCCAGAAGGTTCTCTATTGCAATGAGATCTGGTGCTCTGCAGGGCACTGAAGTAAACTGAAGTTATGGTCATATTAGTAAAGCAGGCTGAGGTGATGTTTATTCTCTTGTATGAAGCATTATCCTGGCAGGAAAATTGTTTTAACAAAGGTTAAACATCTTCATTAGGGAATGCAGTTGGCCAGAAACAATTCTTCAGTAAGCTTTCACATTCAAATGATGTTCAGTTAGGAGCTTAACCCCTTAAACTTAAATTTTTCACCTTAGTTTTCCCTAAAGTATGTTCAAAGTCAGAAGGGTTTTTTTTTTTTTTTTTCATATCGTAGAAAAATGCCACATATATATACTGTATCTGTAGGTTGCAGCGCTTCACTGAAGCAACACCACACCTATTTTGAGAGAAATACTCAACCCCAGGATGCCATGTTTTTATGGCCACTGCATTACATCAAATGGAAAATATCTAGATCTCGTACATGATTTTATACACATTTCCCTGTAATTCAGCAGGACATTTTTGGGATCGTTGGAAACCATGGGATCGCCACTATAATTTAAAATAGAACTGAAGTTCCGCAGCAACTGTATTTTACGGACCTGTATATGGGTCCATTAGTTTTATTGAGTCAATGAGGCCTCCAAAAGAAATGCCTCGTACCATTGCACCACAAAACACAGTCGCACTGTCGACCCAAGGGACAACAGATACATCAATTCATGCTGTTTGCTATAAATTCTGACCCTACCTGTCACATCCCGTGTCCCTCTGCGCTTTTTGTTTGTTTGCATCTTCTGTACAATATTGCTTTCCATAGTTTGTTTTATTCAGTGATCATTGTATCTGCATTACCCACACTTGTTCCAGGGCTGTGTTCAAATAGCCTTTTTTGCTTAGGAAAGTTCCTATCTCCTAAAAAATGACCCAGAATTATTCATGTGGCAGCCAGAAGTGTGTTGAAATTCCCTAAACGTAAAGGAAAGGTGCTTTAGTGCTTCCTAACATATCACCTTTAGCATAGGGTACACTGAACCAATCTTTATGAAGAGAAAGGAGATAATGCCATCCCACAATTCCATGTGGCAGCAATATTTAGAGTGACGACCATCCATCCGGCCAATCAAGAGACACACAATCACCTTGCCTAGTGTAAGTGCATTGAGATTCTCTTTGCAGCACTGTTGTCATTCTAAGCCGTTATGAATTCTCCTTCACAACTTTCCTCCAACTCATTACATTTCCCAGTAAAATTAAAGCAAAATGGTTAGGAATTAGGCAATAAGACGTAATTTTTTGACTATTCGAACACAGCCATGGTTCCCTGTGTGTCACTCCCTGCACCGGATTCCCATTGTATCCTAAATGTCTCCATCTAAATAAGCCCTGTGTCTTTGCTCTTTGTCAGAGTGTCCCTCCCACTTCAGGGTCGGATGTGGCCTGTATGCGAACAGACTGCCCTGCACACCTTTGTTAAATACAGCTCAGCGTCTGGGACCACTCAGGCAGGATGAGCGAGTTCATATTCTGTTATTTCAACTACCGAAGTTCAGTCAGGATAACTCAGGTACAAAGATGGAGAGCCATTTATTAAGTATGATAAGGAACATTATTTTTGTTTTGGCTTTGAATAGATCTGCTCTGAGCACTCGGTGCACATACTCGTGCACTATCCTGAATACAAGCACGAGTTACATCCACCTCATGGACAAAAGGCACCAAATCCCCTGAGTACACAAAGCAGAGTTAAACAGGCAGGTGGAGTTCGGGGTGGCGGTGGGTGTGCAGCAAAAAACAAAATCGCAGCATAAGAAACAAAACAAAACCCCAGCGATGTCAGCAATCAGGTGCACATGACAAACAGCACACAGCCAGCAATCAGAGCTGCAAACAAAGCGACAAACATGAACAGCTGCATAGCATTAGCTTGATTAGTAGTTTTTGAAGTGCGCTCCATTACTGATGTGATGTGTGCAGATGTGATTGGTTGATGAAAGGACAAGTGTGAATTCAGCCCTGCAGCAGCTGCTAGAGTTCCCTGACTGAACTGGGGCTGGCATTTCATGCGCGGCGCTCACTGGTGCTCATTGTACACTTTTCTTCTGTACCAACTTCTGTAGACTCTAGACACTGCACTGAACACCAGTCCAACAAGAACCTCTGTGTCTCACGTTCTGGAAGTAGCACATATGGCCCCAATAATAGTCAAAGTCTGCTGATGCTATGTAAATTGAGCTGAGGCTGTACGCTTCATCCTTTGGAGAGGAAGAAAATTTGTATTATAATGCAAATAAACCTTACAAAGTGGTGGATAAATATAGTTTCAGTCACTTATACCCAGAGATTTACATTGGATTTACATGCATCATTGGATTTAAATTGGACATTGGCACATTTCAATAATGTAGAACCAATCAAGAAAAATCATCTTACTTGATTTATTTAATTTTTTTTTATGTTCTTGGTTTGGATTGAATTAATTGCAGATAAGTGCAAAGTGATTGTAGAATGACTCATTTTCATTTCCCAGGGGAGGATAGCAGTGTTTAGATAATCTTACATTTCAACGTATACATCCAGAATTTTCTCACTTTTTTATTAACATATGCCATATCGTAAATATTTTTCATATACGATGCTCTTTACTATTATTGGCACCCTTCGTACATATGAGCATAAGTGGTCTTGAATTAATGCCTACTTTTGATCTTCAACATTAAATTAAAAATATTAACAAAAATATAGTCTTAAGGGGTGATCTGGGGTTAAATGAAAAATGACACCAGGAAACAACTCAGAATTAATCTAAAGAGGTATATGTAATAACCACCAAAAAAGATACAATTTAGCATTTTTTCATTTATGCGGTTGCCATGGTAACCGAGCAAGCTCATTAAATATGCAAAAAACTTCTGGCACCAATTCCTCTTTAACTCTATGATAGAATTCAGTTTTTCTTTCATCATTTAAAAGCCATTGCTCATCCAAATGCAATGACATAGCCATTCTTTGCCCAATTTATCAGTTTTTTGTGATTTTGGGGCATTTTCCTCAAATTTTGAAATTATTTTGTGCAGAATCTGCCGAATACTCAAAATATTCAAAGTATGTAACAGATAGGCAAAATTTCCCGATGTCATTGCATTTCTAATGAAGTAAAGAACCTGCAGCCCAAATTTAATTGATTTTCAATGATAAATAAAAATGTTATGGCTGCCACAAACATGAGAAACGTGGAAAAAGTAATATCTTAGGAAATCAATGGAAAATGCATTAGACCGCATTGAAAAGTTGAGTTCAGTCTTAGTCTGTGGCTTACACCCATTTTTCAGACTGTATTATCTGATTATTCAAATGTTTATCACCTTCCTGGAGTGAAAAGCATAAATTTCATCATCACAGTTGCTTTTAAATCATGATTTTATGGCAAAATTCAGTTTTTAATCCTTGTAGCAATTAGTGATTATTAAAGGTGGGTTATTAGAGAATATTTTTATTCAAAAAAAAAATTTTGGAAAAATACCGATAATCAAATTTTGCCCATTTAACTCCAGATCACCATTAAAGTGAAATACAACGATTGCAAGAAAAAAAAAAAAGATTATTATTTTCATGAAATACATATTTTCTCAAAAATACAATTTGTGTGCCACAATTACCGGATCCCCTTCATTTAATACTTGGTCCAGCCTTCCTTAGCCAATAAAACAGGTGTGAGTCATCTCCGACAGTGTGTAATGTGGTTGGAGAGGACATGGCAGGGGATTTCTGACTGTTCCAGCATAGAAAACTTCTGAAGGTCTTTAAAAATCCTAGGATCTTGTTAATGGGCCCTCCACAGCTTGCTCCACAGGGTTTTTATTGGGTTTAGGTCAGGGGTCTGGGATGGCTATAGCCAGAGCCGTAAATATAAAGAGTTTTCTCAATGACTTGATAGACGCCATGTTGTTACCCAGCCGTAGTTAATAAGTGCTAGCGTCCATATTAGTAATTTGTGTACAAGTACTTTGTAATAAAGGCATGTGACAGGGCGAATACAATACAGTATGTACCTGTGGGATTATTTTGAAGGTTAGAGGCATTCTCAATTTTCCAAAGATGAATATACTGGAGGACAGCTTGTGTACACTCACAACTGAGTAGCATTCTACATTGCAGTGATTAGCTGTTTACATTAATGTTTAACTGAGTCTGTGGTGATAGGCATTTCATGTTTTTTCACAGGTAGAACTTTCTCATAGAAGATTACTCCAATGAACTAATAAGTTATTCAGTTTATACTGAAAATGATCATGGTTGTGATTTGCCTGGATGTGAATCGGTAATGTGAATATTCTGCTCGAAGAGTAGAATTAAGAGCTGTCATTTGCTCTCCAGTTTTCACAATGAACTTTAACTTCCCAGCTGCCAAGACAGGCTTAATGTGATTCACAAAAACTGCAGCTTTTGTGAAACTGAAATTAAAACTGTTTCCCATTGTATGTTCTCTGTGAAATTCTGGCCGGATTTGCAGGAATGGCTGTCAACTAAAGTCTGACAGCCTGCTCCTCTCACAAGAGAAAATATTGTGTTAGGTATTAACATGAGGGACACTAAGAGTGATTTGACAACCTGATACTGCTGGTGAAAGTTTTTACCCATGCATCCCAATGGAGGAAAATGAAGCCCCCTTCTGTAATTATTGGAAGGGATCTTGTGGACAATCATTTCAGTGTTGCAAAACTAATAAAAGGTACAATCCAATAGTTGGGTTTATTTATAGAAATATGGTAGGCAGTGGGACAGAGCCCAGAGTAGAATAGCACAGTGCAGTTCAGATGTTACTGGTGGAGCTGTGTGGGCGTAGGCAATGCCTGGCCAGATGGAGTGCACACAATTGTTATTATTTGTTACAAACCTCCTGTGAATGCGTTCTGTCTCCTCCCATTCAGCAACTTGAATGTCCATTAGAAGCAATGTCTCCTTTAAATGTTTATGTCTTGTGTGTTATCTGATCCCAGCTCTATCTCATCTCATAGCTACTCCACCTTACATGTGTGTGACATATTTATGCCCCCTCCTGTGAATTTACAAGTTGCAGGATTGTCACTTGTTATGCCTTGGTCCCACTGGGGAAAAATCTTCGGCGATGTGGAAATAGACAAATTTTCTCCCGATGGCTCCCGATGCTCGGGAAAGCTCCGGGGTACCTTCACAGATAATCGGCGAAGGTGCCCCGGAGCTTCCCCAAATTTGAAACATCATCGGGGGAATATACCCGTAGATTAGGGGATGCATCGGTGAGTACTTGCGAACCATCCCAGGTGCCTTGGGGAAGGGTTATTGGGGAGGTATATATTGTAGCGAGCTACAAGGTACAACCAGCCTCTATAATTATCAAACAGGTTGGATGGGAATGTGCGAGACGCCAAGCAGGGTTTGGGAAAGAACTTTTTTTTTACTGAAAAATCCTCTAACCTCTCTGTGCACTCCCTGTAACTCATCCCACCACAAAAACTGATATCGCCTAAAAACTTTCTTTTTTTTTAATCACTCGCATTCACTCCACTTACTCCTGCCCCGAGTTACTTTGAACATTGTTTCCCCCTCTCATATTCCCCCTCTAGCCTTTATTTTTATGATTTTGTTTCCTTAATTTTTTCTCTTAATTTTGATATGTAATTTAGGTTTGTTTAACGACGAGAAGGCTGTTGGGCATTGCTGTATTTAGCTGACCGCGACTTGCGTCTGGCAAGCGCATCTGGTTGTTATAATCTGTACTGCAGTGGCCCGATCTTTTCCTTTAGAAATTAATCAACTTTTTTTTTTTTTATTGAGTGGCTGGATATACACATTTAGTTTTCTTGCAGGTGTCTAGGCTGGGGCCTGCAATTTGGGTTATTTATTTTCTGCGGATAAATGTGTTTTTTCCCTTAACCTGTTCATTTTTTCTCTTGATGTAAATAATGTTATGATTTGAGCAAACGGAAGTGCCTCTTTCTTTGTTGGTACAATACAAGTTATTTACTTTCTCATGGTTTTGTTGACGAGTTTTTCCGTAAAATGCTGTAGTGGAGCTGAACACAACAAATTTATTTTGGTCTAACAGACAACCTGGCGCCCGGACAAAACATTGATAAAATAACTGTGTTTGGCTACGCTATAATATATGCACATTTTGGGCTCAGCATCATTCTCTCTCTGGCATGTACTAACATGAAATGTACTTATAGTGTGCGCGAATGCCAAATCCAGCCAATCAGCGCCAAGGGAAGAATGCACTTTTCAACCATCGCCGAAATTTCGGCGAATATTCGGGGATGTAACCCCAACATCGAGAATGTGTCACCGAAAGGTCGCCGAACTTTCGCCGAAGATTCAAATATCCCCAAAGGTCCCCTGATACTTCGGCGAGACATCACCGATGCTTCGGGGATGCCTCGGGAAAACAATATTTCGCCGAAGCTCTGGGGAAGCATCCCCGGACCTTTTCTGTGGCTCTGGAAAGCTCCGGCGAGGCCTCCCCGGCCTGTTTTCCCGACAAAACGTCGGGAACACATCGGGAAAAATTTCAAAGCAAGCATTGAAATTTTTCGCAGTTCTCCCGATGCCTCCCGATGGTTCAAGATGGCTCGCGTCGCTCCCGAAGCGGGGAACCTGTTCTCGATGCCTCCCGAGGTTCATCAATTTCCATCGGGAGTACATCGCCGAGGCAAAAAATGTCCAGTGGGACTGAGCCTTTATACGCATTTTAGCACCTAACACTATTTGCTAATAAAATTCTTCGTCTTTTGAAACAAAAATGTTATCTTTAATGATAGTAATATATGGAAGCATGCTTCCTTGTTTAGTGAATGGGAACAAGGCTCCCAAGCCTTTATCACGGTCTCCAGGATTGGGACCACGTACCTCCTAAGCTTCTCGATCCTGCCACTAGACAGTTCGGCTACATTTCTTCATAGCTCTTGAAGTTAATATTTACATAAGAAGCCAATATTGCTGAAGGGCACTGTACATTTTAACAGTTATTGCCATATCGTTGCGTTGTTGCGAACTGACAATTCTTTTGCATATGACGGTCATCTCACGACCAGTCGGAATCTTCTGCAAAATTTTTTCAGTATTCCTGAAAGGTTATTGGCTTGGATCATGTTACTGTCATTTTGTGAGAGCCTCTGGTCGGTCAGCTACAGCGAAAATTTGGCTCTACTGGAGCAATACTGTGAAAACTGGGCCCTGACAGTTCATAAAAATAAGAGAAAATATTGATCTTTCAAAAATGTACTGAGATGTTCCAACTTTCTTTCTAGGAAACATCACCCAAGAGCACGTTTAACTTTGTCTGACAATCATGATGCCCGGGAGCTATCCCACTGCTGTCACCATTCGCAGAGAAAAGTCTGCAAAAAGGCACAAAAGAAAAAACATCCACTCAACACCTTGAATGTGCTGTGACACTGAAGAAAGATTTGGGAGTGGGGACAAACTAATGAGAGAACGGCAGAATTACAGCCTGGCAGCACTTCTCATCCATCGACAACAGTACTTCAATCATCCCAAGGACAATTAAATTAAGCAACATCCCCTGAGTGCAGGCCAGAGGAGACCCTCCCAGTCTGGTTATGATGAAGCTGACTATTAAGAGTATCATCTTCATGCAGCGCAAACACATGAAGGGTTTTGGGGCAAAACCAGACACATCCCATGTCTTCGTCTTGTCTCATGTGATTTTCACCTTTCAGATGACTGTGACCCTGATCTTTGACCAAATTAAACACAAATACAGTGGTCAGTTGGCAAGAAAAAAAATGTATTTTCTTAACCTTGACCATCTGAATTTTGACTCCCTAAAAAGTACCAGAAGTTTATGTCTTTGGTCAATTTTGGTGTGTTTTTAATTTTCTGTGTAAAAAGGAACATTTTGGCATTGATAATATGTCTCTATCTAAAGCAAAATATTGGCTAAAATGTGTGTTTGACTCTTTGGGCAACCTTGACCTTTGCCCTTGACTTTAAAAAACTAAACCATTTCTTCTGTGGACACATGGCTTCCATTGATGTACACTTCATGTCAACAACTCAAGAATTGTGGATGCTAGAAAGAACACAGACAGACAAACAGACAAACATGACATTCAGCATACTTGAAGTTCTTGCAAGTGACAAACACAGGCAAAAACATAACCTCCTTAGCAGATGTAACAAGTATAGAAATGATTCTGCAAATATGAGACAACGCCTGTACTGAGTAGCTGAACTCAGACGCATTGCAGGGTCAGGACTCAGAAGCAGGTGAAAGCTCAGTTCACCGGGTTCATTAAAATTCGTGCTCGGGCACTCCAGATCAGTAACACTCAACAGTAATGCAGTACAGAGAAAAATATCCAAATCAAAATCAGTATATAGTCAAATTAATAGTCAAACCGGGGATTGTCAAATTACAAGGAGAATCGGGAAGCCACAAAAACAATCAGAGGTAATACATGGGTGGTCAATCATAAAACCAAAAAAAAAAAAAAAAAAAAAAACCCAACCGTAACCAAGGATTCTCGGAATCAAGGAATGTTTGTGAGTACATGCAGAAGATACTGGCTGACAAACTCGCGAAGAACAGCCCTGAAACGAGGACAAAGAGAAGGTGAGTGGCTGATTGCATTGGCTGCATGTGCAGTGAGCAGGGGAGATGTGCAGGAAGGTGTGGCTATGAACAAGGGAACAAGCTAACTAATTAACAATTAAAACAGTGAGGTGCTAGCACAAACTGTGAACAGAAAACATATGGCAAGTGAAAGGTAGTGTAAATACACCAGAACTGCTAAAATGACCAAAGAAACATTGAAAAATATTTAAGACATGAAAAAGGTACAATAATGTTTACAAAACAGGCTCAGACTCTGACAAAATCAGCTACTCAGTAACAGACCAAGTTGATTATCATTAATCATAGCAGAAGATATGTTAGTACAAATACATGTAATGTTACTACACTGAATGGCACATTGAGTAGAATACATTTAATTTGTGGTTAAATAGAATATATTGAGGGTTTGGAGGGCAATGGTTGTATGTCTATTTTAGAGGTTTTGAGAAAAATAACTTTTTAGGTTTCCAAGTGTTCTATTAAATCAGGTATTTTATATCATTTATTTTTTTTACCAGTCACTCTTTTGCTGCATGGTTCAGAAGTATATTAAACACCTAAGTTTTCATAGGAGTGTAACCGCAACATTATGGTCAAAATTGCCAAAAATGGACATGTCACCTCAGTGCTCCAACAATTCTAGCACATGACGTGAATGGTGATTGGTTGAAGGTAAGTTTGTTTGCAATGGAAGACTATTCTGTAATAAAATTAATGTTTATTCATCAAAATGTCAATGTTTAATTCATTTAAGCAGATCTTGTTGGACATATCACAAAATGAAAATGTGAATTCTGATTAAAAATGAATGCAGATGGACATATAGTTTTTGTGCTCCAAGGATTAGCTGATAGAAAGCTGTGACAGGGAGTAAAAATCTCAAAACCACAAATTTTGGACATATAACCATTGTGCTCCAAACCCTCGATATGTAGAATGCCTGCACTGAAATAACAACACATCACTTCAGTGCAGTCAGATGTAATTCTAGGTTCAGTAAATAAAAGTCCTTCCAGAAACTGAGATTTACAGTTTTTCAGCGCATTTTTAAAAACAAGTTAATTGAGTAATTAACTAACAAGTTAATTTTGACATTAGCACACATGAAGTATCAGTTGGAATGTGTGCTGATTCCACCAGTAGAAGATAAACTTCATCAGCCAAAGAGGAGACTCTTCCCGGTGGGTCTCAACCAGGGATCCCCAGTGCAGGAGCTGCCATGGTCTCATATTGAAAAGAGTCTGCACAATCTCTCACTCCCCAGTCCACATTTACCTTCACTCTGATTGCATTCCCTGCAACTACAGCTTCCTGTAGGGGAAAAAGAGTGAGTGAGGAAGTGAATGCGTTTAGAGGAAGAATGTGCCTGATAGAGTTCATTTTAGTCCTGCCTCTGATGGTGTTTACCAAGATCCCGCTCTCACAGTTTCCTGCAGGAGTTTATGCTCTTATTTCAATGCAAATCAGAGCAACACAAGAATCACTCTCTCCTCAGGTAATGGCTTTGTGGGGCGGCCATTTTCTCGGCCCGTCTGTGGGTATCACATGATGCGCTTTGTTCTTTTAGTCATGACTGTGGAAGGGAAGATCAAGCAGGCACCAAACGCTCTGGGAACTAAACTCTCTGCTTCTCACTGGCATCCCCCTATTGTTGTCCCACCCGCAGCAGCAGTAGGGCCCCCTCCTGCCCTCCCATACTGATGGTAAACACATCTGTCCTGCTTTAAACCGCAGGAACATGGCTGGATATGAGACTGACAGCACCCCATGGCCGTCCTAAAGACACAGACCCACATTCCTCCCCAAACAGACCTGCCTCTCTCTCATCATTTAGCCTCTGCTTCCTGTGAGGCCTTGTTATAATAATAAAGCACCATAGGTGTGATATTCAGGGTACCTGGGAGGAGAAGTCCAGTCAGTGGAGATCAGTATAGTGTGAGTTGTGAGGCCTGGTTTACATACGTGCCCACAGGTACAGCCCTGGGAGCCCAATGAAAGACTGAAGCAGAATGTAGCCCCGGCGTTGGGTTCTGAAGCCAATCAATTCTGTTCTGTTCAGTAGTTTTTCATTAAGAATTTGTACAGGTTTATTGTCCTTTGATAGGCTGGGAGGCCCGGCATTTGCTAATTTGTCTTTGCCTTTTTCTTGAAAAGGAAATGCTGTTCAAAAACAGACAGGGGGTTTCTGGAGGGGTCTGTCAGAGCCCTCAGAATTTGGGAGGTCACGCGTGGGGCTTGTGTGGGATTTCCCGCATCAACCTCACCGCCGCTCCATGAGAAATGACTCCAAACACATCCTGGGGTGAGAGCAGTTCACTGCATTTCTGAAACGAGGCATCGACCCGCTGGATCAGCCTTTATACAGTGGTTCCCAAACTCGGCCCGGAGATCCCCTGTGTGAGCTGGGTTCTACTGCAACCGAAAGAGAAAGGAAAGAAGTAAACAAAAGAGCAATCTCAGCTCTTTAACAAGCTCTTTTCCCAAAACTACAGTAAATATTGACCTTCTTATGGAACATGCTTATTGGGTGATATTGCAAAAAAAAAAAAGAAGTAAAGTAGGTTATAATTTATGACTGATCAGATTTAAGCCTTTGGTGAATCAATGTGAATTAGTCAAAGTTTGGAGTCCAGGTCACCAGAACTAAACCCCAGGAAATAAATGAACGATTCAAAAAAAAACAAAAAACTAATAGTTACAAGCCAAAACTGCATTTTGTTGCTCAATCAATGCATGCAGCAACCTTACAAGGATCCTATTGATTAACTTCAGTCAATCATAAAATAATTTGATAGAATTGATAAAATTTTATAAATTGTCACTGCTGCTCATGCAGCTGTTTAACACAATAAGCAGAAGTATAAATGAGAGAGTTGAATTTCTCATGGCACAAATTTGAAATTGATATTCTCTGTATAATTTGGCTTAAGAGAGTAAATATTCCATTGAAACAAGAAGAGCGCATAACTGATGAAAGTTTATTATCAGTTTATTAAGGCTCTAGCATTGCTCTTTTGGTTGGGACATATTTGGTTGGGACACACAAACAAACACACAAACACACACACACACACACACACACACACACCCCACACACACACACACACACATGCGCGCGCGCCTGGGGGCCAAGTCTGTGTCCCACTGCATTAGACCACACAAAGGCAGTACGGGGCCCTGGGGCCCTTTCACAAGGCCCTTGTCAGGTCACCGGCCTGCAGGGATGAGGCAATGTAGCCAGTACTTGCACATCACCCTGACATTATGCGAACATTGAGACTCTGCCCTGCCAAGGACACAACAAAACATATTTATACGCTGTTCTTTTTATGAAAGTATCACACACCTCTGTGTGAGCACTGAATTGTTACAACCAGAAATCCTATAAAGGGCATTGTGTGCTCTCCAGTGCATTAGAGAGGTGCTCGAAAGTTTCCTATAAGACTCAGACTTCCTCCTTGTCTGTTTCCCAAAGGAAGACACTGCAATAACCCGCAGTGTGATAAGCCCCTGCATTGAATCAAGTTTGCTGGAGTATATTTTGTCTGTATTGCACTCATATGAACTCACTGAATGTAGTCTTCTGTAACTCTCTGATACGCCTGCAAGCGGCAGCCCTTTTGCCTTCTGGGCAGATAAGCATAATATCATTCAGAGGTTAAGCACCTAATAAAACATTATGCCTTCTTCTGTTTGAATTTGAATGTTTAGTGGTAATTTCTATCCATGCAGGATATCTATCTATCCATCCAGCGCTAAGCTACAGTGCTACAACAGTCCTGGGAGGCCTCTACCCATTGCTTCTGAACTGATTTTTATAATTTCCTTTCAATCAGCAGCCTTGGAAATGAGATGTGTTTGACTCCGCATCCAATCAACAGCTTAAATCAGGCACGAGTGCGGAATCACTTCAATATCAGGGGACACAGTGGCCCTGACAGAGCATCTGGGTTTGAGATCCTTGTTTATACAAAAGCCTCCTGTCTTCAAATTTTACTAATTATAAGCTCCAGGGCTTGTAGTCAGGCTGTTCTCTAAATTCAGTCAAACATATAAATAATATGCAATGTTCACATTTCTATATTCAGCAGAACTACCCCTCGTAGGACTAAATGTATCTGATAAATGCTTATACTTCTGTTATGACATAGGTTTACTGAAGCATAAGGTGTGCATTGACAAAAGAAAAGTATTGCGATAGTTAATTTAGAGGGTACATTTGGAATATTAATTTGTGAAAAATATTCTTTATAATTATTTTGGGGTCAGCTTACAGTACATGTAACATTCAACAATGATTCCATGGTTTTTGGATTGCGATTCAGAGATTTAGTGACTCATTTTAAAACATATATTTCAATCCAATTAAATAAAGCTTGTTAATATGGGGAAAATGCACCCTGGGGGTCCATCCTTAATCTCCAGTGAAACCACTGCCTTCTTCTGAACAAGACCCAGAACTGCACATCAAGGACTTTTAAGGCATATATTAAATTTAATTCTTTTAATTGAAACTCCTTGTATATTAACCTTTAGAGCGCTGAAATAAATTTTCAAAAAATTATAAATGAATGATGGTGTGCTGTTGAAAACCTACCATGTAGCAACTTGTTTAAAAGAGCCCCCCTGTGGGAGCTCTTTTAAACAAGATACCACATGATAGGTTTTCAACAGCTTTGATTTTGATGTCTTACATCTTTGAGCAACAATAGCTGTATTTAGCATTCTAAGGGGCTGATGTACTAACAAGTTAGCGCCTGTTTTAAACGTAATTTCTTCGCAATGTGCGCATAAAATCATTGCGTGGTATGTACGAACACACTCTACAAGACTGAAAGGGCAATCTGCCTTCTTGTGAAGTGCAGAATGGCAAGATACGGTTTTCTAACTCATGCATATGCATTCGTGGGAGGGTCGAGGTTGAAGTGGGAGGTTCGCGCAAAAAATGGGAGTTGATGCGCATTTAATGACTAATTATGTATTCCCTGGTATGTACTTAAAATGCAGGTGAGAGCGGACACCTGTTTTGCGGCGGAAATTCTACACCCCATAAAAGCAGGTGTAATCCAGGAAGCGCATTTGGTTTGGTTGTGCAGGGTAGACTTCCAGTAAGAATGGCAACGGTTATCCGAGCGAGACGAAGACACCGGATAGTGAGACGTGCTGAGAGGATTTTTGCCACAAGAATGACCCTTTTTCAATTGAGTGAACAGGAAATCATCAAGCGTTACAGATTCAGCAGTCACGCAATAATGCAATTATTGGAAGAAATCAGAGATGACATTGAACCGCAGTCTCAGCGTTCACACTCTATACCAGCAGTTGTCAAACTCCTGTCCACGTTGCAATTCCTGCGCTTTTATTGCGGTCGCAGATTACGTTTATGGGCGGTAACATGCGCTGATTACGCAAGTGGCTGCTGTCTTGATACATACCATGCAAAATGAAAAGGCACAGCGCATGCATTATGCGGACAGTGTAGGTCACAGATAACGCTGCGGTCACAAACGTACGCACATCAGGCCCTGAGGGTTAATGGAACTTGAATGCCACACAAAAGCATTTACAGTATATCCACACTTGCTCTACAGGCAGTGAGCCCATTGCCCACAGCATGCAGCTCTCCCATCATTAGGCCCCCCTCACACCCCCCAGACAGCGAGCTCAGGTGGCCTCTTATTTGATTAGATAAAGATCCATCTGTATGAACCACTAGCTTGCTGTGACCAAATGATCTCCCAATCAGCGGTAAAGTTACTCACAGAGGTCTCCCACCTTTATAGACTCCTCTTTTGATAAAATAACCTTTAACCACTTCACAGTTGGGCTGAGCATGTTTCCCCGTGGATCGTTTTAATAGGATGACTAATGTGTTTAATATTAGCATCTCTCGCTAGCGCGTGGCCTCATGCCCTCTCCTCAGCAGCGTGTGACATGAGTGATTTCTCTCATGTACGAGCTTAGATCTTCGCTGTCGCTCTGCCATACCTGTGTTCTCCCGACCTCTCTCTCACGCTTATTCTCTACCTCTTTCACCTTTCCTCTCTCTCTTTCTCCCTCTCTCACTCACTCTTGTTGTCCTCCCTTCTCTCTTTCTCAATCTCCCTCTTTCTCACTCTTTCTCTATCTCCCTAACTCTCATACACTCGATCACTCTCACTGAACTATGATGAAGGTAGTCTGTACCAGAGTTCTTGCAGAGCTTGATGTAAGCAGAGCCCAGACTGACCCAGTCTGCTCCAGCCATAGTGAGCAGGACTCCAACAACATCAGGTCACGCCACAGCTATAATGAAAACAATACCAATAAAAACTCTAACTGATAAAACACATTTCAGACATGAACTGCTTTTCAAATAACAGCACAGTGAAAGCAAGAGCAAGATCAAGTGAATAATAAAAAATTTATTGTTTTATTGGGCTCTAATCTCGTGCAGCAAAACAGTGCATGAGATTCATATGAAATCATCAGGACTTTAAATGAAGTTTATTTAGATGATGATATTTCTTAGCGTGACTGCACGCCACCACAATAAACCATGAAGAAGCACAAAACCTATGCTACAACTATTATTTCATAGATAAATAATTGGAATAGAACTGGATATTTCATTGTTTTGAATCACAACCTTTATCCTGGAAATGTGGAAATGAATCTGGGAATGATAAGATACAGGAGCATGGGTTTATATACAAGAAGTCCAAGTGAATCTGAAACTCAACCAGCCTGCCACCCTTCCACGCCCATCTGGGAGCCGGGTACAAGACTTAAATAAAATACCGAGGCGATTCATGTCCAAAAAATGTCGTATGTAAACTAATCATACTTTCCCAATATCAACTCAACGGCCAGTTGAGTTAAAAATGGGAAAATACGGATACGTGGAATTGAGCACAAAATGAATGAGTCAAAGACGATAAGGAGGCCACAGTAAGTCTGCATTGCCACAGTACAGAAGGATTACTGGACACAAATAAGACAGCAGTCCTGAAACTCAATGAGTGACATCAGCCCCCACTGCTCACTGCTTGACGGCTATTGCCGAATGTAGTTTTACGGCTGTGTTTCTCTCCCTGTGTCTGCACTGAGATCAGCTGTGAGGCTGTTTCCCTCCCTGTGTCTGCACTGAGATCAGCTGTGAGGCTGTTTCCCTCCCTGTGTCTGCACTGAGATCAGTTGTGCGGCTGTTTCCCTCCCTGTGTCTGCACTGAGATCAGCTGTGAGGCTGTTTCCCTCCCTGTGTCTGCACTGAGATCAGCTGTGCGGCTGTTTCCCTCCCTGTGTCTGCACTGAGATCAGCTGTGCGGCTGTTTCCCTCCCTGTGTCTGCACTGAGATCAGCTGTGAGGCTGTTTCCCTCCCTGTGTCTGCACTGAGATCAGCTGTGCGGCTGTTTCCCTCCCTGTGTCTGCACTGAGATCAGCTGTGCGGCTGTTTCCCTCCCTGTGTCTGCACTGAGATCAGCTGTGCGGCTGTTTTCCTCCCTGTGTCTGCACTGAGATCAGCTGTGCGGCTGTTTCCCTCCCTGTGTCTGCACTGAGATCAGCTGTGAGGCTGTTTTCCTCCCTGTGTTTGCACTGAGATCAGCTGTGAGGCTGTTTCCCTCCCTGTGTCTGCACTGAGATCAGCTGTGAGGCTGTTTCCCTCCCTGTGTCTGCACTGAGATCAGCTGTGAGGCTGTTTTCCTCCCTGTGTCTGCACTGAGATCAGCTGTGCAGCTGTTTCCCTCCCTGTGTCTGCACTGAGATCAGCTGTGAGGCTGTTTTCTCCCTGTGTCTGCACTGAGATCAGCTGTGCGGCTGTTTCCCTCCCTGTGTCTGCACTGAGATCAGCTGCGTGCGGCTGTTTCCTCCCTGTGTCTGCACTGAGATCAGCTGTGAGGCTGTTTCCCTCCCTGTGTCTGCACTGAGATCAGCTGTGCGGCTGTTTCCCTCCCTGTGTCTGCACTGAGATCAGCTGTGCAGGCTGTTTCTGTGTCTGCACTGAGATCAGCTGTGAGGCTGTTTCTGCCTGTGTCTGCACTGAGATCAGCTGTGCAGCTGTTTCCCTCCCTGTGTCTGCACTGAGATCAGCTGAGATCAGTGTCTGCACTGAGATCAGCTGTTTTTCCCTCCCTGTGTCTGCACTGAGATCAGCTGTGTTTTTCCTCCCTGGTCTGCTGTTTCCCTCCCTGTGTCTGCACTGAGATCAGCTGTGAGGCTGTTTTCCCCTGTGTCTGCACTGAGATCAGCTGTGCAGCTGTTTCCCTCCCTGTGTCTTTGAGATCAGCTGTGAGGCTGTTTTCCCTCCCTGTCTGTCTGCACTGAGATCAGCTGTGCAGGCTGTTTCCTCCCTGTGTCTGCACTGAGATCAGCTGTGCAGCTGTTTCCCTCCCTGTGTCTGCACTGAGATCAGCTGTGAGGCTGTTTTCCTCCCTGTGTCTGCACTGAGATCAGCTGTGAGGCTGTTTTCCTCCCTGTGTCTGCACTGAGATCAGCTGTGAGGCTGTTTTCCTCCCTGTGTCTGCACTGAGATCAGCTGTGAGGCTGTTTCCCTCCCTGTGTCTGCACTGAGATCAGCTGTGAGGCTGTTTTCCTCCCTGTGTCTGCACTGAGATCAGCTGTGAGATCAGCTGTTTTTTCCTCCCTGTGTCTGCACTGAGATCAGCTGTGAGGCTGTTTCCTCCCTGTGTCTGCACTGAGAGATCAGCTGTGGCTGGCTGTTTCCCTCCCTGTGTCTGCACTGAGATCAGCTGTGAGGCTGTTTTCCCTCCCTGTGTCTGCACTGAGATCAGCTGTCGGCTGTTTCCCTCCCTGTGTCTGCACTGAGATCAGCTGTGAGGCTGTTTCCCTCCCTGCAGTGTCTGCACTGAGATCAGCTGTGAGGCTGTTTCCCCCTGTGTCTGCACTGAGATCAGCTGTGAGGCTGTTTCCCTCCCTGTGTCTGCACTGAGATCAGCTGTGCGGCTGTTTCCCTCCTGTGTCTGCACTGAGATCAGCTGTCGCGGCTGTTTCTGTGTCTGCACTGAGATCAGCTCTGTTTCCCCTGTGTCTGTGTCTGCACTGAGATCAGCTGTGCGGCTGTTTCCCTCCCTGTGTCTGCACTGAGATCAGCTGTGAGGCTGTTTTCCTCCCTGTGTCTGCACCCTGAGATCAGCTGAGATCAGCTGTGAGGCTGTTTCCCTCCCTGTGTCTGCACTGAGATCAGCTGTGGGGCTGTTTTCCTCCCCTGTGTCTGCACTGAGATCAGCTGTGAGGCTGTTTCCCCCTGTGTCTGCACTGAGATCAGCACTGAGTTTCCCTCCTGTGTCTGCACTTCCCTCCCTGTGTGTTTTCCCTGTGTCTGCATCAGCTGTTTGTTTCCCTCCCTGTGTCTGCACTGAGATCAGCTGTGGCTGTTTCTGTTTCCCTCCTGTGTCTGCACTGAGATCAGCTGTGCGGCTGTTTCCCTCCCTGTGTCTGCACTGAGATCAGCTGTGCGGCTGTTTCCCTCCCTGTGTCTGCACTGAGATCAGCTGTGCGGCTGTTTCCCTCCCTGTGTCTGCACTGAGATCAGCTGTGAGGCTGTTTCTGAGATCAGCTGTGAGGCTGTTTCCCTCCCTGTGTCTGCACTGAGATCAGCTGTGCGGCTGTTTCCCTCTCTATGTCTGCACTGAGATCAGCTATGCGGCTGTTTCCCTCCCTGTGTCTGCACTGAGATCAGCTGTGCAGCTGTTTCCCTCCCTGTGTCTGCACTGAGATCAGCTGTGCGGCTGTTTTCCTCCCTGTGTCTGCACTGAGATCAGCTGTGAGGCTGTTTTCCTCCCTGTGTCTGCACTGAGATCCGCTGTGAGGCTGTTTTCCTCCCTGTGTCTGCATTGAGATCAGCTGTGAGGCTGTTTTCCTCCCTGTGTCTGCACTGAGATCAGCTGTGCGGCTGTTTCCCTCCCTGTGTCTGCACTGAGATCAGCTGTGAGGCTGTTTTCCTCCCTGTGTCTGCACTGAGATCAGCTGTGCGGCTGTTTTCCTCCCTGTGTCTGCACTGAGATCAGCTGTGAGGCTGTTTTCCTCCCTGTGTCTGCACTGAGATCAGCTGTGAGGCTGTTTTCCTCCCTGTGTCTGCACTGAGATCAGCTGTGCGGCTGTTTCCCTCCCTGTGTCTGCACTGAGATCAGCTGTGCGGCTGTTTCCCTCCCTGTGTCTGCACTGAGATCAGCTGTGCGACTGTTTCCCTCCCTGTGTCTGCACTGAGATCAGCTGTGCGGCTGTTTTCCTCCCTGTGTCTGCACTGAGATCAGCTGTGAGGCTGTTTTCCTCCCTGTGTCTGCACTGAGATCAGCTGTGAGGCTGTTTTCCTCCCTGTGTCTGCACTGAGATCAGCTGTGCGGCTGTTTCCCTCCCTGTGTCTGCACTGAGATCAGCTGTGAGGCTGTTTTCCTCCCTGTGTCTGCACTGAGATCAGCTGTGAGGCTGTTTTCCTCCCTGTGTCTGCACTGAGATCAGCTGTGAGGCTGTTTTCCTCCCTGTGTCTGCACTGAGATCAGCTGTGCGGCTGTTTCCCTCCCTGTGTCTGCACTGAGATCAGCTGTGAGGCTGTTTTCCTCCCTGTGTCTGCACTGAGATCAGCTGTGCGGCTGTTTCCCTCCCTGTGTCTGCACTGAGATCAGCTGTGAGGCTGTTTCCCTCCCTGTGTCTGCACTAAGATCAGCTGTGAGGCTGTTTCCCTCCCTGTGTCTGCACTGAGATCAGCTGTGAGGCTGTTTCCCTCGCTGTGTCTGCACTGAGATCAGCTGTGAGGCTGTTTCCCTCCCTGTGTCTGCATTAATATCATAGGTTGTATAAAAAGATGGACACAGCACTCAGGTCTGAAAAGTGAGTTAGATGGGGAAATCTCTCAAAATTGCATTATATTTAATGGCCAGCAGATGGCGACATCGGTGGTTGCAGCAAGAAGTTCAATGCTATGGAAGTCTATAAGAAAATGACCCTTCTTTCCCAACTGATTTACTATTTTAGTAATGATTTTCCACATTATTTTATGGTATCTATCGCACGTTATAAGTCTCCTTCGATATATCATGATGTTCATTTTTGTAAATTATGGTCCCAAATAGAGTAGAGTAAAGGATAACGCCAGAAAATGCTTTAGGAGCCTGGCTATCCACTGGTCCTCATCCGATACGGTCAGATTCACCCATAAATCCACCCCTCGCTCCTCCCTGGATCTTCAAAATGACAAAATGGCGCTGTTCAAATTGCCAAAATCGAGACTTCCTAAATGGTATGCTGAAACCAATGGGTGACGTCACGGTTGCTTCGTCCATCTTTTTATACAGTCTATGATTAATATCAGCTGTGAGGCTGTTTCCCTCCTTGTGTCTGCACTGAGATCAACTATGAGGCTGGCAGGGAGCACTGGAAGCCTGTAGGACCCGACGTGCACTGAAGTGAGGGGCTTGGGCCCTGTATCCCACTTCCTACTGAGCACATCCACAGCCACATCTTATCAGCAACAAGAGGGCCTGCCGAGCCCTCCAAAATATATTCATTTTTATTGACTTCTCTGTGACAGACTGACCAGAGAAATGGTGCAGTGCTCATCACAACACCATCTGCAAAATGATAACGATAATGACTGGTTACTGCTCCACAAAATATTTTAATATGATCATATAACTCTTACCATGATACAATCAGGGAGTCAAGGTGTACAAAATCAATATGAGTATAATATTTATGAAAAAACAACAGAGAAGGTAACGAAAGTATGCACACACCTGAGGATTTCCAAATATTAGTTTTTTTTTTTTTTTTTAGAAAAACAAGTGCAAGTAGTTGGTCGATGATGGTTAAAAATTAATGTCAATTAATATTCCTGCACAAAATTTTGTCAATCCCAAAAAACACACACTTTCACACCTATATTGCTAGATGCTATCCCTAAGCCATTTGGTTCCTTTAATAAAGATACATCATTAACACATGATATTTTGGGAGTGAGGTGGTATAACCATATAAACCTGGGCAACAGATGTTGGTCTTACACTAGTAAAGCACAAGACTGGAGCTCCAAACCCCCAGTTCTGAATTCTGCATTTGATGTCAAATTCACTTAGAACATGTCCTGTGGTTAAACTCTTCCACTCAGGATTTTCAGTACTACCCCCCGCCCCCCATAGGTATAAAAGCCCTTCAGTAATCTCATCTTGAAATGAATGTTAACTCCAAACTGGTTCACATTTATTTTTCTTTATTAGGAGACAGAAGTAATGCACACCAGTGTTGGAGAGGAGCTGACCATGAAGGGCTGTTACACACTCGTAGCCATGATACAATAATAATTTATTCATTAAATTACCAACGGTTTCAACATAAGTCTTCCTCATGACATGGAATCCTCCCTCAGGGCCCTGAAGAAGACTGATTATGAAATGTTGGTAATTTCATAAATTGATTATCATTGCATCATGGCTGCAAGTGAGCAGCTGCCCTTCTTCACATCAAATCGGCAACAAAACATTAATTCGCTCATTCCAAAGACTAACCAGTAGAATGACCAGCTAGTTTGTTTTTAGCAGGCATCATTGTTTATTGCATCAAAAAGTTATCAGGTATTTTCCTATCTGCATTTCTGATGACATTAAAAAGTTAATGCGTTTTTCGAAGATTCTGAATTCCTGTAGCTGTTACGAGCAGCAGAGGAGAAATCAGGTGCAGATCCCCCAAAAACGCCACCAGGGTGCTTTTAATGAAAAGGATTAGTATAGCCACTATTGACTTTTAAACAGACGCTAACAACATAAATGGCACTGAGCCGATGAGCATTCTGGAGACGTTCGAGTCAGGCAAGAGGCAAACAGGAATGATGGAGGTCCAGCTTAGATGTGGTAGCAAAAAAAGGTCCTTAGTCAGTCCTGAGAAATCAGGCCAAAGGTACGAGGCATGCTGGACTGTGTAAACTCTCAAACTCCGAAGCAGGAGGGGCTGGAAGGAGTGTCTCCCATCAGGACTGCTGACACTGGGAATGTATCTCCAATACAAAGGTTACTAGTTTCTTGCATTATGTAATTACCACAGAAGGAAGACTAAGAGAGAATAGACTAGCTAGGTGCTTTGAACAACAAATGGTAACAACCAAGCAAAGGGGAAACAATACTCAGGAATTTAAATGCTCAAAGACCACAATCAACAGATGGGAAAGGAATATGCAAGCATAAGGGGGAATACGAAGAGAGGGGAGTCAAATGAGATAATAATTAATCAATGTCCAAAACGAGACTGACACACAGACGTTACGGAAACAGTCATGATGTGACAGTTCCTACCTGCCCCCACGCCCCCCAAGGGAAACCACCTGTCTGCCCTGTGGCTGATCCCAGATGCCTCTGCAGGAAGTCTTGGACCAGGACAGGTCCAGGTTGTGACACTCTGGATGACAAGCCAAGGGGGAGGCATAAGCCCAGGTGAGGACTCTGGCTCTCACTCTTTCTGGAACAAAGAGCCAGTTAACCAGGCATCCTTCAGGGAATTGAGCAGGAAATGAAAACCTCCTCAAAAACATGCTCCGCCTTCAATTTTTTGGTAGCCAGAAGGCAACCGTCAGGAACTACTGTCTCTGGCGTATCCTCAGAAGTGGGGGAGTAAAGACAGAACAGGGCATTGGGCTTCTGGTTCTTTTGCCCCTGAGGGTAGGTAAGGATAAAGTTGAAGTGGGCAAAGAAGATGGACCACTGGGTCTGCCTGGGATTTTGCCTTTTAACAGAAGTGAGATTTCAAGATTTCTATGGTCTGTCCACAAAGGGAAAGGGGATGCTGGCCCCCTCTATCCAGTGCCTCCATTCTTTGAATGCCAGCTTGATGGCCAGGAGCTCGCATTCCCTGATGCCGCAGTTTCTCTCTGAGAAGACAGCTGGTGGGACAAGAAGACACAGGGATGGACCCTGCCATCAGCAGCTGGCTGGGAGAGGAAGGGCATACTGCCAACTTTGAAAGCATCTACCTCTACAATGTAGGCATGGGCAATACAAATGGATAAAATGACAACATTTCTTGAGTTGCTGAGAACAAAGTGTTTATTATTTTCTAATGATTTTTTGTGGGTAAGTACAGAAGACACAGACGAAGAGTTTGCCACAAGTCCAACGCCTTTACAGGAAAGGGTCTCAGAGCCACAGGGTCCCAAAAATGGCCGATTTCGGCATTTTTCAACAAAACCCATTGTAAAAATTGGGGGGTGAAGCCTGAGGGCATTTTCGAAAATACAGCCTATTCAGAAATAAACCAGGCCAAATTATCCATTAGGGTACCCTAACAGAAATAATTGATGCTAAAGTCATCTACCCCTTTTCTGAAGTACAGCAGCACTCCCTAGGCCCTTTTTAATGGAAAATGCATTGAATTTCACCCAATTATGTTCAACATTAGGTTTTGCATTGATATTAAAAAATGGTATGAATGGGTTGCCTGTGAAGTTTTTTTTGGATCAATGGCCTGCAAAAATGTCAAAATTATCGGTGGGAGGGCAAACATTAACGCTACTCGCCCATTACTATATAAAATGCAGTGAAGTCGCTGATGCCGGCAGTTGTTTGCCCTACCACTGCTACGAAACGTTCCCCCTTCAATGACCCGTGGTGATTTAAAAAAAAAAACTTTGCACTGTTTTTACTATGTCCATATACCCTCCTCCCATGATAGTTTCAATTAACTACTGTGAATAATTCATAGTAAAACACAGTGACGTGCAGTCGGAGGTTAGTTTGGCGAGGCAGAAACCTCCCTTTGCTTGATTAGCAATCAGACGATTAACTAGTTTAGTAAGACTATTCGGCAGAATGACGGGCCAGTTTAAGTTTCCGCGGCGTTATTACTCAACACATCGAACCTGAAATGCTCACTAGACAGCAGATTTGCGCGCACCTGCTTCCAGGAAGCCGAAGCAATGTCATCAACAAATATTAAAACAGTTCAACTTATGCAGAGTTCAATGCTTAATCAATATACAATGTGTTCTCCTTTAAATACGTGCTTTTACATCCAAACAAAAAGCGGGCGCTTATTTTCAGTCTTCTTTCATAATCCGATTAACAAAATGTTTAAACGATATACAGAATACTGAGAATTTTTCCTAATTGATTATTCAGATTTCCATCCTTGCAGTCTCGAATTGAAGCGTATACGTGAATGAATCTTGTGACCGGTGGGCTTCAAACGGCTGGCGCCGGTTTATTCCTTGGTATATTTTACTGAAACTTCACAAATAGGATCACAGGATATTCTGTCAACAAACTATGTCGGGTAAAGTAAAAAATACAATCACCTTTCTTGCTATTGTTGAGAAGAAATCACGGCAAACTCGTGACGAACTTCACCAACTTCTGTCGAACTTATTTCACATCCCCTGGAGGTCTAGCCTGGATGAACAGACTCGTAATTTCTCAAATTAGATGGCTGTAAGCAAATCAGGGCCGTAGCTGGGAAAAGACGTCGACGCGGGCTGTTTGAAATCTACCTCCTAAATGGTTATTTTTGCCACGCCGTGCCCTTGAAAATTTGTAAACACGGCGCAAATTGAGGTCACATATTCATCCTACGGGCGAATAATAGCTCTGTTCAAATCACATTTTTGGCCGTAATACGCAGAGTTCATGTATGAAATGCGGGCATCCTATTGAAAAGGTTGCTTTCAATCAAACCATGGTGTTCTTTTTGTATGAAAATGGTATTTACGTCATTTTTTTATAAGTTTTCTGAGGCTTGTTTACCGCCCCAGTTCAGCTGTTATGCATTCCATTAGAGTTTATGCAGAGCGTTGCCCATGCCTATACAATGAACTGATGCTGAGGGTCGGGGAGAGCCAGGACAGGGGTGTTGGTAAACTTATCCTTCAACTGGTGGAAGGCGGCGGTAACCTGAGGGGTCCAGCAAAAGGAGAACTTCCAGGAGGTGAGAGCAGTGAGAGGGGCAGCGACTGTAGAGTAGCTTTGGATGAAGCAACAATAAAAATTGGCAAAGCCAAGTAATCTTTAAAAATGCTTGCAGTCTGCCAGCACTGGCTAATCCAGAACAGCCTTTGTCTTTTTCGATCCATACTGATCTTTCCTTGGGAGCTGAGGAACTGTACAGCAGTCTGATGGAATTCATACTTTTTATGGTTCAAGTAAAGCCAGTTTTCACACAGATGCAGGATTGCGTGGTAAACGTGCTGGGTATGTTCATGCAGGGTGCGGGAGAACACCAGGATCAAGGTATAAGTATAAAAAGTGGGAGACTGTGTCGAGAAGGACATTGTTGATGAGGTTCTGGAATACTGTAGGGGAATTACTAAGCCCGAGTGACATCACAAAATGTTTGCAGCAACCAGAGGGGGTTTTGAATGCCGTCTTTCACTTGTTACCTTCTTTTATATGGATCATGTGATAGGTATTGCGCAGGTGCAGCTAGGTGAAGTAGTGGCACCCTTAGAGGTTGGAGAAGGCTGAATCCATAAGCAGCAGCAGACAGCAGTTCTTGACTGCGATGGAATTCATGCCTTTATAGTTGATGCATGGGCAGATAGAACCATATTTTTTGACACAAAAAAGAAGATGGCACCTTCTCGTGAACTTGAGGGTCGGATGACATATGAAGCCAGGGTCTCAGAAATATACTAATTCATGGCTCTGGCTTCGAGTTCTAGGAGTGAATACAGCCTGCCCCTAGGTAGTGACATTCCTGGCAGGATATCAATGGCATAGGCGTATAGATGATGAAGCGGAAGAGATGTCGCTTGGGACTTGCAGAAGACAGCGGCCCCAGAAAGTAGCTCTTCTGCTGGGGTTGGATGGAGTGGTCAAACAAGACACTATGCAATTGGTTATCAGCGCTGCGGCAGTACAAACAAAGGCCAGAATTAATTTGCCATTATCACTCTGCTGGGCTAAGGTAGTATTCTGGCTCGATCGACCTTCATGGGTTCTAATGAGGACAGCCGGGGGGCAAGTCTGGTAGATGCACCTGTGGGTTTCATTGGAAGGGAGGCATGGAGCTGAGCTCACAGAGCAACATATCTCTCCTGCAGGTGAGTGTCCAACCTTAGGGCCACAGTATCCACCCCTAATAGCCTGTCAAGGTCAGGTGGTAAACAGCACATAATTTGCTTCTCCAGAACATTGTTCGCTAGGCTGAAGAGGAAGGCAAAATACAGTGCCCAATGGTCCCAGTGGGTGGTGGCTACCAGTGTGCAAAATTCAATGGGGTAGTCTGAAACCTGTTGACTGCCCTGATGGAGTTGGATTGATGGAAGATCTCTTCCGCAAAGGCTGGCAATTTCAGCATTGCATTTTAACTACCCTCGCAGCACACAGCAGCCCAGTCATGGGCACGCAGATGGATGATGGTAAACATGATCCTGTATTGCTCAGTGGGGAAGGAGACTGGATGGAGATCAAGATTATGGAATTTTACATCAGGAAGCTGCAGTAGATAAATGATTTTCCATTGTACAGATCCAACAACGCAATACTGGGCTCCCGTGATCTAGAAAAGTGGGCTTGAACTGGCAAGAGGAATGAGCTAGCTGCCTGGGCAGCAGCAGTGGAGTACCATGAGATCTCAATGGCGGCAAGCTGATTGGTGATGACCCTGATGGACTGACTGAGCTGGCAGAACTCCTCTGCTTGTTGATGCATTCTCTGAAACCTGATGGCACCAGAAGAGTGAGATAGATCCACTGGTTCTGTTGCCTGGGTTGTTCTGTTATGAGCAGCAAAGATGGAACCTGGCACAGATCACCAAAAAAACCGATAGGGTGATTTTAATGAAAAGAAATAGCACTTAAACTGAAGATAACAAGATAAAACGTGCTGGGCTAAAGAATGGAGAATAGTCTAAGTCATGCAAGGGGCAAATAGGAATGCTGGCAGTTAGACTTAGGCGTGATAGGAGAAACTGATCCGAGCTCACTACTAGGAAATCAGGCCATTCAGGACGAGAGAGAAGCTCACAAAATGGCAAATACGTATTTGTTAGATAGGCTATTCAGTGATGCCATTTTGTGTCAATGTTTGTGATTTGATATGCCGAAGATGTTCACCATTTTAAATGTTTTCTTTTTAACACAGAAAACATTTTGAATAAGTACAGTACCATCTTAAAATAAATTACACTGCTGAAAGCTCGCTAAAATTGGAGATGGAATTCAGAAAGTGTTGGATCGATTAATTATTTGTATTATTGCCATCCTTACAATGTCACTTGCACTGCGTTTACATTGTTCATTTAGCCTGTTGGTGATCTCCGTGTCATTTCTTGATAAATAATGAATAATTTAATAATAATGATTATAGGCTTACGTATTGGTCTTGATTACTTGGTTAATAAATTCTTTGATTGTTAATTATGTGATCATAAATGGGAATGAGTTGAAAGCAGTTATGCATCGAAAGGTGAAAGTCTTCTATACCTCTGACAAAGAGACACTGAAAATCTTTATGAAAGTCGGGGGGGTGTCTGAGTCGAAGAATTCATATTCCTTCTCTGCAAAGAAATTGGGTTTTCAGGATTATATAAAAAACTATAAGGGCACTGCACTGGCTTTTACCGCCATGGGCAGTACCCACAGTGATAAGTGCCCTCAAATAGATACATGTGAAATGTGAGAAACCTGTGCGAAATCACAGCAGGGTCACCAGTGGTTATGCTGTTTGGGTGATGACAGAGTAGCGTGTAGAAGGGGGCTGTAATTTTGAAAGGTGCTGTGTTTTGTGGCGCAGTGCATACAGTAGCACAGGTAGTGATTTTCCCAGGTCCACAGGTGTCTCTGCTGCTATTCAGAGGGCCCAGACAACTACGCCGCAATCCTCAAAAACCAGCAGACTTTAACATTACACATCAATCGAACACATTCATTCCACACTGCCACAGAATATTGCTGATGCTCAGCATACTCTAATACATAGCAAGTAATGATGTCAAAGGTACTACATTCTATTTAGTCATATCGTACATGCCATAATTGAATTGCCATTCTTTTGGTGTTTAGCATGTTACTGGTGTTATTTGTGTTGACTTAGTCTTAGCAGGTGGCATGGAACATGTTTTATATTAAAATAGAAGGGAATCTTCAGGCTGCAAAATCAGTTTCAAACTACAGTATGCTTGGCTCACGAGATTGTGTTGATAATGAATCTTGGTCAACATGCTGTTCAACATAAATGTATGCTATTGCATGAGCCACTAAAACGAGAATGGTGGTGATGATAATGATAATGATGATGACTTTTATCCTTTCTGTTTCCATACCTTGTTTTCAAACAACATTTCTTTTGACAGAAAAAAACATTTCTCAAGCAGCAGAAATTTGGGAGGATTAAGTTTGGATGAAGAAACTAGCCTTTTTAAAAAAAGAATCTCACCGAGGCCGGAGAATATCGGCTCATAATGATTGACTCTGACCACTGGTAATGTTCCAAACTCTCCCAGTCCGTTTTACAACCCACTACCAGTCCGATTTCCAGTGCTCCAGTACCAGTTCTGATTCGGAACCTCAGTGATTTTTTCTGCAGGAGCAATACCGTTTTAAAAAACTGCAAAAATCAATGTGTCTCACCTAAAAGTTTGATTTTCACTGATTGCTCACTTGTGCAGATTATCAGAATGTTCGAATTTTACACTAAATTAACTTCATCGAGGACTTAAACCTGTCATTGTGGGCAGGGCCGGCACGTTCCTAAAGGCGAACTAGGCCCCAGGATGGCACTTTGACCAGGGCGGAAAAATGTAGGCTATCTGTAGGTTACTTAAATATTGTTTGCACTTTGAGCACACTAGCGTTGCAAAAGACAGTGTTACAGTATGGCAGACTGCAGTTTGACTGCTGTTGCTGGTTTTTGCTTTGTGCATGGCATATTGGCATTTGTGTGGTGTTGCTGGTGTGGTGTGTTGTGAATAGGTGCAATTGGTGTTTGGCCAAATTTGAGTTCAGCGTCATTTATTGTTTCCAGATGGGCATTCCCAAGGGATGTACTGTGAAGCAAGTTCAACATTAGCCAGGCTTTCTTTGCATGAGCTGGCTTGACCAACCCTAAACTCACCATCAGAGATACCGTAGTTACCACAGCAGGTTAAAAGAGAGCTACCATCCTAACATTGAAAACCGCAGCCATAAGCTCAACAAACCTTACTCACCCACTAATCTCTCTTCGTAGTGCTCCCCTCCTTAGTCTAGCTACCCAAGAGAGAAAGTTTATAATGCCTGGATGCGGACAGATAAGATAAATAACATAGGTTGAGGTTGATATGGTTGTGTTGCAAACTGTGCCATGTTGAATTTATAAGGGTCCCGCTGAAAAATAAACCACGCATGCACAACCTAGCCTGCTGAGTCTCTGGATGTCATTAATGCCAAAAATGATTAAACATGCCATCACATCAATTACTGAACTAATTTTTGCAATGTCAGCTAGCTAAACGTCTGCAGCCAACTTTATGCAACAACTCTGACTAACGTCACGGATATGCTGCAATGTATTGTACTCAGAACTTGGAAAAAATTAATAACCTCCAACATGGAAAATTGTAATGGAATGATCTTTCAACCTAAAACTCCAGCTCGGAAACTCGGGCAAGATCCAGCCAGTTCATTGACATAAAGACATCTGACGTTGCAGCAATATGGTGGCGCACACAATAAACAATAAGCAGAATGACAATTTCATCAAATTTCTACTTTATGATGTGTTTGTGTTGTCAAACATGCAACTTTGTGTTTGTCATTTCTAGTTTCATTTAAATGATTTGTTATTGATAGAGGTCTTTACGAGTAATCCTAGAGCTCTCCTCCCTGTCTTTCTTCAATCAAGTTTGAAACATTGCTCTCAGTGGATAAATTGAAGATAATAGCATAATTTGTCAAATATAATTATTTTATCATTAATGGCACTGTGGTAGTAGATAAACTGCCTCAGTAGTTGATTGTAGAGCTCGGAGACAAGAAAAACAAAAATGACTTTGCAGCGAGCGTCCATGTTTCCCGAGTAGATGGACTGGGACACAATTTAGTTTGGAAGTTGGAAATGCTAACTCGGAATGATTGACTTCCAATGTTGTAGCAATAAAGACATCTCAAATTTTAATTTTATAAAAATCATCACTTTTATGTAACACTGATTCATTTGTTAGATGATATGACTTAACTAAAATGAAATGTGTATGGCAAATATGATTGTCCGATGCCAGTGTCTATAGGGGTTAAGCAAGATTTTTAGTGAGGTATGTTGAGCCTAAAGCCAGGATTTTCACTGTCAGAAAGCTGGCTCTCATTTAACCTGCCAAGGTAATTCCGAATTTAGGGATTTACAAACCAGCTCCCACAAAGAAGGCCCAGCTAATGTTTTGTAACATTAGTATCCACACCCCTCAGATGTTCCTTTCCATGGCTGTTCCCTTTTATCATGATTTTTAGGGGTAAATATGTGCCGCAACATTCTACAAGCTTCATTACCTTTGTATGTATTTTCTTTGAATGGGAAAATCTACAACGCATAGAGGACTGGCTGAAATAAAATAATAATGATAATAATGCAAATAAAAAATGGTTATATTTAGATGGAATGTTTGCCTGTAGTGACATATAAGTGGAATTAACTGAGTTTTACAGTTTGGTACCTGAGAAATCTCAAATGGCACACAGTGTCCAAAAAATGCCCAAATTGCCAATTTGGAGATACCACCTAGACATTCCTGAACTAAAACCTCTCTAATTTTGCTCTGATTTACTTGATTAGAATAAACGTTGGCACAGATAATGGTCAGATTCTGTGCTGTAATTTTTTAGAGGTTTCACACTGCAGCTAAATAATTTCAAAAGGGATAAAAGTAAAATTTGGTTTGTTGGAAATGAGATTTTTCATTTATGCTGTTCCATCTTCATTTACTCTGACTCAGTGACATATAGACTGATTTTTACACCATGACAAAAATCCCCAAGGCACTGCGTTTATTATGATACCAAGATTATTAAATGGACCAAGTAGTTGCAGAGATATATTCCTTTCATTTTGGGCATGTCATTTTCGAGCCAGAGGCTCAGGGCTCCGGGACAGTCCGGGACAGTCCCAGTCAGACAATCCGGGACAGTTACAAGCAGGCAAGTTGCAGGACAGAGACAAAAGGCAGAATCACTGTGATAGAACAGGCAAATTTCCAGCAGCCAGGCTGACAGGATGAAGTAACAGGGAATAGGCTGAATCATGTGTCAAATAACCAGGCCAGAAATTGTAACCAGACCCAAACAGGCACAAAGGGCAAATCAGATATTGTAAATCGGGGCGAAAGAAAAATCAAACATGGGAGTACTACACAGGAACCAAGCAGGAAAGTAACTCAAAAAGACAGAGAGACAAATTTGCAACACAAGGGAGAAAGCAGACAGCTAAAATAGAGGAGGTAATGAAGGAAATGAGAACTAGGTGAGCAGAAGCTGGACAGAGCTGAGAGGGATGCAGATACAAATAAGAAAATTAACTAACAAATGAACAGACAGAGTGGGGAGAGCTGGCAGGGAGGGCGAAAGAGACCAAAGATGAGTGGAAACTTAACACAGAACTGAAATGATAACAAAGGTAATGGATACAAAAAAAGTTGAAAAAAAAACAAAAAGAAAATAAACAGATTAATGAATAACAAGGATATACAGGGCAGGTGAGGAGGCAGGCCGGGAGCTAATCAGGAAACTAAAACGCGAGACACAGGACCAGAGCGCAAAATGGTGCCGTTATAAGTGGGGAACGATCAAGAAAACAGAGTGGGGAAGGCAAGAAAGAGGAAACATGGAAACGCAATGGAAATTAAATTAAATAAACTGAACAATGAGAAATACTCAAATAAATATGTGACATAAACGAAACATAACTAAAAACATTCGACAGAATAACAGGACTGACACAGCTAATGAAACAGTACATAATTCCTATGAGATGTGACCGAGCCATCCTTAATAAGACTGTGCTGCATACAATAATGAAAGCAGTTACAAGCACAGAAAATCTGCAAATGGGATGTGTTCACTGGTTCAATGGCTCATAATGTAGGTATGTATCAACATATAAAAATAGCGCAGAATATAATTTCAGCAATCAACCTTCCACCTTCCCAGTTTCTGCCTAACGCCATTTGTGAGGTGCGTCACCAGTCTGCTGTGATAATTGACCTTTTGCAGGACAGAATAGGAGGAGCTCACAGCCTCCTTTACTGATAGAACAGCAAAATAAACACTTATTTACATGTTAGCGTACATTTAATAAGCGCTATATTATGGTTACAGTGTCGTTAAGAGGGCAAATGAGACCTCATACATATGAAGAATGCTTAAGCGCTTAATTTTATGACCATGCCACCCTCTTCAAGGAAGAAGTCCAAGTACAACACCAAATCGGAAAAGGGACCGTTTGTTAATTTAAAACTGAAACTTAACGCAATGATTTGTAAATTTTCTTTTACCTGTATTATATTGAAAACAATATGACAGCACATTACTCAATGTTTCACCGCACAAATTTTAATGACGTTTCAAAATGAACACATTTCAATGCTGACTGTAACAACATATTTTTAAAAAGTTGGGATTGTAAAGTATTTACATCGTAATGTTGGCATTCTTTTTCACAACACTTAGCAAAATGTTTTGGAACTGAAGACACCAGGTGATTTCATTTTTCAAATGTAATTTTATCCCATTGTTCCTGCAAACAAGTTTAATGTGTGAGACAGGTCGGGTCTTTGTTGTCGCATTTTGCATTTCAAAATTTTATCTACTGGGGACAAGTGGGGACTGCAGACAGGCCAGCCCTGTATCAGCTCACATGCCTCTTTAACGTGTCCAGAATGCAGTGTTGGATTGTCATTTTGAAATATGCATGGGCCTCCCTGGAAAGGATGACACTGCGGAGGTAGCATATGTTTCTCCAAAATCTCAGTGTACTTTATGGCATAAATGATGCTTTCAGGGATGTGCAAGTTACCCTTGCCAAAGGCGCTGATACAACCCCATAACATGATACAGCTGAACAGACAAAACACTAAAACTCATTCTGTTTAACATAAAATCCCACAAAAGTCAAAAGTCCATTCAGAAATCACTGCTACACCATGCCACATTTTTTCTTAGATGGGATTGTAAATACAATTGTGAAGCATAAGGGAATGGCATTCTTTTCTTGCTCAGTGTAATTACCACAGTTTGTAAATATCATGGTGTACCTTTACTTTGCCTCTTCGCACGTGCGAAAGTTGGGTTTAGTCAGAAGCCATGGATACAAAAACAGTTTTGTCCAAAAAAAGTAAAATTTTTTGCGTTTTCATCTGAACGTCGGATATTTGGACCAAGCCTCATTTTCCTAGGAGAGCAGCTTATAAATTGGGGCGGTGTGCAGACTGCACCCATCCACAAGAGAACCGCTGTGGGTGCTGATGGCTTCCCTTCGTGTCATGAACCTCCCGAATTCTCTGGGTGATGTGCATTCCTTATGGGACTTCACAATAATTGCATTCTTTCTGAGTAAGACAACATTCCTCTGAGCACAACTTGCATACCATGTGCTGAAACAACGTGAGCGTGTGTAGGCACGCGTGTGTTTGCAGGAACATGCAAGTAAGCATACAGTATGTGCATGTGGTGGTGCATGTGTGAGACTGTGTATGTGTGCAAGGGTATGTGTGTATATCCATGAACATAAAACATGTGCATGTGTGTGCATGTGTGTGTGTGTGTCCATGCACTTTTGTCTGCATATATGTGTATGTATTGTAGCGAGACACTCGAAAACAAGGCGCAGACTAAGCGGGAGGAGGGGTCAAAACCCAGCCCACTGGGCGATAATTTTATTTTCATTAGCGCAAACACAAGAGGCGCGTATAATATCGCGCACATTAAATGTATCTCTTAAATGGCTTTTAGCGTCGTTGTCTCCACTTGCAGATTCAGGAGGCGGGCTGCATGTCTTTATTCACACGGTTGGTCTTTGCACAAACCCCTGGTCTCTCCACCATCAGAATCTTAAGGGAAAAAACACATAGGCACTGTTAGACTTAAATCTTACTTCCGTGCTCCTTGCCCGCCTCTCATCAACTGGTTGGCTCCCTCTTTTAATATGCGGTCAGATCTGATTTACATTAGGCGCAGCTGTGTTACCTCCTGCATTTTTCACCCAGGCCCGCTTGGCCTTATGACTCGCAGCTGGCGGGAACTGTCCAGCGTCCCACGAGTCTCAGGAGCGCTGCGCGGGCGTTAGCTCTCCTGCCGCTGTCCTGGGTGCTGAAATTCCACTCTGTACTGAGAGCGAGGGGAAGGAATATCGGCTGTTGCGGGCGTGCTGACTTGGTCGAGGGGAGTGGCCATGCCCCGGTTTGTCACAGTATGTATATTAGTGAGCAAGTATACGAACATTTATATATGTACTGTACTTACTATGTGTGGTTGTATTTGTGCAGGTTTATATATGTCTGTAAGACTGTGTGTATGCACATGTGTATCCTTATCTGTGCATGTTTGTGTGTATGTGCATGAGTCTGTGTGTCTGTCCAAACAGCAGCGGACGCTGGCACACAGAGGACTTCGTAAAAGAAGCAATAAGTCAACACTTAAGCTTTGTTTTGCTGTTTGCTGCTTGGCACCATTAGCGGGTGCAAATGTGGTTTATTCGCTTCTTAATTCCTCAGAGATTATATCGACAGGAACGCCAATGATTTCCTCCATGGCGATGTGCCATGCTGTGGTCAAAGGAGCAGAACATTCCCATTTCCTGAAGTGCGTCAGAAAAAGATCTCAGAGGCAAAAGCCCGGATCAGAAGTCAGTGCTGTGAGACGGTCTGTTCTCACTAGTCCATGGCCAAACATTCATTGCAGAGATTATATTATGTTATATTATAACAGTTATATTCCTTCTCTTAAGCAGTTTATAGACCAACTGCATGCATTTTTCCATGCGTTCATTTTATATTATTCATGAGCCACAACTGAATAAAAGCATAATTTTTGTGAAAGTCAGGCTGTACCAATTCTGTTGACAAACAATGCTGTCTGATCGCACCCACCGGTGAAGTTTTACTTTTTATTCTGTGTGATGTGTTTAACAGCTGAATTAATAAAATCTCAGTTTCACTTTTTTTACTTTGAAAATATCAGTAGGTTCTGGACACTTTAAAAGTTTAAAACTTTAGATTTATATCCTTAAGATTCAAATAGGAATGAATATAAATGTAAATGTAAACCAGCTATCTGTCATCATATGAGGATTGATTTTGTTCTGCTTTTATAATGATTAAGTCCAGCAGTTAGATTCCACAAGACCTAAAACACAAATGACAGTCATAATTCTAGTGCAGACAATTAAAATGAACGGAGAAATAAGACCGACATCCATGGATAAATGGCCCAGAGCAGCATTTGTGATTAATGTCATTTATGACCGCTAACTGATGTTCAACGCTAAACTAATGACTTCCGAGGAAATTTGAGAACAATGAGATTTTTTTTTTTTTTTTCAATGTCATGGTGTAAATTCATTTTTAATTGGAAAGAAAATTGAAAGTAAATTGGCCCTTACACCCTCCTACATTATCATATTTCTGTGATGATGCCTGAAATCACACTAAATTGCTCTGTGGCGATCCCATTATGAAAGAGGAAAGTGTAATTGATTGATGGTCTTTAGCAGGGACACGTCAGAGGTGAAACCCAGTCTTTCCCTGGTCGCTGAGGGGAAAAGATGGTGGAGGATTCAGGGGCAGCAAAGATGCTGCTGTCCTGAGATACAGCTCTCCTGTGAGCAGCACTCTCACCGTCACTCTTCATGAATGACACTGCTGGAGACGACACACTCTCACCTCAGCACATCTTGCTATACTAAGATTTTTAAATCAGCCACACAGTCTGGACATGCCTTGGAAGTTTACACGTTTATATTATACACTCAACCCGAGAATTATTGGCAGCTTGGAATAAAATGAATAAAGAACGTTGTATAAAATAGACAACACATACAATTGATGTTCAAGCTCAAATAATTATTTGGACAGTGGTATTGTCTACTGTTCATGTATTTTCTTACATCCCTTTCATAATGAGTGAAGATGGACCATCATTTTTCTCTTTTCAGGTGAGAGCTTTTTGGTGTTTTCCACGGTGATGGATGACAAAGGCAGATCCCTTAAAGCACCGAGTTTGGCCAACTCGATTTCAGTTTTTAGGAATCACATGACAACAGGTGCCATCTTGGACTTTTTTATAGCCAAAGATACTAGAGTGTTATGGTAGCAAGGTCTACGTCTGACCAATCACTGCTGGACAGACTGCATTTATCATGATTGCTTGTAATATCTGGTGAAGACCACTCAAAATTTTTGTCTGTTACGATGGTCACTGTGTCAGATTTGGCAATTATAGTCATAAATTCTTGATGTGACTGAGGAACAAGACTGACAACATGTTGGTCCTTGATAAATTATCACTTGCCTTCCTCACATTGTGCATGAGAAACCAGAAACAAGAATGTAAACAAGCAATGCAAGGTTTATCACACTGGCTGTCTTGTGTTTGGAAAAACGTAAACAAAGATGAGACAATACAACTCTGGACCCATCTTTGGGTCGCGCAAAGAGGGCAGTGTGGGTTTCCAATCGTTCGGGGAGAACTTGAGTTAGAAATTACACATTTTTAGCTTGTAGTGATACCCAATGTAGCTAGCCTGCCTGCCTACACAGGGTAGTAAACAAACTCTGAAAGCCAATATGCAAACATTAACTAAACTAGCTGCGCCATCCATAACAAGCAGGACACAGCGTGAATTAGGTCCGTTCTCTTAGGTGGATGTGAGATAACCTGCAGCATCGTATATGATAACCTAAGGATCAGACATGCAAATTAGCAAGCCAGCATTAGCCAGTCAACCTTCCCTGTCAACAAAAGCCTGACAGCAAATGGTTAGCTAACTTTTTTGGCCCGATGCTGATAACACAAACATTTCGAAGGCCAAACTGAAGATACAAGTAACGTTAGCTAAGTTAACGAGCAAACTAACTTCCGATATTGACTACATTGATGACCTAGCTCACAGGATATCGCCTAATTTAATGCAGAGTAACATATGCAGGTAGCTACCTGGTAAGCCAGATATCTACCTTGCATTCAGACAGACCTGTATACAGAATACATTCACTTTGTCTTGCATAAAGCAAAAAATGTGGGGAAAAAAAGAAAATTAATGGGCCAGTGAAATTCTAATCAATGCAGTGTACATACATACAACAGCAGCAAGATTTGTAAGAGAATTGTATAAAGCTTGGGAACATAAAACTCGTCTGAAGAGCACAAAGGTGCATCTAGGCTTTGACTTGACATGAAACTCTATGCAACGAATGGGTTCGAAATGGTGCCAAGATTCGAGCTGGCTAAACTCTATGGCGGTTTTTCAATTCAAAGGCTGCATCCTTCAAAATCTGCATTTTTAGACCGCTGTGCCATCGCGGGCTGCTCCATTGTGAAGGCGCTTTCAAATACACCCGAGAAGTGCAGCCTTCATCTTACCTGATATCAGACGGAATGAGGACTGCCTTTCTCCCCTGTATTGGAAAGCGCCTTCACAATGGAACTGCCTATAATGACGGAGCAGCCTAAAAATGCAGCCTTAGAGAGATGCACCATAAGCTTTGAGAAACGGTCTGCGTATTAAGAGCTTTGAACTAAGGGATTTCATACGTGTGCAACTTCATATTTCTACCCCAGTGAAACAGCAGCTAGTGACAGGCAGCAATGCAGATTCTAGTGAATAAGATTAAATTTAAAATCCAATTTCACCTCAAGCATTTTTGTTTGATTTTATGGTAAGTACTCTTTAAAGTTGCGTATATTTTTTAAAAATAAAATACAAAAAAAAGTTTTAATAGGTACAAAGTTTATTTGATCAAAGTAAGTAATTTAACCAAATATTTAAGTTGAAAATTTGAGTCATTTGGTATGTTGTCGATTTAAGAGTAAGTTTTGCTCAAGTTCATAAAGGGTGTCAGTAATTTTACGTTGACTTTAATACCTTGTTAGGACTAATTTATCACATAGGAGCTACCAGGGGTCAGGCTCTTTAGTCCATTAAACAGCGTATGCTGCTCAAAACGCTGTATTTTCTGGCTGGTTACATTTTGGGCTAGTCACTCAGAAATAACATAGGTTCTTCAATATAGCTTGATTGTCCTGGCTGTTTCATACTGTTTTGATTTGCTTGCTAATGCAAGGTTGGCGTCTTCCTTTTCCAGATGGATCTCATTAGGAGTGGAAATTGTTTGGTGTTTGGTCCTAAGGCTTGAGGGAAGGATCACTGCTTTGTATACGTTGACAAAGACACTACAACAGAAGAAATCAGGAAGGATGGAAATATGTTTATTACACAACGGAAGATAGACAGATAAACAGACCTACTGACACTTTCATGAAAAGAAGAGGACAACTTTGAGTATTATTTTGAAGTAAAATCACATTTACAGCCGTTACAACAATTACAGATACAGAGAAAAATCATTTATACATCATGGTATAAATGGATGAATGGACTGGCTTGCTGGACTCGTTGCCAGACTCTGATCGAGTTCCAGATTAGGTGCAAGGAAGGACAAAAACTAGAGAATAAATAGAAGATCTTACACAAGTGGGCGTGTCATATGAAAGTTACGAAAGGAGTTGAATAAATCTTGCTTTTGTTGCAAGCTTTAGCAAGCAACAAACCCAAAATTTACTCAACGAGTTTCATACCTTTTTTTATGACATGGCCAAGAGTATATGATTCTGTTTATCACATAGCTGAATTGCATAATCTAATAGAAAACAAACATAATTTCCTTTAACGCTCATTATATGATAGCACTGAGCTAACTCCATCGCTTTGCTAGCTTAGTCCCTGAGTAATAGACATTTGTGTCTGAACCAGCAACGGTCTGTAAATGTAGTCAACTAAGTAGCTAGCTAACGTAAACTTGCTAACAAACAAACTTCTGGAGCATAATGGTCGTGTAAAAGTACTGCATGCACAAAACTTAGTTGTGTGAGTGGCACATAGCTTGCAACAGTGCTGGGCCATACCAGTTTAATAATGTTACACTTGATATTCAGTTTGATTAAATATTAACAGCGCGGTGTAACGCAGAGCGATTTTTTTCCCTCACACAGCCAATGAAATTTTCGCAAAAGTGATACGTACCTAGGGTAACATCAAAAATATGTCATGAGCTGGACTATGGGGAAAGTACTACAGCTATGTGATAACAATCAATTAAAACTTCCTTAACCGTCAGGTGACCAAGTGTTTTCAGCAACTAAAATGACCGAGTACTGTGTTTTATGCAAAAAATACGTTTTTATGAATATTTTTGTGTTTATCATATCTGCACAGCTTCATTCATGTATGACAGATAATGAAATGATCTGATGTGATTAATTAATTGATTTTATCGATTTTTTGTGTGCAAAGAATAATGGAAAGTTGTGTGGGGTCATTTATGACTCCAGAAAATACACATTTTCTGACCTTATGTGCTTTGACTTTAATGTAATGGTCAACTTTTATTCACTAAATTGTTATGTTTTGCGGTGAACCTTGCCTATCAGATCCAGAATAACATGACTTAACAGCTATTTTTATCCCTTTCAATGAAGTTATGTTTTCATTTGTTTGTGCATCTGTCTATCAGTCTGCCTGTCTTAAACTTTACCCCAGGATAAATGATGCGATCTGCATCCAACTGTAAACAGGGGTAGATATTGGTCCAAAGACCAAATCAATAAAATTTGATTGTAACTGAGCAAAGTGCTAAAGAGCTAAAAATATTTAAGAATCAAAAATTGATGTATAGGCCCGATTAACGGATTGAGTTATTTTTGTCATCTTTTGGATAGTACGTGCCCCCTCTGGAATCAGATTTTTTATCTTTACTAGGAAATAATAATAATTTGCTCTGGATGAGGTAGGCTGCCCTAGTGCTCTTTCATCAACTGGAGAAACACTCCTATATCTCTGGGGTCACAAATGACCCCACACATCTTTCAATTATCGTTGCCGCACCGACGGGCCAATTCTTCTAAAAATCTATGAAAAGTTGTGGGAGGAATTGCTTGACTAACTCATGGAAGGAAACAGTTTTCCGATTTGAAATTCCAGAAGGATACGAGAAAAATATACGTCTGGGGTCGTAAATGCCCCCACTCAGTTGCTTTAATGATGTTGCATTTAGAACTATATCCGGGTCAGGCGGACAGGAAGGGAAGAAAGGAGAGGGAAAATAGGTGATTGAAAAGAGCCGCCAGGTGTGAGCTCTGAGTAATGAGGTTAGATTCCTCTCGCGAACAAACACGCGTCTCTGCTGTAGTGTACAATAGAATTTGTGCTCCAGCACCTCACCTTATTACAAGGCTGCCAAGCTGCATGAAAGAGGGAAACAAAGGCGGCCGAGAGTGAAGCAGGGAGCGAATCACTTTGCAGCGCGACACAATAAATACGTGATGGAAAATAAATAGCGTTCTTATCTGATTTCTTTGCCAAGGCAGTTTAAGTAAAATGAAACAATAATGTCGAATGGGGTCTTATGTTCTTTGCTTTCGAGGGGGGGGGGGTTGGATGTAGGGGTATTGAGTAATCATTTGCTGGCGAGCAAAGTGTCCCCCATCGATCTATTTGTGCACTATCCTTTTTGTGTTCTTGGTGGCTCTGAAATGAATTTCGTCGCTGCGGCTTCCAGTCAGTATTTCACTGCTTTGGAATTATAGAGATGCCATCTATCGCGAGGCCCCATAAACGTCCACACCGTGCGCAAGAAGAGCGTATGAAAGTAAAATATTTAAGAGAGTAAGCACTGAGACAATCAATAACGCACCGAGCTATATTTGCATTTTTATATTTTTCAGAAATGGGCTGTGTGTTTGTCATATTTATTTTCCGGAATGTGACGTTAAGGGGGAAGATGTCATTTTTCATTAGCCTGAATGCCGCCTCCAGATAAGTCGCATTTTTATGGCTCGATTTCCCGTGTTGCATAATGACAAAGGCAGCGCAAGTAAAATACCTTGTTGGAGGTAGATAATGTTGTGCTCTTGCCTCAGTTGGGAAGTTGATTTACTGTCACACAAACACAGATCTGCGGAGTTCACAAAAGAGAGCAACGCGCAGTTCGCTATGGTCAAAATAGATCATTGAACGAAAAGATGCTTAGTATTGTTTAAGACGCCTGTCTCACAGATTATAATCTTTCCTCTGATGCCATGATTCTGTTAGCCTAACTGCCATTTCCTTGTGATTAAAGACTGAACAAATAAACATTTCATTGTATTTCTCATTCATCCATAATCAGCTCTCTGAGGCTACTGTCTCATGTTCAACGTAGCTGTCCATTGCAAATATGAGCTGTGGAACACTATAGTGGCATTCCAAAGCGTACAACATCCAAGGCAGACTCTATATCTCGGCCACTATGTCATCAAAGGCCATTCCGTTCTAGTGATGCACTTGAGTACAACCGAGAAATGCAGTCTCTGTCGAATTTCAACGCCTCTATGTCGGCTACATTCCAACCGTGTCTCTTCCTGCCCTCGTTACCTCTCCTCCCTTTCTCCCTACCTTCCTTCCCTTTATACTGGGGGTGCTTTTTATTATGCTAATTTATGGCTCCTTGCCTCCTCTCCTCGTCCGTGACCCGGAAATCGTTCCGCCTCCGTCATTGTGGAGGATTTTCCAATCCCCTCAATGCACCTCGAGGCGACGTTGAGTGAGGAGAGAGCAGGCTTCTGGAGGAGCTTAAAGCTGTGTCCTCCATGAAAGCCTTTTATCACATGGTATGACTTTTAAATGCCACACCTCCACTTTTGACATTGCTTAATGGAATGAAGGATCATCAGATTATCAAGGATTTCAGCTCCTCAGTCTTTGTGGCACTTCCTCGCATCTCTTGCAGATCCTCGCTGGGAGGAGCCAAGATGCAATGAAGAAACAAAAATGCAGGAAGTGAGGAGACCCGTTAGCATAATGAGAAGCACCCTTGAGCAGTTATGTGTCCTCCATCATCATCCATATTTGACGACCACAAATGATTTGGTGGCCCCATCACAGCTTCCACTGCCTCAGTAACACAATTAGCTAACCACATCCCTCTTATCACGTCAGGGCAAATTGCAAAATGTGGATTGGAATTTGCCAATAGGCTTACGCAGTGAAGAGTGTTGCGCGTAGCCATTTTTTTTTTTACATGTAGGTTAGCTAATAAGAAGCAAACCAAGGTAATGTGGTGTAAATAAATAAGCATAGGCTTAAGCATATATTTGTGTGCTGGAATGGTGTCCCCAGCCATGGTATCTGCTTTCTTCAGTTTGAATTGATTAATGCAGTGGTTCCCAAACTCGGCCCTGGAATACTCCTGTGTATACTGGTTTTCTTTCAAGCCAAAGCAGCAATCAAATAATTTTACCAAGCTATTCATATTTCCTTCACTAGTTGCTATTCATATGAGATTACGTAAGCTTTCAATCACATTATGACCGAAATACAAATGTGATATTTGCAATATGTCTGCGGACATGCAAATCTTTTTGGGCTACATTTATATATATACTTATATAAAAGGATGCAAATTATCTCTAAATTATCACAGTGACATTAAGCTGAATCAAAGGGCTGCTATTTCATGAAAGACCAGATGCCTGGCCACCAATTATAACCATCTGGAAGATAATGAACAATTCAAACACAAAGTAAACGATAATGAGGCAAACCTGCATTATGTTGATGTTAAAGAAAGATCACACCACCCCGCAAGTTGAAATAAAATTCTGCTGATTTCCCAAATAGGTCTCATATTATCTCATTAGAGGATGCTGAGTTAAAAAATGCAAGTACAAAGTTTCTATCACTTACACTTTTTTTTTGCAAAATAAGAATGAAGATTTCCCTTAAAATATAATATGCTGTATATCTGCTTTTTTCCACTGATCAAAACAGCAACAAATGCTGTTTGGGTGGCACAGATGTAGCCATATTCTTTGGCCATATTACTAAGCCTGAAGTCAGGATTAGGCATAAAATAAAGTCTTTATAATCATTCATACACACGAAAATCAGTCGAGAATTGAACGAATTGTTCTCACCTTAGTCAAAGGAAGATGGAAATCATGTCTTTGTAGCAGTTTTTCTAGTGATTAAGGGATGATACAAGACTTCTTAACCTGACAAATGGTTGTCGAAAGTGACAATTCTATGAAATGCATATCATACATTGTGAGAAAATCTGATGTGCTTGAGCAAAACAGACACTATTTTTGGAGTCAGTACCCCAAAATTAGTACTGGATATACATATACAGTATAAATAAGTATTGGATTTCACTCGGTAAAAATGATGCAGGGCGTTGTTATTAATGACAACTAATATGTAGCCTATTAATCTCAATCTCTTGTGTTACCTCTTTATACCTCTGCGAGGAGGTATTATGATCACTTGCGTGTGTGTGTGTGTGTGTTTGCCAGCAGGACTGCTCAAATCTATTCAACAAATTACCTCAAAATTTCATGGGAAGTTGAATAGTATGAATTGGAAGAAGTGACTAAATTTCCAGAGCAATCTGGCTACAGATCCAGATTTTGCAGCTGATTTTGAGTGCTTACAGATTAAAACCTGCTGGCAGAGGTATGCCCTCTCTGAGTGTCCACTAATTATGTTATTGTTTTCCATTATGATTACATGAAGGTCATCAAGTCACTGGTCAAGGTCGCATTAGGTCAGTCGTATGTGGGGGCGAAAGAGCGACTTTTAGGACATATGAGGCTATGGTAGGCAGAGGCATAGCAAGTAACACTTTGCGTTGAGTTGTACCTGGATATTTGTTTGCTTAGCTCAGTTTTTATCAAGAGCATAATAACAAGAAAAAAGCCACCGCAAAACCATACATTTACGTCATACGGAATGTTTTTCGGAACGCTTTGTGTTATTGTTTGTTGCATTAAAGAACCATTTTATTAAATAGCCAACGTAAGAAGTTTTAGCAGCTATAGAAGGGGTCAGACGGAGCTGGAACTAGCTGGTTAGCATGCTAACTTCAGTAGATATCTGTACAACACAATACATAGACATTGTTAACATAATATCAAAACCGTTATTTCTTCACATTTTGATAATCCTAGTTAATTTGTGAATGATTTAAATTAAAATTCTGGCCAAATCCTACATATTGCATCATTAAATTTCAAACGCCCAACATCCCCTTAGCAGTACTGCTGGCAATATGGGATTTTCAATGATGTGCTGTGAGCCTCTGACCCTTAAACACATAATTGCTCTCAAGCTGTTTCTGTGTAGGATTGCTTGATTAATAATCACACAATCTATTTACTGAATAATCAAGACCAATATGTAAGCCTGTGAAGAAAGAAGAAAGTATTAAAAAATGACAGAGATCACTGAAGGACTAAATTGACAACATATTTAATAGTGGTATTGTAGGGATGGAAAAAATGAAAATAATAATGAATTAATCAAGTACTTTCCCTGATTTCTATCTTCCGTTCAAGCATTTTTTTTTCAGCAGCGCAATCTAATTTATATTAAGATCGCGCTTAATGAAAATGTCGTCAGCATTCAAAAGAAAAAAGGAATGGGCTACCTTTGCAGGGAGGCGCAGTTGCACACTGGTTGCCATGAGGGGATAATTATTAATTTATTAAATTACCAGAACCTCTTACATCAAAGCGTTGCTAATTAAATACTTTAGTAAATTAGTTATACATGCATCGTGAAAGTTTGACGCATGGCATGCATTTAAAATTATTTATAATGCATGCCATGCATTGAACTTTCATGGTGGCAAAATCATTAAAAAGGTCTTTATAGTTCAGCTTCCGGGCAAGTTTTAGAAATGCTGTAATATGGACGGCAATTACTTTGTACCTAATCACTTAATTGGAGGCAAAATTTAAACCTTATTGATGCAATCTTCAGCAGCATTTACTACATGACATTCTACTGAAAGATGGAATTCCAAGAAATTTCAGTTGATGGCCGCCCACGCAATCTCATATTGTAGCCTTCCTCTTTGATGCAAAACTATATGTCTTAATCATTAATGGCAGCGCAGCTTATTGGTAGCCTATTTGCACTGTAAATTAATTCAATTAATGATTGAATTCTTCATCCGAATCAGGTTGAGAGTTAACCTGCATTACGGTAATGTCACTGGTTGAAGACAGAGTTTTATTTGTAAGCAAATTTAACGCGCGGACCTGAGTAGGCAAAACCACTTTCTAAAAAACGTTTTCTTAGGCATATCAAGTCGATTGGACACTGACACAGAAAAAAATATAGCGTTTTATGAGCGACAGGAATTCGAAAGACATTGACGTTTTATGTCAGCATTAATCTTGATAGGAAAATGCTTGATAATGATTGCAATGAACAATAATGCTAGCTGAGGGAAATGGACAGTAATTGTAAGGATTGATCCTAAGAACTGAACGAACGAACACTTAGTTGCTAATTAGAAAATGTAAATGGGAACAGGTTTGGAGAAGTGCTTTAAGGCGAGGTGAGAGCAAGGCAATAATCCCTCCGATGGAAATCAAACACCAACTCCATCTTGACTGTGGTTTGAGGATTCAAATATGAAGAGATAGTATTATTCTTCCTCTTCTTATAACTATTATCCCCTGCACCAAAGTGGAAGGGGTATATAGAAACAAGTGCTGTCCTTCCACATGTCTGTCAGTGTGACTGTCCATTTGTAATGCTTCTTGCCGGGCCAGAACTTCTAAACCGTTCAGCAGGTTTCCATGAAATGTAATGTATTGATATATGCTATTGTTTAGACATGCCTTTTTGTACTTCCATCCATCCTCCTGATAGTCTGTCCATTGCTCTTCACATTTTGTTTGCAGGCTAGATATCAGCGATCCCATGCTTTTTCGGGCCAGAACGCCAAACCCATTCAGTATTTTCCGACAGACTTTAATACTGTATATAGCTACTTCTTATTGTGTAGATGGGCCTTTTTATACTTCCGACCATCCTTCTTTTTCAGCAAATGCTTTCTGCTGCTTCCTGAATTTTGTTTTGGAATATCAGCCATCCCATGGTGGGGATCTGAGTTTTTCATTCTTGTAATTATTATTATCATTGTTACTATTATTGTGGTAATTATTATTATGTGATGGAACAGGCTCTGTGTATATGTGCTTGTCATGTCATCATGTTCTCACTGTAGAGTGAATTGACGAAGGTCAGAGGTGGCGTAGCAGGAAAGTATCACCTCTTCACCAGGGCTGCACATCCTCACAACAAGCACTCACAGCCATCACTTTTACCTAATCCCCCACCCCTAATCCCCTCACCCCCCTGCACTCTGCCACCCCTCACTCCCCCTCATCACCCCTGGCAACCACATCACCTCATTGACATTATCAAAGACCCACCGCAGCGCTCGACTGACTTTATCGGAGCAGTCAGTAACCGAACAACCTGTCAAACAGCAGATCGGGCCTTTTTCCATGAACATGTGCGCATACTTAATGATTAACATTTAGTGCACATGCTTATCCTCAGCAATGTTCGGTTTCACAGAATATATAATTTATAGAGATGAGTTTTTATTGGAGGACTTCAGGTTCCCTTTGCTCTTTGGGTAAAAAAAGTAGTGTCTTAGCAAGAAATCGAACCCCGCCAGCGTTTAGGTCACAGGGCCAGTTCCCAGCTCATTATATTATATTTTCTTTAGTGTCTTGCCTCAAGACTGACGAGGGAGCAAGAGAAATCTCAACTAATTTTAATTATGGCAGGTTTCCCCGCGTTTCAGAAGAGACCCATATTACTGCGGAACCCATGGTTACATAAAGTCACAAGGTCAAACTGCAGTCAGGCCGGTGGCAGCTCTTCTGTGGGTTTAGCTGGAGCCTGAAATCTCTCTGTAATTAATTAGCAAGCCCGCTTGCACACGTTCAGTCTCTGTCTTGGATATGCAGATCAGGGGTGAGCTGATTATCCTCCTCGAGCGCAGCCTGTATCGCCGCTTAGGGCGGCCGGGATCATGGAGCTGCGGCGTACATCCGCTGAGGCCAGTTAAATCCGGCACATTCTCTGCACTCATGACCACCTTGAGCGGGGGAGAGTTCTGCACATGCTCCCTTTGCTGCGCGTTTAACCGTTTCAAGTCAAACTTTTCACCTAAGTAGTACAAGTTACATCACGCTTTTATTGAAAGAATTATGCAAACCCCGGACACCATGTTTTTTATGGCCACAGAATTACATCAAAAGGAAAATATCTTTTGCAGATCATTTCATACACATTGCCCTGTAATTCAGCCGGACATATTTGGGATCACTAGAAACCTTGAAATCTACTCTAAAATTTAAAATAGGACTGAAGTTCCACAGGTTTGAATACAGTAGCTGCATTTTATGTACCCATAGATGGATCCATAGGTTTTATGGAGTTAAACTCCTCATTGACTGAGTAACTCCACTGCCGTGTGAACAGTCATGGCAGCCCGACTCTGCATACAAATGGGACCGTGATTTTGAATGAGGTTGTGATGGAGCATCATCCTGACTCATCATGTTGTCACGTTTTCACCCAGACATGAATATATTGTGAAAAAGGAGTCCTTTGGCATTATTATTTGACATCATTGCTTATTCTGATAGAGAACTGTAATTTAATGATCTTATTAAATTGATCGAAGACTGGGATGGGGGTCCTGCGTATCTTTTTAGTCCATGCAGCTGGTTGTGAATAGGAACACAATTCTGCATAGTAATGTGACTATGAAAGGGAATATAATCTTGCATGGGAATGTGACTGTGGTTGGGAATGGCCCTGAATCTGAACGTGATTTTGAATGCGAATGCGACTGTGAAATGGAATATTACTGTGATTGTCAATATGACTGGATGGGAATGTGATTGTGAATGTGACTGTTAGTTGGATTTGATAGTAAAAAAAAAAAAAAAAAAAAAAGGGATTCAGGATGAAAATGTGACCGGAAATGTGGCTGAATGGGAATGTGACTGTGAAAGGGAGTGTGACTGAACAGAACAGGACCAACCATAAATAGGATTTGTCATATAACATGTTCCCTCATGGGAGAGTGACATTTCATTAAACTGGAACAGGACTGAATGAGCCAAGTAGTCAATTACAAGGACAGGTAGCTAATCAACCAGGACATAAAATGTGGAGGTGATGAGATTTTGAATCAGCATGGCTAATACCTATTCATTATAAGGGGTTACGACTGATCAATAAGATGGTTTCCATGCATCCCTGGAAAAATTTAGGTCTTTAAGCCTTTAAACTCTAGCTTTTCACTAAAGTGGGTACAAAGTCAGAAAGCGTTTTTTTTTTTCTCCATATTTTAGGACAATGTCACATATGTATTCTGTATCTGCAGGTTGCAGTGCTTCACCGAAGCTATGTCACAATTATATTGGGTGAAATATTCGAACCGTGTTTTTATGGCCACAGCATTACCATGAAATGGAAAATATCTAGATCATGTACTTAATCTTATACACATTTCCCTGTGATTCAGCTGGACATTACTGAGATCACTGGAAACCTTGGGATCCGCACTAAAATCTAAAATAGGCCTGAAGTTGCACAGCTTTGAGTACAGCAGCTGCATTTGATGGACTGGTATGCAGGGTTAAATATGAGGGTTGGGTATGAGATCCGGAGGGGCAAGGTATATTATTGCCGTGACAACTGGTTTTTACCAGTGCTGTTTCTGTGGCGGTACCATGTAGAAAATGAAAATGGAAAACAGCAATTGGTAAATAATCATTCACCACTAATAAATTGAAAACTGTGCAAAGATGGGTAATGTTTTTCTTTCTTTCTTTTTTTTTTTTTTTACTAATGGAATGCTTGGATATCAGCACTTATTCCAAAATGCACATCATTCTGGAGTATGGTCATTGTGGAGCACATCATTCTGGAGTATGGCCATTGTGGCTAGAAATCTTCCTCCCTTCGAATCTGTAAGCCTCTCTGTGTCATTACACAGAGCACATGTTCAACGGCTTGAGATCAGCACATTAATTTGGGATACGGGTCAGAGAACATTGCACATGGAACATGCATCACGGTTCACAGCACAGGGAACAGCTTGGCGCACAGGGAAAAGTGAGATTCCCATCTCATTATTCCTCGAGCAATGAAACCAGGAACAAATAGACCCCAGGAGTTTTACAGCACTTCGTTTAACATTTTGCCTGAGAATTTAGGTGACGAGCCCCCATTCGCTCTGTATATATTTTAAGAAACTAAAATGCCTTCTTTCAGGGGGGAAAAAATTCTCAAGCGTCATGCTCGGTGGCGTAGCGGCCCGCGATTATTCTGCATTAATAATGCAGGCAGGAGCTCGTCCATTCGATTTCCGTTTTCTGTGACTTGGCGCTTGGACTTTTGACGAATGTCATCGCCACTATCAGCGGCTGAAACCGTTTGAAGTCAGCCCAGACTCTCCAGTGAGAGCAGGGTTATCTCACGGTTACTTTGGGGTCCTGCATCCCTTGCTTGTGACTGAATCAGATACCGCGAAGGCACAGCGGTGGTCATAGGATAGATATGCATGTCACAGCGCACAGGCAGTTCTCCACCCCGAGCGCCGCACCAGAAAACGCTGCCTCCTGGCTGATGACATTTATTGTCTTTCATGTCTACCCGAAAGAAAATGGATTCGCGCAGCACAAGTAGGAAAAAATGACGTTATTATTCAAATAAGCCAAAGAGACTGCTCTCATCAAAGAAGTTGCGAGCTGGCTATCGATAGCCGCGGGGAGCTGCCGCTATCGATCACCGAAGCACCTCTTATGAGAGAATGCCTCTCATGTGCTTCGCCATCTAGTCGATGGGTAAAAAGGTCTTTAGTCTCAAGAACTTTTTCTCCTTTCTGTCTCAGCGACGACAAATTGTCAGTCTTTACGCCAAGCAACGGGGAGCCACCGAGTAATGACCGGGCCCTACTGACTTTCAATTCAAATCGATCCCTCCCGGCCTCCGCTGCAATAACCCGAAACTTTCTGAACTCCGAAAACCCCCGTTTCCGAAAACTTTCTCTGTCAGCTGCATTTGGATGAGGTCTGTCTTCAGGGCGTGCCTGCAGAAGGAGCACTTTTTCCTCTCACGCTTGTAGGACTACGGCATTAGCTGCGGCTGCCTGCTGTACACGAGAGGTTAACGAATGAGGCTGAAAATGTAAAGCAGACTGTTTATTTGGACTGACTGTAAAATACGGAGGGTTTCAACTTTGCAACCCCAGTTATTTATTTATTTATTTAGCCACAAAATCCAGCGGTTTCAGTATTTTCCTCCTAAATGACTTCTGTTATGCCTACGTTTCAGGTTATGTAAAGTTTCACATAGTAATCTTGAGAAAGAATATACACAGATAATTCTCTCACATATTAGCACAGTAGAATACGCAGATAAAAATTCAAATTAAACAAATTTTGCTGAGAGAAAAGTTTTTTTTTTTGATAGTCTCAAAGGCAATTCTGTCAAGTGCAGCAGTAATTTTAACCTTCTTAATTCGGTTTAAATTAAATATTTTCCTCTGAATTTTAAAAAGTACAGACAGCAATAAAAAAGTTGTGATTTTCTAAGTCTGTCAAGCACACTTTGCCGTTCACTATCCTGTCCCCCACTCATTGTACAAGTGGCTTTAATGCTGAAATTGGTTTGTTTAAGTATATAGAATTTTTTCATAACACACTGTTCCACTATATAAATTCTTTAATTAATTTACCAGTGTGTGGTGTGTTATGCACAGGACACAGTAATAGCAACACTCTATAAATGAGCCGCCTTGGGGTGTAACCAGGACCTAAAAAATACCAAGATTGAGAAACTCAGTGGGGGTATGGGGTTAAATGAGAGGGCACCTAAATGCTGTTTGCCACTTATTTCAATTAAATTTTGCAAAATATTAATTCATTTCCTTTCAAAGACGATGCTCTAATAATGAAATGAAATATAAGCTTTGGAATGGACAAAGAAAATGAAAATTTTTGAGGTATGAACTCTATGGTAATGTTCCTCCAGGAGACAGCACCCTTCCCCGCCCTATTGACAGTGATGCGACAGTTGGGGGGGGCGGGGTTAGCAGAGCAGTGGGCATTAGGCAGCATGGAACTGCATAGGCCAGTATAAAAGCTAACTGTACAGAGCCAGCTTCTCGTAAGGCTAGCTTATCCCCTACCTGCAGCTGCTGTTTGTAAGAGATGAGTTTAAATGTCGAGGACACACCTGGAGTTCTCTGGGGGGAGAGAAAGAGAGAGAGAGAGAGAGAGAGAGAGAGCTTCCAGTTCCGACAGGGTTTGGACGGCCCATTGCTGCCACCACAGTGCTCCCTCGATGGCAATCGTCTCTCTGACAAGTCTGGCTCAGATAAGATGTAATTTGTGTCCTTGTCGCTCGCCGGCCGGCTTCATTTAGAGAGAGCAGATTTACTGTGCAGCAGCAGGATTGCACAGAAGATCCGCTGTGGAATAAATCGCTATTTACCTGTGGCGGAGGAAACTTCAGCAGTGTGCTGCTCTGAAATTGGACAAATGCAGTTGATTGATTGGCTGATTGATTGGAACCTATTTCAAAGTTTCCGTATTGTTCTCTTTTTTCACCAGTTTAAGACAGTTCCCTTGTGTCTGTCAAGCTTGGTTTTGATGCTTGTAGAGGAAAAACACACAAATCGTGTGTTTACAGCCAGTCTCCAGCCTCTCAGTCTCTCCCCTCATTAACTGTGTGCCGTTTCCAATGGCTGGGAAAATAAGGCTCTGATTTACATGGGAGTTGGAATTATACTATTGGTCGTAATTCTAACATGACTGGAGTTGTGAATTTAATGCCATATCCCTTGCTTCATTTCACATCCACTTTGCTGGAGTATGGAGCAAAGACAACAGAAAGTGTTTGAATTTGTGAACACTTTGTGAATGCCTCATCCCAAACCCACTTTCAGTTCAATATCATGTAAAAATTTCTATGTTTGCGTTTTATAGTTAATTTAACTTTCCCGTCCAAAGCACGTTGAAAGATGCCAATTATAACATCTTACTAAGTTGTGTATTTTCATAAATTATGAGATAAAATATGGGCCACAGAAATGAGGCCATATGGACAGATTTACTCTGTTTTTGGCATCAACCTCTCTGTGAAATGAGTGCACCGGGGCACGATAGTGAGTCCAGGATCTTTCTGGCAAACATCGCCCGCCAGAGCACGCCAACGTGTTTATGGAGAAACAGCACATGAACACATTTAGAGCCGATTTTCGTCTGTCACTCAGGTCCTGCGCCGTGGACACGTCTTTGAATTCAGCCAATGACTGGAACAAATCTGTTGCTCTTGCTCAAGTAATTAATTAACTGAAGTTTTTCATTCCCCTCCATGAATGGATTGCTGCTGCCTTACATTGCCAGGACTGTAGAGATTCCAGGCCTGCAGATGAGGCTCAAAACTAGCTGGAAGTAGAAAATTTCCTCGAGCCTTAATCAGGGGTCTTTAGAGAGCCTGCAGGTAGCGGCAGCTAGGCTGGCTTTTGCTGGGGCAGCCGAGGAGGTGCTGGATCTTAATTGGATCATGAGTCATCGGGAGCCAGTTTGCTTTTCTCCAGATAACATGCTGGGCCTCGCACTGAAGGTAGAGGCAGCTGAGGTGATGCTTTATGGATTATTATCAGGCATAATTCCTGTGGAGTGATCAACAATGCGGGGGTGACATGCACAGAGGCTGCTGTTTTATATCTGTCAGCAGGTGCGAATTTGGATTAAGAGGAGAGTGGATATCTGGCAGAGCTCTAAGCTGGCAGGAAAAGCAACAGTCATGCATGTAAGTGGGCTGCTGGTAATTAATCCCCAAGCAGATCTGGCAAAGGACATATCATGCCTTCGCGGCCAGCATTCACAGACACGCTGTACTCAAACAGAACTTCTCAAGTACAGCAGTCTCTCACAGACACACTGTCCTCATAGAGACCTACTCAAGTACAACAGTCCCCCACAAATCACACTGTCCTCATACAGACCTAATCAAGTACAGCAGTCTTTCACAGACACACTGTCCTCAAACAAACCTACCCAAGTCCAGCAGTCTTTCACAGACACACTTTACTGAAGCAGACCTATTCAAGTACAGCAGTCTTCCACAGATCGCACTGTCCTCAAACAGATCTACTCAAGTACAACAGTCTTTCACAGACACACTTTCCTCAAACAGACTCACTCAAGTACAACAGTCTCTCACGGATCACACTGTCCTCAACGGACCTACTCAAGTACAGCAGTCTTTCACAGACAACTTTCCTCAAACAGACTTATTTAACTATTAGGGTCTTTCGCAGAGACGCTGTCCTCAAACAGACATACTCAAGTAAAGCAGTCTTTCACAAATCATGCTCCGTCAAACAGATCTACACAAGTATAGCTTCTTTCACAGATCACACTGTCCTCATACAGAATTACCCAAGTGCAGCAGTCTTTCACAGATTACACTGTCTTCAAACAGACCTACTCAAGTTAAAAGTCTTCACAAGCACTGTCTTCAAACAGAACTACTCAAATACAGCAGTCTTTCACAGATCACACTGCCCTCAAACAGAATTACTCAAGTACAGCAGTCCATCACTGATTACACTGTCCTCAAACAGGACAAGTCAAGTTAACAGTTGTCACAAACACTGTCCTCAAACAGAACGACTCAAGTACAGCAGTCTTAGACAGACACACTGTCCTCAATCAGAACTACTCAAGCACAGCAGTCTTTTACAGATCATACTGTTGTTAAACAGAACTATTCAATCATCGCAGTCTTTCACAGGTCACACTATCCTCAAACAGACCTTTCAACTACAACAGTCATCCACAAGCACACTATTCTCAAACAGAACTACTCAAGTACAACAGTCTTCCACAAGCACACTGTTTTCAAACAGAACTACTCAAGTACAAGTCTTTCACCGATCACACGGTTCTCGAACAGAACTACTTAAATACAGCAGTCTTTTACTGACACACTGTCCTCAAGCAAAACTACTTAAGTACAGCAGTCTTTCACAGATCACGCTGTCCCCTAAGAGAACTACCTGAATGCAGCAATCTTTCACAGACACCGTGTTTATTCAGTAAACGGTATTCTCAAACAAAACTATTCAAGTACAGGAGTCTTTCACAAACATACTGTCCTCAGACAGAACTTCTTAATCACATCAGTCCTTCACAGATCACTTTGTCCTCAAATAAACGTACACAAGTACTACGTCTTTCACAGATCACACTCTCTACAAACAGGACCACTCAAGCACTGCAGTTTTTCATAGATCACACTGTCGTCAGACAACACTGAAGTACAGCTGTCGTTCACAGACATACTGTACTCAAACAATTGTCAGATACCGCAGTCTTTCACAGATTACTCAATCCTCATTCAGAGCTATTAATGTACAGCTATGTTTCACAGATAATGCAGTCTTCATCCACTACTTAAGTACTGCAGCTTTCACAGGTTGCGCTGTCTCATTCAGAATTACTTAAGTTTAGCAGCGTTCACAGATTACACAGTTTCTTCCAGGATGACCAGAGCACAGTAAACTGTTGCAGATCATTCTGCCCTCAATCAGAACTAATCAAGTACAGCAGTCTGTCACAGATCACTCTGTCCTCATTCAGCTTTCACAGACCATATGTATCTTGCACAAAGTGCCCCTTGTGATCAGTTCAAGCACAGTCCTCTTGGCTGTCACAGATTCTGTGCTGGCTCTCTCTCCCTTGGGGACCGTACATTTCGGCTCTGTTTTTGGACGGGGAAAATGAATATAACCTAAAATACACCTTGATTCCTCGTGGGAACCGTTTTATTTTTCAGGAATGCTGAAAAACAGAAATTATTTAGGTGAGGTCAAGCCCTACCAAGAGTTCATCAGTTCTGTTGTACACACTCTGTAGCTCCTGAAAGAAATTATAATTGGAGCAATGTTACTGGCACTATTACTATTGTTACTACTAATAGAACGACAACAACTACTTCTTCTACAACTACTACTACTACTACTACTACTACTACTAATAATAATAATAATAATAATAATAATAATAAATATTTTACAAATATTTAATTACAAAAAAACTTTACTTTGAAAAAACCTGCCTGCAAGTGAAACTGCTTCATACATTGTGGTAAAATACATTTAAAATGTAATTAGCAAAAAAAAAAAAAAAAAGATCCTGTAAACCCACTGACACGCAGCCACACAGTATATGTAATGACTACTTTGCCATCTACTGGCAAAAAACTGAAATGTCAACTTTTCTTATTCTGACATGAGGTAAACGAAGGACTGTTTTTTTTTTTTTCTCAACGCAATGTGTGCAGTATCACATCAGTGCAGAGGGGAACAGAAGATGAAGATGAATGAGCACAGGCGCCCTTCTCTTATCCTTCATTTGGTGAGTGCCTCCTCTCTGTCCAAGTGAGATGCATGTTAAATCGGAAACAGGCATCATTTTACAGTACAGCGCGTCGTGACTCCGCTTTTCTAAAACAAACTGCCAGATGACCAACTCGGAGGATGTCTAGGGAATCGATTCACCTTCCTGCAAATAAATTTAAATTGGCCGTCCTTGCCAAGGCTCCATTTGGGCTGATATTGCGGATAGTTTCATCGTTTCGTCTTGAGGTCAGAGAATAGCTGATATGCAAATATGCATTTCCTTTGTCATTGCACTGAATGCCCTCCTCTCGAGAGAGGGGCTCGACTCTGTGAGCAACATGAAAGATGATTTTACTATTTTTACAGACAGGCTTGACTGGATCAAGCCAAAGTTATTCTAACGATTACAATCCAAAATCCCAATCTCAAAGAAAAAGTTGGCACAATAGGTTACATTAAAATCAGAAATGAAAGCAGTGATTGGTAAATTATTTTTAACCTGTTATGCTGTAAACAATGAAACAGCGCTTTATTTGATGTTTTGCCACATTAATTTTATTGATTTTTCAAAGTAAACACATTTTAATTTTGATTCCTAAAACATATTGCAATAGAGGTGGGACGGTAAAGCACACTGTTGCCCATAAAGTTGGAATAATTTTGTATTCAGACACTTCATCTACCAAGAATGAATCACAATGTCACAATCATTTCACGAAAAGGGGTAAAAAATATATATAATATATATTTTAATCCAATTATACGGGCAACAGTATGTCAACCAGTTTTTAATGTTGCCTTTCCTTTTCACCACATGTAGTCAAAGTTTAGGGGCTGTTGCCTTGAGGGAAGCATATGTTGCTTGAAAATCTGAGTGTACTTTTCAGCATTCAGGGAATCCTCACAGAACTGACAGTTACCCTTGCCAAGGCCACAGACACAACTGCATACCATGACAGGGCATGGCTTTTGCACTTTTTGTCTAGATGGTCCCTTTCTTTCTTCGTCTGGAGCACACGGCATCCATTACTTCCAAAAAAAAAATCCAATAATACTGATTCGTTTGATCACAATTTACGTTTATACTGTGTGATGGTCCACCACAGTTGCCTCCTAGCCCTGAGAAGTTGACAGGCTTTTGGACACTATTAACGCAAGGCCTCCTTTTTGCACCGTAAAGATTTAATTGGCATTAGTGGATGTAACTCCACATTGAAGTACTTCACAAAGGTTTGCCAAAGGAATGTGGTTATATCACTTATTGATAAATAATGGTTCTTGATGACTTGCTGTGTGATTGATCAGACATCACAGGTATTCTGCTCAGGTTTGCACCCTTGTGCTTTATGCACAGAAATTCCTCCATTTTCCTTGAATCTTTAAATTATTTTATTAAGTATAGAGGGTGGAATTTCCAAATGCCTTCCTAACTTTCTTTCAATGATTTTCTTTTTTTTTTTTTTTTTTTTACTGACAAATGGGTGATTTTCTGCCAATCGTTGTTCCTGAAGGACTAGACCCTTCCTGGAAGCTGCTTTTGTATCAAATCATTATATCAATCACCAGCTGACATCACCTGCTTCAAATCAAATCATGATTCAAATTTTTTTTTCCCTCATTAGTCCTTTTTTAGCAATTGCCTCCGTCCCAACCATTTTTTTTAACTGATGCAGGCCTGAATGGCGGTAATGAATGTATATCTCAAAAAGATAAGTTGACTAAACAAAATATTAAATATCTTGTCTGTACAAGTCAAATTGCATTTAGAAACCACTCAAAGCAAGAAAGTGGTGGGTTTGAATCATGCTTGGAGCGTTTCTGTGCTGAGTTTCCATGTTCTTTTCATGTATGCATGGATGTTGTCTGGGTACTGCGGTTTCCACTTACAGTCCAAATGCATGTCTAAATTGCCTGTATGTGTGAGTGTATAGTGTGTGAGTGAATGGTGTGTGCGCTCTGCAGTGGATTGGTGAGCTGTCCAGGGCGTGTCCCTGCCTTTCGCCCATGTCAGCTGGGTTAGACTTCAGCTCCCCCGTGACCCTAGTGTGGAAGGAACATTTTATATAGTGGATAGATGGATTCTATTTGTTTTTATCAGCGTACTCATAACTTTTTCCATGTTGTTGTTACAGTGTATCCAAGTGCAACATGGAATTTCCTGACACTGTGGAGGAAATAGGGAGAGATCCACCTCTAGTAGGAACAGATGTTTGTTCCTGAGCCAAGCTACAATCACACTTTCAGGCCAAAATGGCTTCCACATGAAGATGTAAATCCATCAGGACCTGGCAATGTCACAAAATGTGTCCTTCCAATAAATTTATCTTCCGACCTCACAATTAAAGATTGTCCCAGTCAGCCTTAACACTATTTGATAAATCACCGCAGTTTAATTGGTACAGATTATATGCAGCTACGAGTCTACAATGAACCTTAGCTTTAATGAACACTGAACAAATCGGTCTCTTATAAGATTACAGGACGCCACAAAAAAGTACATTTTAAATGATACAGAGAAAATATATTTTAAATAAAGACAACAACCAATTTGGGTCTCGGCTAATTGGACTTTATATACGTACATGGTGTAATGCACCCCCCCTCTGGCATTCCATTTCCCTGGCTACTTGCCCTGCACCTAATTAATCAATTATCTGTTGTCCACTGCCTTAATTATGCCCACCTGTTTCCTTTTAGTTTATTAGACTTCCCTAGACTACTTATATCTTAGTTTCTCCCCATTGAGGCAGGTTGCCTTAAGCTTGCCGCACACTGGAGCTATCTGCTGAGCAAAAAGTTATTCGAGACTGTTTGCTCAGCAGATAGCTCGCTGTGTGCCCGTCATTTTCAGTGAGTTTTCTGCTTCGCAAGGTGTTGAGGCGAAGATCAAACATGACTGATATTTTTCGCCTCGCGAGGTGAAAACCTCATCATGTGTGCGCTACTTGAGCTACGTGCTCACGACAGAAATTCAGGTGGCCAATCAAAATGCATCCTTCGTTCACATGATTTCAAGATGGCGGCCCTCAGTGGACTGTCTGCCAGTAACATTCACCTTGTTTTAACCCGAAAGTCCATGTTCCAGACGTCCCGAACAGTCAGAAGAGAGCTTCATCAGAAAAAATAACTGTGCACCAGTCTTCTGTCATCCAAGCCTAGCACTTCCTGAAAAAGTTAATTTTTATGCATATGAAGCTCTTTGCAATTCATTAAAATGCTTCTGATCACTCTACGCAGTAATACAGATACAATGTGAATCACCACCACAAAAACTGAAGCAGCGAAGGTGGCAGAACACAATATTTGTCATTGCCAAAAATTTTGGCCACGACTGTATACCGTTTTCTGGCTGTGTCCAATCTATTAGCCGGATGGAATTTGTGTAATCCATTGCGTTGATTGCACCTATTCGCTGTGCAAGCAAAATGCCATTGTGAAAATGAAAAAACACTAAACTAAGGAGGAGAAAACCAAAAAAATCAAATGAGGACTCTAGCTTATACAAAATACAGTGGTATGTTTTCACTGAGAAGATAGCTTTCAAAGTTCTATCCTTGCTTAAAATTCTCAATTTCAAATGAAGAACCTTACAGTGCACCGGAGACAATAAAAAATGCTTCTACTAAGTGGAAATTTTCCCTAAATGAATAACTTGTCACAACCCTCATTTGAATGCCCTCTCTGTCTCTTCTCTCCAGCAGCTTGCGTGGCCATTAGAGGGCTTGTCTCCTTTGTTTGGCTTGATTCTTGCCTGCTTCCCTTTTATACGCTGTGTCTGATCTCATAGATATATCCTACACCTTGTGTGTGTGATGTATTTATACCCGCCTTTGAGTTTGCAAGTTGCTGCATTTTAATTTGCTATGTGCACTTTGGCGCCAGTCAATATTTGCCAGTTTAACTCTTCATCTTTTGAAATTAATTTGTAACCTTTAATGATAGGATACAAACAAGATTCCAATCCTTTCTCTCGGTCTGCAGGATTGGGACTGCATCCCTGTTAATCTGCTCTCAATTTGCTCTTCTGCCCAGTTTATTAGGAGCAAGCTCCCAAGCCCTCGGTGGTCATCAGGATTGGGACCACATTCCTGCTAAACTTCTCTATCCTGCCATCGGACAGTTCGGCTCTGGTGAAGTGTAAACTCCATCTGGCAGTCGTCCCGAAAAGCCACTGGCCGGAGATTGGCTATTGCCACACAGCCTCACCTGTTACATCTGAACTGAACTGCCATTCTCCTTTGAGCTCCCTGCCATTCTCTACGGTATTACTATCAATATACTCAACTATTGGATTGTACTTTTCCTCCACATTTGATTCCTGGTCTGGATCTTAACAAAACTGTTCATCAAGCTAAAGGATTAAAAATTTTTAGATAATGGTGCCATCACTTTAATTTATTTGATATTTTCTTGTGCTTAAACCTGTCATGTGTCAGCCAACTTTTGTAAAATTCTGAAAAATATTGCTTTATAGTCTATTCAATTTCCTTAGAAAACATGTCCACAGTGCTTCACTGGATTCAGTTTTGACCCTTTATAATCTTTGTTGCATTTACATTGTGAGAACGTCTCAACAAGAAATTCAGAACTGTGTAAACCCACAACTCCTGCTATTCTCTCACTTCCACAATGCTGTGTCTGATTTATTGTCTTCACAGTTTTCAGAATCATATGTAATCAATTTTAAGCCCTTCCAGGGACAAGCATTGAAATTTAGTGCAAACAACCAATGTCGGGGAAGCATGAATCAGGTAATCGTTTCAGGCTGCATATTGTTGTCAATATACATCCACAGCTGCGAAACACTAAATGGCTTAATACAGTTGCACAGTGCTAGAGGTCTTAATGGTTATGGAGGAAAAGCTTCCTATTCTACCATTAAGTTTTTTTCTGAAAGAATATATTGTATTATTGCAAGAGAGATTAAGGAAATTCTGTGCTGCGTGTAGCACATGATGTATCAAACATCTGCGTACAATATTGTATATTGTACATATTGCCAGAAAAAGGCCTTTCAGACCCTAGGAATTAGCTTTTACTCTGTACATCAACCCTTAACCTGGAAATAACAGCAGCTGTGGTGACAGATGCTATCTTGTCCATGATTAAAGTGGAGTTGGCTCTCCTGTAAGTATGGTTAGTGCTGTACCTGTATCTCTCCTGTTGGAGGGGCCAGTGCTGTACCTGTATCTCTCCTGTTGGAGGGGCCAGTGCTGTACCTGTATCTCTCCTGTTGGAGGGGGCCAGTGCTGTACCTGTATCTCTCCTGTTGGAGGGGTCAGTGCTGTACCTGTATCTCTCCTGTTGGAGGGGGAGGGGTCAGTGCTGTACCTACCTGTCCTGTTGGTGGGGTATCCTCTCTCCTGTTGAAGGGGTTAGTGCTGTACCTGTATCTCTCCTGTTGGTGGGGTCAGTGCTGTACCTGTATCTCTCCTGTTGGAGGGGTCAGTGCTGTACCTGTATCTCTCCTGTTGGAGGGGTCAGTGCTGTACCTGTATCTCTCCTGTTGGAGGGGTTAGTGCTGTACCTGTATCTCTCCTGTTGGTGGGGTCAGTGCTGTACCTGTATCTCTCCCAGTGCTGTTGGTTGGGGGGTCAGTGCTGTACCTGTATCTCTCCTGTTGGAGGGGTTAGTGCTGTACCTGTATCTCTCCTGTTGGTGGGGTCAGTGCTGTACCTGTATCTCTCCTGTTGGAGGGGTTGCTGTAGTGTTGGAGGGGTCTGCTGTACCTGTATCTCTCCTGTTGGTGGGGGTCAGTGCTGTACCTGTATCTCTCCTGTATCTCCTCTCTCCTGTTGGTGGGGTCAGTGCTGTACCTGTATCTCTCCTGTTGGAGGGGTCCAGTGCTGTACCTGTATCCTCCTGTTGGAGGGGTCAGTGCTGTACCTGTATCTCTCCTGTTGGTGGGGTCAGTGCTGTACCTGTATCTCTCCTGTTGGTGGGACCAGTGCTGTACCTGTATCTCTCCTGTTGGTGGGGTCAGTGCTGTACCTGTATCTCTCCTGTTGGAGGGGTCAGTGCTGTACCTGTATCTCTCCTGTTGGTGGGACCAGTGCTGTACCTGTATCTCTCCTGTTGGTGGGGTCCAGTGCTGTACCTGTATCTCTCCTGTATCTCTGTACCTGTTGGTTGGGGGACCAGTGCTGTACCTGTATCTCTCCCTGTTGGAGGGACCAGTGCTGTACCTGTATCTCTCCTGTTGGTGGGACCAGTGCTGTACCTGTATCTCTCCTGTTGGTGGGGTCAGTGCTGTACCTGTATCTCTCCTGTTGGAGGGGTCAGTGCTGTACCTGTATCTCTCCTGTTGGAGGGGTCCAGTGCTGTACCTGTATCTCTCCTGTTGGAGGGGTCAGTGCTGTACCTGTATCTCTCCTGTTGGTGGGACCTGTGCTGTACCTGTATCTCTCCTGTTGGTGGGGTCAGTGCTGTACCTGTATCTCTCCTGTTGGTGGGGTCAGTGCTGTACCTGTATCTCTCCTGTTGGTGGGGTCAGTGCTGTACCTGTATCTCTCCTGTTGGTGGGGTCAGTGCTGTACCTGTATCTCTCCTGTTGGAGGGGTCAGTGCTGTACCTGTATCTCTCCTGTTGGTGGGGTCAGTGCTGTACCTGTATCTCTCCTGTTGGTGGGGTCAGTGCTGTACCTGTATCTCTCCTGTTGTGGGGTCAGTGCTGTACCTGTATCTCTCCTGTTGGTGGGGCCAGTGCTGTACCTGTATCTCTCCTGGTGGGGTGGGTGCTGTGCCTGTATCCTGGGGTACCTGTATCTCTGTACCTGTTGGTGGGGTCCTGTTGGTTGGTGGGGCCAGTGCTGTACCTGTGCTCTCCCTGGAGGGGTCTGCTGTACCTGTAGCTGGGGTCAGTGCTGTACCTGTATCTCTCCCGTTAGAGGAGTCAGTGCTGTACCTGTAGCTCTCCAGTGAGTAGGGTCTGTGCTGTACATAGAGCAATCCTGTGACTGGGGTCAGTCCTGTACCCTGTAGAGTCCATTTAGTTGTCTTAGAAATAGCTCTCCTGTGAGCAAGGTCAGTGCTGTGCCCATTGCTCTCCTGTGAGAGGGGTCAATATTGTTCCAGTTTCTCACTTTTGATTGCGGTCTGCACTTTACCTGTTACTTTCCTGTTGGTGGGATCAATACTGTGCTGGTAGCTCTCCAGTGCATGGGGTCATTTCTGTACCTGCAGCTCACCCTTCATTAGGGTCAGTGCTGTTTCTGTAAGTCTCCTGTGGGTGGGGTCAGTGCTCCTCTGTACCTCTCCTATGTGTAAAGGCAGTGCTTTCTCTGATCCAGTAGCTCATCTTTGATTGAGGTCAGTGCTGTTTCTGTAATGCTCATGTGACTGAGGTCTGTGCTGTACCTGTAGCTCTCCTGTGAGTGGGGTCTGTGCTGTTCTTGTAGCTCCTCTAGGAGTGGGGTAGGTGTTGTGATCCTGAAGTTTTTCATTATTATTTCCCAAATTGTAAATAGTGTCAGACATAATGGTAAATAAAATACATGTGCAAGAGGCCCATGTGATATGTTATAAACATATTTTTGCTTAAAATGAGTGCAATCATTGTATGCAATCCAAAAAGGCTAAAATTAATTGTCTTCAGCTACAACATGTTTGGATTTTTTATAAATCAAATTTGATTTAAAATTTATTTTAGTCACAGATTTAAGCATGTGAATTTGCTCCAGTCAAGTCTATTTATGCCCAGACTTGGAAGCATTGTAAAAGTTTGAGTAAGCAGCAGCATATGGCTGAAAATTCTGAGGAGAAAAGATGTTCTGATAAGATGATTTATGCATTTCAAAACTTATTTCCATCCCCCCTGCAAACTTATTTCCATCCCCACAGTACTACCCTCCAAAATCTATTAATCGCAACTCTTTTACATTTCAATCCACTCCCCATTTTTTTGCTCACAGCCTTTATATCAGATTTAATTGCCATAATGATCATCATTGGTTTGGTAAGGTGCACGCCAGTGGGTGCTCAAACTTTGTGAATGTGGGTGGCTGAAGTGTTCTTTTCTTTTCTCCTTTGTTTTTGAACAATTTTGACACGAGGAATGCAAAACTCATCTCCAAAATACTTGGAAAACAGTTCATGATTTTTAAACCGTTTCTTCCTCACTGGAATCGCGGGGGAGCTGGAGTCTATCACAGCTGGCTATTCCCAGCTCGCCAAACCACCGCAGGGCACACACACCATTCACACACACACTCTTCTAGGCAATTTGGAGTCTCTATTTAACCTGATATGCGTGTCTTTAGACCGTGGGAGAAAACCAGAGTGCCCAGACAAAATCCACTTGAACACGGGGCGAACCTACGAACTGTACTATGGAAGGTCTCGGGGGGGATTCGATATCACAACTTTCTTATTATGAGGCAGCAGGGCTACCCACTCTGCCATGCCTTTAAACATCCTCTAAAATGCAAATAAAATAAGAAAGTCTTGATTTGTAAATTATTTAATTGAAAACAAATAATTGCTTTCTGTTTTTGAATACATTTTATATACTGCCTCAACTGTTTTTTAGAATTAAGGCTTGTATAACTTGTCCTGGAAGAAACCTATGGGATGTTTTTCATGCAATTAAACTTTTGGATATTTTTTTTTGGTATCATTTCCAAACTTGTGAGATACAGTGCAGGAGCAGGCGGGGGGTGACCCGTGGCGACCCGTGGCGACCCCGTACCCACTGCAAAGGCGGGACCCAACGAGAGGCTTCCAGTTAGAGGTCCTCAATTTGTAGAGTGTTTACAAAATTCAAACACAATGACTTCAGACATAACATTACACAATAATTTATAACATCGCTGGTGAAATATTCACAGTAATGATTTTTAATGAAGGTTAAGCCCGTCCCTGAATTCTCCTTTTCTATGGGTCCCCTACTTTTGCATGGGAAATTTTAACAATCCGAATACGCCATGTAACGTCAAATTATTTTTCTTTTTTACTTAAGTTTGATTTGAAATTGCAGTAGGATTATTCATAAAATGAGAATCCTGATTTTTTTTCTGCTTTAACCACTGAAACTTTAACTCTTCATTTAAGTTTTTCCTTACGTTTGTTCCAAGTCAGATAAAGTATTCTTTCATATTGTAGGACAATGTTATGCACATATTCTAAATTGATTCAGATTTTTCCCACGTCTGAAATTGCTTGCCTCTCTGTGTATTGTGATTTAGTGTCAACAAATTTGGCTTGTCTTTTTGGATTTAGGATTTGGATCTCCCTTGGCTTTGGCAGTCTTCCTGTGTGGCATCTTACCAGCGGACTATACCCTGATTACGAATTGGCTTTACCCTTCTGTACTGCATTCTTCCTGTGTGGCTCTGAATCACATTGTACGTCTTTGATAAAGCTCATAATTTACATCTGAACCTGATCTGCTGCCTGCACTTGAGTTTGGAGTCCATTTCTGTCAGCCTGATTAACAATCAAATGATTTATTTACTGAATAATTAAAACCAACAGATATGTAAACCAATAAAGACAATGAAATTGTTAATTACAACATGACAGTGATCACCAATAGGCTACTCTGACAATGTAAATGCAATACAAATGATACTAAAAATGGCAATAACACAAATAATTAATTAATCCCAGTCTTACTCTGATTTCTATCACCCATTTTTGCATTTTCTCAGCAGTGTAATATATTTAAAGATGACACTTTTTCAAAAAGTTTTCATGTTAAAAAGAATATTGAGAATGGAAAAAATGTTCTTAAGCGTATCGAATGACAAACATTGGCGCAAAACAGCATCAGTGCCATTTTATGAGCTACTGGAATCCAGAATCTTCAAAGAAATATTAACATTTTGTGTCATCGTTAATGTGGATAGGAAAATGCCTGATTACTTTGGGATACAATGAACGATAATGCCAGCTAAAAACAAATTGGCCTGTCATTTTACTGATGAGACATTCCGTGTCAATTGGACTAACCTTCCCGGATGACCATCTCCAAATTTCTTCCTACTTTGATATATCATTTATCAATGTATCTGAAGTACTCTCCCCAAATATTTAATCAAAATTCCACATAGTCCTCGAGCTTCAGGCCTTTAAGTGTGAGGGGGGTCTGCGATCCTGTGCAAATCCTTATTTCTGGGCCATTTTGAGGGGGCTACTATGAGAAATCCAAAAGTGGTACAGGTCTAAGTTTAGTTACACAAGTAGTACTACTTATAGAGACCAGGGAGAAAATATAAAATCATCCCCCTTGTGTCATGGTCTGATGCACCGAGGCTCGGAAAACGGGGAAAAAATCAATGGGCCATAACAAAGTTTAAATAATCAAAAATTTGTCAAAATTAGAATTCTATCTCCAGCAAATAAATCTTTGGGCTACTAATTGAGGTAGATATGGAGCTTGTATGGGCATAACAATTATTCCTTAAAACACCATACAGGTGGCGCCACTGATGGCCAAAGTCAGCCAATTTAGTGAAATAGCCTAATTTTGGTGGCCATTAAGGCCATGTGGCCCAACTTTTATCGATTTGCAATATTTTTTCCTTGAATGACTATTTTAAGCTTTCGATTGAATGTGGTTCCTAAGGTGTTCTGTATTTCTTTCTGGGTGAAATAATTTCATCAAAGTGCGGTATTTTGCCTATCATTTTAAGCTTGTTCCTACCATTTCCCACATAGACACCTTAGCATACAGCTGTAATGTGAGTGAGCTAATCATTGTTTAATTTCTAGTTGGATTAAGAAGGGCAGTCGCAAACTCATAGCCACGATGTGACAATTAATTTATAAAATTACCGACGTTCCACCTTAAGTCTTCCTCAGGGCGCGAGGGATGATTCAATACCCTGAAAAAGACTTAAGTCAAAACTGTTGGTAATTTAATTAATTAATTCGGCTTATTATCGCATTGTGGTTGCGAGTGAGTGACTGCCCTTCATCAGATTTGTATTTTCACTGTGGCCTCTAACTAGCTTGTACTTGTTCAACATCGGTGAGCGTTCCCTCTCTCCCCCGCCTTGTTGCGAATCAGGAAATGTGAATAGGAGCCAGTTTGGGGTTATCTTGTATTTTAAGGTGAGGTTACTGAAGGACTTATACCTCCACCTGCGGGTCACTGAAAATGATGAAAAAGGTTAATATTCCAGACCCTCACAGAGAATAACTATGGGTGGAAAACAGCAGCGTTAAGCTGCTTTCACACTGGACGCGAAAAGAATTTTTCGCTCGACAAATTACATTCAAAGTCAATGCAAAGACGCGTATACACGCGAAAACGCCGTGTACTCGCGTCTTTGCATTGACTTTGAATGTAATCTGTCGTGCAAAAAATTCGTTTCGCGTCTGGTGTGAAAGCAGCTTAATTCATGCATTTTCCAAGAATTGATGGCAGTTATGACGAGTAAATGAGATGACTAGTCATAGACAATTTTAAGTAATTTATGGAAGTCTGAAACAGACTATTTCTCGTCAAATGTTTTTTCTCTCATAGAAGTTATGCCGTCAGAATATTATTCTCAAAGCTGATCCATGGATTTATTCTACAAAAATATATGTCCGTGTTTAATTTGAAACATGGATGGAAACTAAGAGGACCGTTTAGTCTCTGATGAATTCAAAGTAAGTGAGACAAGGTAGAATGGTTCTTTCTGTGGCACCGCTATTAAAACTGCATGGTCTAATGTGATTCACTAAATGTTTGGTAAGAGGCGGTTTCATAGTGACTCTGTCAAATGTGTCCATACTCAGAGCGCTTCTTGAAATGCAACTCCTTAAAGCTATTGCTGCAGACTCTCTGCCATTCAGGAATGAGATCACAAATGTGTCTGAATTGAGATTACAGTTTTTTTATGATTAATTGTGCTGCCCCAACTTCAATATATTTATATACACTACTAGTCAAAAGTTTTAGGACACCAATTTTTCCAGTTTTTTATTAAAAATTATGCAGTTCCAGTCCAATGAATAGCTTGAAATGGTGCAAGGGGTAAGTGGTGAACTGCTAGAAGTTTTAAACAAAAGGTAAGGTTACCCAGGTTTTTTGCACGCCATCGAGTAGGTGAAAGGATGGTTCCTCAGTGTTTGTGTCATGGTTTGGTCCCGCCGGATGTAACCTGCAATCCGGCGGGCACTGGGACCAGGAGCCCAAAAGCAGGAAGATAGGAGCCACACGCACGGGCTGATACAAAAATAAAAGAACTTTTAATAAGTATTAAAAAAAGTCAATCAAAAGATCAGGGGAACAGCAGCACAAGACAGCAGGCTAAAATCTCAGAATGCAGCTGCAATTTCCAACTGGCAATTGCAGCTCTTAAATACTCTGCCTTCACCTCCACTTCAACGAGCCACACCTGTTGCTCGTTGAAGTGGAGGCAAAGACAGCAGGAGGGGGAGGGATTGCAAGGCAAAACCATTTCAGTTTGACATCAACTGGCAAACATGGAGGAAGCGTGATGGTCTCAGGCTGTTTTGCTAGATCCAGGGTTGGTGACTTGTACAGAGTGAAAGGCACCCTGAACCAAAACGGCTACCATAGCAATCTGCAGCACCATGCGGTACCCTCTGGTATGCGCCTAGTTGGTCAGGGGTTCATTCTACAGCAAGATAATGACCCAAAACATAAATCCAAGCTCTGCCAGAACTACCTTAGGAAAAAAGAACAAGATGGTAAGATTGAAAACAGAGTGGCCAGCACAGTCTCCTGACTTAAACCCCATCGAGTTGGTTTGGAATGAACTGGACTGAAGAGTGAAAGCAAAGCAACCTACAAGTGCCTCACATTTATGGGAACTTCTGCAACAGAGTTGGGAAGAACTTTCTGAAGAATTTGATTTTAGAAAGAATGCCACCAGTATGTTCAGCTGTTATATCTGCCAAAGGTGGCTACTTTGAGTCAAAAGTTTAGAATATATTTTTGTTTATAAATTGATTCTGTGAGGTAGCATTCAGGAACCAAATGCAAGACCAAAGGGATCCAATAAAAAGATGTTTTATTGAAGCTGAGGGGTAAACCCCCGCAGGGCAGAAGGCAACGGTACAAAGTCCACAATCCAAAATCAGAATCCCAGGGGCGTAAGCCAAATCGTACACAGGGCAGCAAACACAATAATCAGGGTCGGGCAAAACAGGTTCGATACACAGGTGCAGAGAAATGCAAGACAAAGCCAAAATCGTAATCAGGGACGGTCCAGTCAGAAAAGTAACACAAAGAGTACAAGGCATAAACTATCGCAGCACAAGGGAAACGTTCTGACGGGGAACTGCTGTGAGAAGACTGCTTAAATACACTCAAGGGAAGTCACATGCTATGATTGGGAACAGGTGAATTGGATCAGATTAATTACGAAGGAGCAAACATGAGGGAGAACCTAACCACATGAAATTGGCAAAAGCCAAAACGCGGACAGGGATCACGAGCCAGCCTACTGACAAACATACAGCTCCGGTTAGGGAGTTCTAACGTGCACAGAAAATGAGAGGCAGAACAGAGTTAAACAGTTGCGTAGGATCCACTGAAACGCAGCCAAGTAGATTGAGTGAAGACAAGAGGCGGAGACTAGAATAGGGCGAGTGCTGAGAGCTCGTTAATCAATTAGTAAAGTGCAGCTATACAATCCTTAGTGCTCGTTAGTTAGTACTCTATACAATGTTAGTTAGAGTTAGTAGGTTTAACTAAAACAATAAACTGTTAGTATTGTTAGTAAAGACAGAACAGCAAGGCGAAGGAAGCAAACGAGATTAGAAGGAATGATTGGAAACCCAGAAACCATGAAATCACCTGAAAGCGTGGCACACAATACTGGGGAAAATAAGCTGTCTCATAACACCAGACCAGACAGGGGAGACAAAGTGCAAAGCATGGCAAAATGCAAAACAATGACCGGAATATGACTGGAGGAATGGACTATGGCAGAATATACAGAACAGAAACAAAACATGGCATGGAATCAAGGTAATGACAAAACATGAACAGAACAGACAGAATCATAACAGATTCCATGATTTCATTTTTACCGTCAATTGTTTATTTGTTCTATCATGTTGATGCTTTTATTCCAAAGTACAATGAGACATTAAACTGCATAATTTTCAATAAAAAACTGGTGAAATTGAGCTGTTCTAAAACTTTTGACCGGTAGTGTATGTGAATGTTTATGTTCACACGTTTCAGAGCAAAATGACGTTAAATTATCTGGTATTCTTTTACTTGTCTCATGGTGTCACCCGACAGTCTCTCATAAAATCTGGAGAGATGCTGATGCAGGTTGGACAGAAATGGAAGGAAAATAATGTAAATTGGGTGCTGAGCAGGCATGTACTTGTGTGCGCATAAGTGCATGAGAAAACAACTGAGAGAGAATTTGTGAATGTACTTAAATATATTAGGTCTATACATGAAATATGTAAGAATATGCATTTTTTTTTTAATTTAGTAGTTATTGTCTTGTTTCACAAAAATGTTGGACAAAAGGAACAAGCCTGGAGTCAGTGCTATTCTGACTCCAACTAATGTGACTTTCTTCTGGTAAGGCAGCACAAAACTGCTCTGGTTGGAAGTGCCACTTTTTCTCAGTTTTTTTTTTTCTTTCTTTATGCACACATTTACATAATGACACACACCAGGTGGGGGGGGGGGAGCGGCTTCACAACCGCTGCATCACCGCAGCTCGTGTCCTTAGTCCCCGTTGAAAACCCTCATGACGGGGAGGGGGCTGTGGGTCCGGGTCCACATGCTGGGATGGAGGGAGACCCGGCGGCAGCGCAACCCCACCCCTCACTGCCACATTGTGCAGGATGGCACAGGTGATCCTGCAGACCTTTTTCGGGTGGTAGAGGAGCTTACCACCTGAAGCATCCAGGCAGCACCAACGGCCTTTTAGGAGCCCGATGGCGCGCTCCACGACGCAGCGCGCACGGGCATGGACCTCATTATACTGGGTTTCCTGACCACGCTGTGGGTCCGGGATGGGAACTAGCAGCCACTCCCTCAGGAAGTAGCAACTATCACCTGTAAGTCACAACAATGGGGTGAGTATCAGCCTTGAATTGATGATTATAAGCAGCAGCTTTCAATGAATGAGTACACTGTATAGCCTACATGCACTCACCAAGAAGCCAGCCGTCACGCGCAGCGCCTGCCCCCAGTCTCGCCCCCACGCTGCTGGGCGTCAGGGTGAATGAATCATGTGTAGAGCCAGGCCACCGTGCCACTACATTTGTTATGAGCATGTCGGCGTCACATATGATTTCGGTATTGATCGTATGCACATTTTTGCGATTCACATATACGAATTCATTCACCGATGGTGCCCTAATCATGATGTGAGTGCAGTCAATGGCTCCAATTACATTAGGAAAACCGGACATTGCTGCGGCTTAGATTGTTCTTTTAAATAGGCTATAATCCGCGCTCCTCTCTCCCTCACACACTGCAATTCTCTGACTCAGCAGCTGCGTCGCCAATTCCTCCTGTTCTTCAAAAAGGGTGTAAATCACGGTACGCCATGGTCAAAAAGGGTGTAAATATCTCCACTTTTTCCCGTCAAGTTTGGGTTTGATAGATCCCAAATTTGGCGGAGAAAAGTGCATACGCACAAAACGGGGGAAAAAGGGTGTAAAAAAAGGTGTGTCCACAAAGATAAATGAGGCCCCAGGTTGAAGCACCATACTTAAACCATAGCTCGGAATAAAAGGAGGACATCTTGGAAAACCAGGCTCGTGGCACCTGCAGGTTTGTGCTTGTAATAGTGGCAGGTTCTGCATTGGCCCGCCAAAATAAAATGGTGATATCTGCACACGCCCACGGAAGTAAAATGGATATATCTGTGCAAAACAACATCAGTAAAGTGGGGATATCTGAGCTATTCCACCAAAGAAATGAAAAGATGGTATATACACTCGGCCTCAAAGTTAAATGGTCATATCTGCTGTGATGGCCACAGCCACACAAAGTAACAACTGGTGGTAAAAATAAAATTGTACATTCTCCACCTTATTATTTTAAGTACACAGGTTAATTTCATTTGCTGTCACCCATACCTCAAAACAATTCATTGTCATATTTTCAAGTTAATAATATAGATTATTTTGCATGTAATTTATTCATTTTAGCCTTACATCGTTTAACTGGAGTGCACATATTTTCACATTGTAAGGTTAGACAATTAATTTATTTGTTATTAATCATTGTTTCTTTTGTTCTTTGAGTTACCGAGCATGTGGGGTGATCACTGCCTGGAAAGGCAACAGGTGTGGCCAAGGGCGAAGGACTGTGGAATCCTATTGCCAGCTTATCAAAGCTACACCATGTGCTGCTGTGTTGAAGGGGGGGATTTGGGTTCAGTTATTTTTTCCCTTGTATTAGTTGTAATCAGTGGCCATTTTTGTTTTCCCCTTGTGTCTTTAATGGTTTGGCCAAGCCAGTACATATGTTTTCTTGTGTGTCATTGAGTTAGGTCAGTTTGTTCAATTAACATTTTGTTTGGTTGCCATTACTTTGGTTTGAGTATAGTTCTATTTTGTTGACCTCTTTCATAGGCCTGTTGATTAAGTTCTGGTTTTGTTTTTTTTACAGTTTTGGAGTAAATAAAAACCCAATTTTCAATCAAGCCTCCTGTTTTCCTATTTGCCTCACTGCTTGGTCCCTCACACTGCACAAATCCACATTAGAAATAAAATGGTAATACTTGCATAAAATTGCAAAAGTAAAATGGTGACATCGGCACTATTCTTCAGAATAAAAAAGTGGTCATATTTCTTATATTCAAAAAAGAAGTAAAATGGTTGGGGTCTTACAGGTGATATCTACAATTTTATACAGAAGATGTAAGAAAGATATTCTACTCTATTCCCAGATTAAGCAAAATCAGTCCACGCTCAATGCCCATGTGCAGTTTGAGGAGAAAAACTGAGTCAGACAGAAGGTCGCACGGACTGTTTTCCTAATTTTTTACAGTGGCATCGTAGGTTGGGGATATTTGAGCAAGTCCACAGATGGCAGGGGAAAAAACTCAAAAACGTAGTGAGTGCATCCAACCAATTAGGCTTTCAGAATTACCGTTGGGACGGAACTATGGAACTTAGCGTTTTTAAGCTGAGCTCTGTTACCCGTAAGTCTTATCAAATCATGGATCTCAACGACTTCATATCCCATGGTGCCACTGTTCTAGGTTGGAGAGGTCTTCTTCCTCCCGGCGAAGATGGCGGCTCCCTTAACTCTGGTTTTGATTGTAGCTGTAACGATTAGAGCAGTGCTCTTTAATACGAGCTTGGCAGAGCTTATATCGGAGAGAGTGGAAATTGTATCTCCTTTAAATGCCTGGAAAAGAGGTACAGAATTACGATCGCTTTTTATTTAAATTGCAGTATAGCGCTGGCTGAACGTCTGTCTCACCCTGTACTCACGCTGTCACTGTAAGCTAAGCCAGTTTGCTATTTATTTAAAACCAACTAGCAGACTGATCAAGGCGTACTGGCTAGCAGTATCACTACCAGCAACGGAGGGATTTGAGTTAGTTGTATTTATTGGTCGAAGATGACTCAGAAACGACCAGCTGATGAAATAATTGCTCTTGCCAGTCATCAATAATGTTGCCACGCTAAGCCAGCACTTGACAAATGACTTGTATTACTTTAGTACCTGATTGCTGACAAATTAGCTTAACCATTCGCTTTTATTATGGTATGTAAAACGTGCTTTACAGTGTTAACCTAACCTAACTGAAGAAATGTAAACGGTGAAACCATATTTGAAGTAATTGCAAGCTTACTTTCTAAAGCCGCTTTCACACTGTGCGCGAAACGAATTTTTCGCACGACAGATTACATTCAAAGTCAATGGAAAGACGTGAATAATTCGCTTCTTTGCATTGACTTTGAATGTAATCTGTCGTGCGAAAAATTCGTTTCGCGTCCGGTGTGAAAGCAGCTTGAGCCGTCTGGCTATTCAGATATTATGCCTTACAGCTCGATTTATGTGTTGGATTAAAGGATGATTGTTCGATATTGATATACTGCGTTATTAAGAATACTATCTGAGTAATGTCAGTGTGCGAACAGTGTGTACTCCCGACCGCAGCCTTACAGGTTTACGCATTTGTTGCTGACTGATGCAGATGAAAGTAATTTGGCGTCTTTTGTCTGTAGTTGTGGAGGGTTTGGCCCTGCTGGACTTGGGAGTGTCGCCCTATTCTGGAGACGTGTTTCATGAAGTGAGTTGAATTTTACTTTTCGTCTTTCATCAACTAATTTGAATTCACTTAACAGGATTAACTTTCGTCCAGTCTGCTGCCTGGGGGGGAATAATTTCATGTGAAAATGCGAAGCGGGGCGGTGGTGCTGGATAGTACTGTTGCCCTACAGTGAAAGGGTCCTGTCTTCAGATGGTCGAATCTGCTAGATTTTCTTTTGCTCATCCTGTCTGTGTCGGTCGCTTCCGACTACTCGAGTTTATTCCCGAGATCTGACATGCCAATTGGAGGCTCTTGATTATTCACGGATGAATCTATGGGATACCTGTAGTCCTGCCTTTCCTCCAACGCATGCTGATGTAGACTTTGATGATCTGACCAGGAAAAATGGATGAATGTCAATTAAATTGCTTAGTCTTGCATTTGAGATTTAAGATTAGTTGTTCAGGTAATGAAGGAACTTAATTAAGCCTTTTCTTGTCATCCCCCAGACGCCACTCATCATATATCTTTTTCACTTCGTCATTGATTATGCCGATATCACGTTTATGGTGAGTACATGAATGACTACTTTCTGACCTCCAACTACAGAGAGTGGTTGCAATGGAAACTAAGTATTAAATCAATTGCTGTTGTTATTGTTGTTCTTGTTTCTTTTGCTGGATTTTAAATTTAGCGTTTTCATTTGTAATCTAGCTTCATAGTGACCATCTCTCTCTGTCTGGCTCATGATTGGTAAGAATTCAGACAGTTACTGGACAGCTGAACTGCGTTAGCCAGGCTGTACAGGGCTTGACTCTTACATTTTCCTCTAAGAGCACCCTCACTTAATTTTAGGAGCGCAAATTCAAATTTTAGGATCGCTATTAACGTTCCCATTCTGAACCCATTTTCAATCGAATGTTTATTTTCTTAACAGAGCCATAAGAATAATTTGTCAGATAACAGAAATAACAATTAAGGATGCGAACACATGCATGGAGAAAATGAGAGCACTATCAAAGTAAAAAAAAAAAAAAACAATGTGACAGGCAGCGTAATGTCAAATAACCATGTGATAACGGCCTGTACTGTATGCTTGAAGAGGAAATTCTATGTAGTATATGCAGATCAATATGAGACAGATGCTAAGTATTAAGTTGAGTTTTTTATTTTCTTGATTAGAAAAGTAATTCACTATTGTGGTGTTGTTAACTACATGCAGTTCAATTATGTCCTCAATGTTCATCAATGTCCTCCCCTTAAAACACACAAATCAGCCACACTGTCTCTGTTCCCAGACGACCAAACGCATCTTAAATGACGCCATTGATTATTTTGATTAAAATAATTACACTTAAAAAATAATATACAGGTACTATAATGGAATGGAATAGCCCCACGCAAATTTATCATGAAATAATGATGCAATTTTATTGTGCTTGGAGTGAGAGTAAAGATGATTGTTCATGTTAGATAAGCACTCCTAAATTCTGATGCGTGAACATAAAATTATTTAAAAATTTAAGATGTGTATGGATAAATGGCATAAAAGGCTTTTTCTCAGTCACCACTCCAGAAGTACTGCTACTAACTTTACATCTGAACAGGCCTCTGCATCACGGGGCTGAATTGCAGAATAATTTTTCATTTGAAAAACAAACCCGTTGTGTTCTTCATTGCTGCATCTTTCAGACTGGTTTTCTCTCTGTTCCGCACTGCACTGAGCGAGCACTAATATGCGCTTGTGCGCACAGTGAAACACAAATACAGACACACTCAACTCTCCCTCCCGAGACAAATAAAGAAATAACATGGTATGGTTTGAACAAAAATGATTTAGGTTGATCCATGATTTTTTAACTTTCTATTACAGGTCACGCATGTGTGACTAGTCTTAAATTTTGGTCGCTTACTTCCCAAAACTAGTCGCAAAATGCAAACAAATGGTCACAGTGTCGAGTTCTGCTATATTTTAGCATGCTGTGAAACATGCATGCAGTTAGCTTGGCTGTCCATTCCCTTCATATGAGTTATGAAAGCACGTTGGCCTTGTATTAGAATAGTAGGTTATTGCTAACAGAGGAAGTTTACAAGAGTATTCATGTGCAGGTTATAACTGATAATGGCAGCATTATAGCCCGGATGACAATTGGCTGACAGTGAGTTTACAGGCAGAATTGGTCTTGTGATGAAACTCCAAGTATGCATCCATACATAGAAAATTAAATGCATTTTTTGCATCCTCATGTAAAAGTATCCCATTTTGGGCCCATAATGATATAGTGTGGTGCCATGAGGTTACCAGTGTGAATGGAGATGGCTCACGTTGTACAGCCAATGTCCAATAACCTTATGGCTTGGTTACTGTTATCATGATTATTGTTTAACGATATGAGTACCAAAACCTAAAGTCCCAGAATATAGACATATGGGGTATACTCTTGTGAATGTGGGCAACCGACTTCACTTGTGTTTTTAATATGTCTTTCAGATAGCAGACTGCATCACAGCTGTGGCACTGTACCTGGCTGTACAGGACTATAACAAGGGTGTGGTAAGTGCCAAATTTATTTTTGCAGTTTAGGTGCCTACAGTGCAGTTTTGAGTTGGTATCCAAAATTGCAGTTTTACTTAAGTTTTCACTGTGCTGTTGGGTGTTTGCATCCGCAATGCCATCATTTTGACATAAAACTCAGGATTTTTCCTGTCTGACCAAAAGTGCTCCTCTCTGGCCCGCTGCAGCAGCTCTCATAGCCTGTCACTACCCTGCAAATTAAACATTATACCGGAGTTTGTGCTGTCCGATTATTATTGCGCATTATTTTTCCTTTTCTAATGGCCGCATTTGTGTGCATCTTTGTAAAAGTGTCTGCTGGAATGATTTTTGATGCTGCAAAAATTGTTTGCTTTTTATTTTACGTGTGATTGTTTACAGTATTTACTGACTAAATACCAGACAACATGCAGTTATCTGGTGACTATTTTGGTTTCCAGGGATAGTGCAATGAGATGGCATATTTCATGGCGCATTTTCTTAATGGAACATAACAAGTAGGTTTCATGGTACCGGTTTGGTTTTGCAGTATATGGCACTGAAGTAAAATATAACCTAATAATAGCAAGTGGAAGGTATTTATCAACAGCCTGTAAAGTAAAGCATCACCAGAATATTTCTGTGGATAATCGAGGGTCTGATGTTATTGTGCTCTGCGTGTGGTGGTAGATAGGGGCCTGCAGTGGATTGGTGGGTTAGGGTTGCTGATGTCATAACCCTTTCTCCTCCAGTTCAGGAAGCAGAAGTACGCCCTGGAAGCGGACCGATACCCCCACGACTGCCTGGAGCTCATCAGGACCCCCAAAGAGATGTACTACATCCCCCTGAAAGTGGCTGCTTTGTGAGTACTGCATTACCTCAGCATTACATCCTGTTCTCGTTACATTACAATGTATTTACTGTATGCAGTACAACTCCCTTTCCCAAAGTGTTGGTATGCCGCTTAGAATGTGAATAAAAAGAGAATGCCATGATTGACAAATCATGTAAACCCTGTATTTAAGTGAAAATAGTGCAAAGACTACTTATCAAATGTTGGAACTGAGAAATGTTATTGTTTTTTGAAAAATTGTCTGCTCATCTTAAATTTGATGCCAGCAATGCATTTCAAAGAAGTTGGGATTGGGGCAACAAAACTGGAAAAGTTGCATAAGGTTATAAGATACACCTGGTGGAACATCTCACAGCTATTTTGGTTAACTGGTAACAGATCAGTTGCGAAATTGGGAATAAAAATAGCATCCAAGAGAGGCTGAGTCTTTCAGAAGTAAAGATGATGAGGGCTTCGCCACTCTGTAAAAGGCTGTGTGGGTAAATTGTTCAACAAACACTAACCCCGTCGCAACTTTTTTGAAAAGTGGTGTTGGCATCAAACTCAAAATGAGCATGCACTTTAAAAAAAAAAAAAAAAATCTCATTTTCAACATCTGATATGTTTGTCTTTGTACAAATTTCAATTAAAAATAGACTTTGACTGATTTGACAATCAATTATTTTTATTTGCATTTTGCACAGTGTCCCAGCTTTTGGGAATGGGGTTGTCCTTGCTTTTATGAGACTGCATAGGAGCTGTGATTTTAATAATACCGTCCATCTCTTGATTGCATTAAACTTTGCTTTGAAGCAGTCAAAAATTTCATCAAGTTTCCTTCTACATTGAGCTTGCATAGCCATATTTAATTGCAACAAATTACAATTTAATAATATCGCATTGTATTTATGGTACCTCATACTGCATAAGCATTTCATGCGGATGCTGTTTCATTTCATCTCTGTATTTACGTCACATCATTCTGCATATACATTACATTTGGGTACCATTACATTGCAATTACATTGCGTTTACGTTACATCGCAGTGCATCTACATAACAAATGGGTGCTATTCCATTACATCTCATTGTATTTGTGCCACATTACACTGCATGTGTATTACTATTGGATACTTTTCATTGCATCACAAAGTATTTGTGTTCTATCAATGGTGCATTACATTTTGGGTACGGTTACATTGAATCACAGTGTATTTACGTTGTATCATACTGCATGTGCATTGGATTTGGATATGATTAAATTGCATCACATTGTACATAAGAAGATCACATTGCCGTTATGATGCATTATGTAACTCACCATCCTGTTCTCCTGTCCCCTCTTCTCTTCCCCTGTTTTTATTAGCTTGTTGTCAAGGAATCTGCTTTGTCATAGTGTGGGATGATTGAGACAATAAGATCATGAACCATTCTCTCTCACTCCCTCCCAGTTACTTGATGAACCCGTTTACCATCCTGTCCTGTGTGGCCAAGTCAACCTGCGGGCTCAACAATGCTGTGATCGCTCTCTTTATCCTGAGCACAATCAAAGGTACAATCAACCCGCTCTGTGTCTCAGCTGACTGATAAACACATGTCTAACCCTGTCAGATCGCTAATCAAGTGTGGAAGACTGCCTGTAATGTTCCATCTAACCACAAGCTTTCTGGACTAACTGCTACACAGGCATCTTGCCCTGCCTGTAACTCCGCTGTCCTGCTGCTTTCTCTCCCCCTGCCTGTAACTCTGCTGTCCTGCTGCTTTCTCTCCCCCTGCCTGTAACTCTGCTGTCCTGCTGCTTTCTCCCCCTGCCTGTAACTCTGCTGTCCTGCCTGTTTCTCTGCCTGTAACTCTGCTGTCCTGCCACTTTCTCCCCCTGCCTGTAACTCTGCTGTCCTGCTGCTTTCCCCCTGCCTGTAACCTGCTGTCCTGCTGCTTTCTCTCCCCTGCCTGTAACTCTGCTGTCCTGCTGCTTTCTCCCCTGCCTGTAACTCTGCTTTCTCTCCCCTGCCTGTAACTCTGCTGTCCTGCTGCTTTCCTGCCTGTAACTCTGCTGTCCTGCTGTCCTCCCCCCTGCCTGTAACTCTGTCCCCTGCCTGCCTGTAACTCTGCTGTCCTGCTGCTCTGCCTGTCCTGCTGCTTTCTCTCCCCCTGCCTGTAACTCTGCTGTCCTGCTGCTTTCTCTCCCCCTGCCTGTAACTCTGCTGTCCTGCTGCTTTCTCTCCCCCTGCCTGTAACTCTGCTGTCCTGCTGCTTTCTCTCCCCCTGCCTGTAACTCTGCTGTCCTGTCCTGCCTGTAACTTTGCTGTCCTGCTCCCCCCTGCCTGTAACTCTGCTGTCCTGCTGCTTTCTTTCCCCCTGCCTGTAACTCTGCTGTCCTGCTGCCCCCCCCCTGCCTGTAACTCTGCTGTCCTGCTGCTTTCTCTCCCCCTGCCTGTAACTCTGCTGTCCTGCTGCTTTCTCTCCCCTGCCTGTAACTCTGCTGTCCTGCTGCTTTCTCCCCCCTGCCTGCTGTCCTGCTGCTTTCTCTCCCCCTGCCTGTAACTCTGCTGTCCTGCTGCTTTCTCTCCCCCTGCCTGTAACTCTGCTGTCCTGCTGCTTTCTCCCCCTGCCTGTAACTCTGCTGTCCTGCTGCTTTCTCCCCTGCCTGTAACTCTGCTGTCCTGCTGCTTTCTCCCCCTGCCTGTAACTCTGCTGTCCTGCTGCTTTCTCCCTGCCTGTAACTCTGCTGTCCTGCTGCTTTCCCCCCCTGCCTGTAACTCTGCTGTCCTGCTGCTTTCTCTCCCCCTGCCTGTAACTCTGCTGTCCTGCTGCTTTCTCTCCCCCTGCCTGTAACTCTGCTGTCCTGCTGCTTTCTCTCCCCCTGCCTGTAACTCTGCTGTCCTGCTGCTTTCTCTCCCCCTGCCTGTAACTCTGCTGTCCTGCTGCTTTCTCTCCCCCTGCCTGTAACTCTGCTGTCCTGCTGCTTTCTCTCCCCCCTGCCTGTAACTCTGCTGTCCTGCTGCTTTCTCCCCCTGCCTGTAACTCTGCTGTCCTGCTGCTTCTCTCCCCCTGCCTGTAACTCTGCTGTCCTGCTCTTTCTCCCCCCTGCCTGTAACTCTGCTGTCCTGCTGCTTTCTCTCCCCCTGCCTGTAACTCTGCTGTCCTGCTGCTTTCTCTCCCCCTGCCTGTAACTCTGCTGTCCTGTCTGCTTTCTCTCCCCTGCCTGTAACTCTGCTGTCCTGCTGCTTTCTCTCCCCCTGCCTGTAACTCTGCTGTCCTGCTGCTTTCTCTCCCCCTGCCTGTAACTCTGCTGTCCTGCTGCTTTCTCTCCCCCTGCCTGTAACTCTGCTTTCTTCTCTCCCCCTGCCTAACTCTGCTGTCCTGCTTTCTCTCCCCCCTGCCTGTAACTCTGCTGTCCTGCTGCTTTCCTGCTCCCCCTGCCCCTGCTGTCCTGTAACTTTCTCCCCCTGCCTGTAACTCTGCTGTCCTGCTGCTTTCTCTCCCCCTGCCTGTAACTCTGCTGTCCTGCTGCTTTCTTCCCCCTGCCCTCTGCCTGTAACTCCCCTGCCTGTCCTGCTGTCCTGCTTTTTTCCCCCTGCCTGTAACTCTGCTGTCCTGCTGCTTTCTCTCCCCCTGCCTGTAACTCTGCTGTCCTGCTGCTTTCTCCCCCCTGCCTGTAACTCTGCTGTCCTGCTGTTTCTCCCCCTGCCTGTAACTCTGCTGTCCTGCTGCTTTCTCTCCCCCTGCCTGTAACTCTGCTGTCCTGCTGTCCCCCCTGCCTGTAACTCTGCTGTCCTGCCTTTCTCCCCCTGCCTGTAACTCTGCTGTCCTGCTGCTTTCTCTCCCCCTGCCTGTAACTCTGCTGTCCTGCTGCTTTCTCTCCCCCTGCCTGTAACTCTGCTGTCCTGCTGCTTTCTCTCCCCTGCCTGTAACTCTGCTGTCCTGCTGCTTTCTCCCCCCTGCCTGTAACTCTGCTGTCCTGCTGCTTTCTCTCCCCTGCCTGTAACTCTGCTGTCCTGCTGCTTTCTCTCCCCCTGCCTGTAACTCTGCTGTCCTGCTGCTTTCTCTCCCCCTGCCTGTAACTCTGCTGTCCTGCTGCTTTCTCTCCCCCTGCCTGTAACTCTGCTGTCCTGTCTTTCTGCCTGTAACTCTGCTGTCCTGCTGCCTGTAACCTGTAACTCTGCTGTCCTGCTGCTTTCTCTCCCCTGCCTGTAACTCTGCTGTCCTGCTGCTTTCTCCCCCTGCCTGTAACTGCTGTCCTGCTGCTTTCTCCCCCTGCCTGTAACTCTGCTGTCCTGCTTTCTCCCCCTGCTGTTCTGCTGTCCTGCTGCCTCCCCCTGCCTGTAACTCTGCTGTCCTGCTGCTTTCTCTCCCCTGCCTGTAACTCTGCTGTCCTGCTGCTTTCTCTCCCCCCTGCCTGTAACTCTGCTGCCTCCTCCCCCTGCCTGTAACTCTGCTGTCCTCTCTCCCCCTGCCTGTAACTCTGCTGTCCTGCTGCTTTCTCTCCCCTGCCTGTAACTCTGCTGTCCTGCTGCTTTCTCTCCCTGCCTGTAACTCTGCTGTCCTGCTGCTTTCTCTCCCCCTGCCTGTAACTCTGCTGTCCTGCTGCTTTCTCTCCCCCTGCCTGTAACTCCGCTGTGCTGCTTCTTTCTCTGTCCTGTAGGAAGCTAACGTGTGGGGTATGCTGGTGTTTGTGTGTGCTGTGTTTGTCCTGTAATGCTCACTGATGAATGACCTTTTGCTCTCCCTTCCTCCTGTGTGCGTCTGCAGGAAGTGCATTACTCAGCGCTATTTTCCTGGCCTTGGCGACGTACCAGTCCATCTATCCTCTGACTCTCTGTGTGCCAGCCATGCTGTTCCTGATGCAGGTACGTCATTCGCTGTAATTGAATTGAATTAAGTTTGCATAGAATCTGTGACCGAAGACTGTCATTAAGATGCTGTAAACCAGGGTACCCAACTTTATCCAGACAGGGCTGGTGTGGGTGCAGACTTTCATTCTAACCAATCAGTCACACACTTTATGGCACCAGTCGAGGTCTTTAGCAATGACTGTAGGGGTTGATAAATAGACTTGGGTATGTAACTGTATTGCTGAATGGAAGCCTGCACCCTCACCAGCCCTTCCTGGATTAGAGTGGTTACGCCTGCTTTTATTTTTATTATTGCTGGTTCTTCCATCACTTGGTTCAACCAGCAATAGTTCTGCTGCCTGGCACAATGTAAAAGAATCGACATAAATGTTTGAAGAAATTTGTTACTGCAAAATTAAATTGGTCAGTTGTCTCTGCCTCCTCTTTGTCTGGCGTTTAGCCACCCATTTGCCTTTGAGGATCTTGTCATGGTGCTTTGAAGCATATCATATATCTCTCCAAAGAGGCTGTATATCCCTGTAAATATGCCTTATTTCTCTCCACAGAGGCTGTATATCCCTGTAAATGTGCCTTATATCTCTCCACAGAGGCTGTATATCCCTGTAAATGTGCCTTATATCTCTCCACAGAGGCTGCATATCCCTGTAAATATGCCTTATATCTCTCCACAGAGGCTCTATATCCCTGTAAATGTGCCTTATATCTCTCCGGAGGCTGTATATCCCTGTAAATGTGCCTTATATCTCTCCACGGAGGCTGTATATCCCTGTTAATATGCCTTATATCTCTCCTCAGAGGCTGTATATCCCTGTAAATGTGCCTTATATCTCTCCTCAGAGGCTGTATATCCCTGTAAATGTGCCTTATATCTCTCCACAGAGGCTGTATATCCCTGTAAATGTGCCTTATATCTCTCCACAGAGGCTGTATATCCCTGTAAATGTGCCTTATATCTCTCCACAGAGGCTGTATATCCCTGTAAATATGCCTTATATTTCTCCACAGAGGCTGTATATCCCTGTTAATGTGCCTTATATCTCTCCACAGAGGCTGTATATCCCTGTAAATATGCCTTATATCTCTCCACAGAGGCTCTATATCCCTGTAAATATGCCTTATATCTCTCCTCAGAGGCTCTATATCCCTGTAAATGTGCCTTATATCTCTCCTCTGAGGCTGTATATCCCTGTAAATGTGCCTTATATCTCTCCACAGAGGCTGTATATCCCTGTAAATGTGCCTTAAATCTCTCCACAGAGGCTGTATATCCCTGTAAATATGCCTTATATCTCTCCACAGAGGCTGTATATCCCTGTAAAAATGCCTTATATTTCTCCACAGAGGCTGTATATCCCTGTTAATGTGCCTTATATCTCTCCACAGAGGCTGTATATCCCTGTAAATGTGCCTAATATCTCTCCACAGAGGCTCTATATCCCTGTAAATGTGCCTTATATCTCTCCTCTGAGGCTGTATATCCCTGTAAATATGTCTTCTATCCCTCCAGAGGCTGTATATCCCTGTAAATGTGCCTTAACTCTCTCCTCAGAGGCTGTATATCCCTGTAAATGTGCCTTAACTCTCTCTACAGAGGCTGTATATCCCTGTAAATGTGCCTTATATCTCTCCAGAGGCTGTATATCCCTGTAAATATGCCTTATATCCCTCCACAGAGGCTGTATATCCCTGTAAATGTGCCTTATATCTCTCCACAGAGGCTGTATATCCCTGTAAATATGCCTTATATCTCTCCTCAGAGGCTGTATATCCCTGTAAATGTGCCTTATGTCTCTCCAGAGGCTGTATATCCCTGTAAATGTGCCTTATATCTCTCCAGAGGCTGTATATCCCTGTAAATATGCCTTATATCCCTCCACAGAGGCTGTATATCCCTGTAAATGTGCCTTATATCTCTCCACAGAGGCTGTATATCCCTGTAAATATGCCTTATATCTCTCCTCAGAGGCTGTATATCCCTGTAAATGTGCCTTATATCTCTCCAGAGGCTGTATATCCCCGTAAATATGTCTTATATCTCTCCACAGAGGCTGTATATCCCGATAAACTTGCGGAGGACCAGTTTCTGGGTCTTCACTCTGCAGTACGCCTTCATGTTCCTGGGCAGTCTGTTCGTCATCGTCTGTCTGTCTTTCTTCTTGCTCAGTTCCTGGGACTTCATCCCCTCTGTGTACGGCTTCATGTGAGTGAGACGCCCCGGCTGCCTGCTTTATTGTTGCGAGTTCATGTTTACTCTGGAGACTCTTGTTAGACATGCGGCAGTGTTCACTGGAGCCTGGTTTCATCAGAGCCAGTTTCTTGGGCACTGATACACTGTAATTCTTAGTACTGGCATGAAGATTCCTATTTAGTCTTGGTCTGGACTTAATCTGCATTCTTAAAAGCAGCTCTTAGTTTTGGCTACACTGAATATGTAATGCTAGCTGGGCATGCCTGAGAATTCTGTGCTTACAGGCTGTTTTGAGTCTTTGTATTTCATAAATGTAAAACTAGTTAATCATGCTGTAGTGTCAGTTACAGTCAGTTTGAGGGTTTACTGACACCCGTTGGTAGTCGTCAGGTTTTGTTTTATAGATTATTCTTTTCGGCCACTTGACATAACAAATTTTCATCTGAAATACATGTATTTTTTTTTTGTCTGATGGAATTTTTTTATTTTGGTGAGTGTATATTTAATGCTGTGTGTTCACCAATGAGCCAAAATATTAAAACCACTGACAGATGAAGCAAATAATGTTGATCATGTTGTCTCAACGGCACATGTATAGCTCTCCAGACAGACCTCAGCCGGTCAGCAAACAGTGGGTTATTGTAGTTGACACGTTGGATGTGGTAGTAATGGGACTCTAGCAACTTAACTTTGAACAAGGCAAAATCTTCATGACCAGACAAGTGGGTGAGAGCATCTCTGAAGCAGCCAAGCTTCTAGTGCTCTCCCAATCGAGAGTGGAGAGTGTCTGCTGGCAGTGGTCCACCGAAAGTGCCTATATTGGTCACGTGAGCATCGGAATTGGACCTTGGAGCATTTGAAGAGGGTTTCCTGTCTGGTCCATTGAGTCCAGTTTTCTTTTACATCATGTGCATTGGCCGAGTACATGCAGTGTTTCCCCATATGTGCACCATTTACCTGGCGAAGAGATGTCACCAGGATGCACTATGAGAAGAAGACAGGCTGGTGGGGGTGGGGGGGAGATGCTCCCGGGGTCCGGGAATTCAAATTAACAGAAATTTCACAAAGCTTTTTGAGGGGGACCTTCACAGTATTACGTAGGTGGTTTTAATGTTGTGGCCAGTCGGTGTATGTTTGTCTGCGTTTGTGTGCATGTGTTTCTAACTCTGTACGTGTATCTATGTAACACTGGCATTATGTGTGTTTGTTACCCTGTATGTGTGTGTAGCCTGTCGGTGCCGGACCTTACCCCCAACATTGGCTTGTTCTGGTACTTCTTTGCCGAGATGTTTGAGCACTTCCGCCTATTCTTCATCTGCGTCTTTCAGATCAACGTTTTCTTCTACACCATCCCACTGTCCGTCAAACTCAAGTAAGTGCAAGTCCTCTGCTCATTACTGCGATAATGCCATTCTAAACCTTTTTTTTTTTTTTTTTTTTTAGTGTTTTTGGAGTAGCTTTTTATGTATCAAAACAATTGACCTCAGACATTGAAGAAAACACCATTCTGTTAGTCCACGTTTAAGCCAGAAAATTAACGGCAGTAAATCAGAATCATTTCTCAGTGATTCCAACATAAACTCATTTTAAACTGGTTTTCACTGTAGACTGGTCTTAAATTGTCAAGTTAGACTAGTCTAATTAAGACGGTCTGTTGCATAAAGCTTAAGACTGACTTAATTTGAGGCAGAAAAATTGGCCACCTCTCCCCCTGGTTAAGCCTGAGATGAGAGCTTTGTTGCCATGGCAACACATTGTTGGAACACCTGTTAGGGGACACAAAGATACAGCAATATTTATTGTTTTTCTAACAAAAAAGGACAAAAATATTTTACATTGGGAACAGGATTATCAGCTCTGTTTTTATTTATTTTGTTTATTTATTTTTGTAGTTTTGGAGGGGGTCCTCCTCCAGTGGCTGGATTTTTTCCTCTTTCATATTTCCGTCTTAAGCTGCTTTCACACCGGACGCGAAACGAATTTTTTGCACGACAGATTACATTCAAAGTCAATGCAAAGACGCGCATACCCGCGTTTCGCGTCTTTGCATTGACTTTGAACGTAATCTGTCGTGAGAAAAATTCGTTTCGCGTCCGTTGTGAAAGCAGCTTTTGATTCTTGCACCATATTTTTAAAACGTTTTTGAACATCTTTTATGGTTCTCACGACCGTTGATATGTTGTGGTTTCCCGACTAGATGTTTACATATTTTTGAGGTCCCCTTGTTCGTGAATAATTGGAGAGAGACAGAATCTTTAGAAGCCATCTTTATTCCCAGCCTTGAATCGTGCAATAATCCAAACCCGGCGAGCAGTCCCTGGCCAAGAAGTGCTAACTCGGCATTCTTTACAGAGCAATATTTATGGGAAAAACTCAACCAACTTTGCTCCAATCAAAATACATGGGTTGTAACCATCTTATCTTTAATGTTTTTTCATTCTCTAGCTTTGTTTATTAAACCATGGTGGAGCACAGAAATGCTGGTTCAAAAAAAAATAAAAGAATATATACTAAAAATGGTGTGGAAAATTACAGTCAAGAGAGGGAAAATACAGCCAAAGGAATAGGGGTCACACTTTATTTGAAGTGTTGCTCATAAAGGCTTTATACAGCATGTATAGTGCCTTCATAAATGAGACATAATGTCTTCATAAATCATACATAAGCAAATGTCATGCTTTGTAAAGGGTGAAATAACACATCCTTCTTCAGTATGTGATGCCAGATGTGATATAACTGATGTCACTTAGCTAGTGGCTAATTGCGATAAAGGGTGACATTGTCAGCTAACTGACATTGTCATTGTCACATCTGGCATCACATGTTAACTCCTTCAACCCCACAGCCCTCTACAGAGGGCTGACCAACATATTCCCTTCAACCCCAAATTCCTGTAGGGAAAATTCAAACAATCTGACTAATTGATTGGAACATATCAGGTTACATTTAATGGGATTCCAGAGATAACAGTAAGATACAATGTCCAGATAATGACCAGCCCTCTACAGAGGGCTGTGGGGTTGAAGGGTATAGTGATGCTAGAATATCTGGGGTTGAAAGAGTTAAATAAGGATGTGTTATTTCAGCCCTTTACAAAGCCTGACATTTGCTTATGTATGATTTATGAAGACATTATGTGTCATTTATGAAGGCATTAGACATGCTGTATAAAGCCTTTATGAGCAACACTTCAAATAAAGTGTGACCGGAATAGGATACAAGTAGATACATAAATGATTCAATTGATTATGTTTTTTTCAGTAACAACTAATGATTTTACTGAACAAACATTGATCAAAGCTACAGAAATCAAATACATCACCTGTTTATGTTTTCAAATCAACTAAACAGAAGCCTGCTTACTAATCAAAGCTACAGAAGCCTGCTGCTGATGTGTGAGCTGCTCATGCATGTGTGAATTGAATTGCTTGTACGTGTGTGTGTCTGTGTGTGAACTGCTTGTGTGTGTGTGTGTGTGTGTGTGTGTGTGTGTGTGTGTGTGTGTGTGTGTGTTACTGCTGCTTGCATAATATGGTTATTGATTATGATTATTGATTATGGTTATTCAACATGGCAATTGGTCTGCTGATGAATATGATGAGAAATATTGAAATATAATCTTCAAAAGATACTGTTCGCCTTTTCTGCAATTTTCTCCCCTTACTTGATGACGTGTCAAATTTCCGTTCGCTTGATTAAAACTATTGAATAAAAGACTTTTTTCGGCATTATATTCCCCCAGCAAGCAAAGGTTTTCTGTTGCGCTTAAGTGCGGTGATCTCCCGCTGCCACCGAGTGTCGCTGTTGTGTCCGTCATGTTTTTCTCCTCTGTTAAGTGTCTTATTTTACCCATGATACATAGCGTGACAGGCTATCTAAGTCAGTCTTAAATAAGTCACTCATAGACAGGTTTTATGCAACAGGCTTATTTAAGGGTCTATAGTAAGTCTGACTTAAAATGACATTTAAGTCTAAGACTGGGTCTAATTTTATGCAGCCAGCCCCAGGGTTCTGTTTTGAGGCTTCATTTATAAACCATGATAATGATCAAGACAGATGTCTGCATCACTTTCACTGGCGGATTTGGGATTTATACAAACAAACTGAATTTAAAAATAGTTGAATTAATAGGCTTGTGCACGTTTGCAAGATTTTAAGTTGATTTTGATTCGTAAAGTAAGCCCTGCATGTAGTTTCATGTGCCCATGATTATGGAAATCGGAATATTTTTGGCCATTCAACACTTCTAATTTGTCATGTGTGCAACATTTTGATTTTGAAACTATGCAAATTCTTATAAATGAGACCCCTGAATGGCAGTATCTTTGAATAGCAAATTGAGTTGGCAAGAAGGAATTTAACAGGTATCTCATTGTTTTGTTTCAATACCAGGAAGAATGGCACTGGAGGTGGCCTTGAAGTGCCTCTCTCAAGTGTTTTACTTTTACCTGAATTGTTTTCCATATTAAAACTCGTCCTTAGAAAAATTTAAACTTGAATGAGGTTTCCTGAGGGGAGCTGGTGATGTGATGTAAATAATACTTGTGCTGCTGATTTAGCCCTGTCTGTCTGTGCATTCTCTCACAGGGAGCATCCAGTGTTCCTCATATTCATGCAAATTGCCATCATCTCCATCTTTAAGTCGTACCCTACAGTCGGGGACATCGCCCTCTACATGGCCTTCCTGCCTCTCTGGAGCCATCTGTACAGATGTGAGTCACTGCTGGCGGGAGCACCACTCCCTCACACACACACACACACACACACACACACACACACACATGTGCAGATGCACACAAATATATGCAAGTGTGCGGGCACACACATTCACTCACACACACACACTCACTGGCGTACACACACGTATGAACTCTTAACAATTAGCAATGCATGCCTAACCCAAACCCTGACCTTAACCTTAACCTATCCCTAATTCTAGTCTTACCCCTAACCTTAAGTAATAAGTCACAATTTGCCTTTGTAGTTGTGCGGACATTTGAAAATGTCCTCACTTCCCAAAAATGTCCCGACTCTGTTGGAAAAAAAACATTTTCTAGTTCAGACTTTGTAGCATGTACAAGAGCGCCGCACACACACACACACACACACACACACACACACACACACACACACACACACACACACACACACACACACACATACACGCACGCACTTTTACTGGTGCGCACACATACACATAGGCGCTCACATTTCCACACATACACACACTTGCACAGGTACTCACATTTGCGCGCACAGGTTCTAATTGCAGCAGTGTATAGATGTGTTTGGCTGTAAGTTTAAGGCCCCTGTATCTTGGAAATGCGTTTGATTGTGTTTTTTTGTTTTTTATGAGATGTAGAATAAAAGCTCTGAAAATATGCAGTCATTTAACACTGCCAAGCCTTTGGCTCGCCCCTAAGTAGATCACCTCCCAACTTTAGATGCCAGTGCGAATTTGATCCAGTTATTGCATCAGAACTGGATAACCAAGAGTCATTGAGCTAAAAATTTGCATAACCCCACCCCCTCAGTTGACCCATTGCGAGACGAGTGAGAAGCAGCAGACTGTAGCCATTTTGATGAAAACCGGCCAGGAAAGATCTATGCATTACTTCTGGCTGCAGAGCATCAAACGTATCACTGCACAGTCTTGCAAGAGAGAAAAATGTCACGGATTTTTGGATGGATTTTATTTTTTGAGACTTGCCTTGACCTGTCCTGAGTCAGTCTGTGTGGGCCTGTGCAGCACATTTCACACCAGGTGTAAACCGAGTCGGGGGCTATACAGTGCCGGAGTAGTGTCAAATCAATATTGAAGAAAGGATCCTCTCCAACAAAACGACGAGAAAGACTGCATTTTAATAACGGAGTGTGATAATTTGGTTTTTGAAACTGTTTGCTGGCTATGGCACCGCAAGCTAGCTATGTGCATATGGCTTGCTACCTATGTGCACTTTGTAACATAGCCCATTATAACGTTAATTCGTTTGCGACTTGGCTAGCTAGCTAGTGCTGTAACTGCTGACGAACCATTACCATCTAAAATGCTACGTGATGAAATTAAAATGTACTCAACTTATATGATTCTGAAACGTCCTGCCTATTCTGTTCTATAATTTTGTTTTTGGTCCTCTTAACCTGAATGATCTGAATCTGATTCGGGCTCAAACTGGTAAGGTCTTATTGATTCTGCAGCTATGCTTGCCTGAGAAAGTCGGTGAGCTCAAATTACGATGTTGAATACAGGTGTTTTGAATTCTTGCTATCAGTTGTGATTATTCGCTTGCATAATAAATGGTCTGTTTTTGAGACCGTTTCACTAATTGAGAACCTACTGCACAAACAGTACAGATATAACAACAAGTGTTAAAATATGGGACCTTCAATGTTTTCTGCAGTTCTGAGGAACATCTTCCTGGTGTCGTGCGTACTGCTGGCTTGCTCCGCCCTGTTTCCTGTCCTCTGGCATTTGTGGATCTACTCTGGTAGTGCTAACTCCAACTTCTACTATGCCATCACGCTCCTGTTTAACGTTGGTCAGGTAAGTTCCATTGATGCGGTCATACTCTTATTCCAGGCAGCGTCACATCGAAGTTCCACAACACCATCACTCACTCTCTTGTCAGATGAGCTTGCAGTTAATTCAGTGTGCGGTTAGATGAGCATGTGGTTACTTCAGTGTGTGGTTAGATGAGCGTGTTATTTCAGTGTGTGGTTAGATGAGCGTGTATTTACTTCAGTTTGCGGTTAGATGAGTGTGTGGTTAGTTTGCGTGCGGTTAGATGAGCGTGTGGTTATTTCAATGTGTGGTTAGATGAGCGTGTGGTTATTTCAGTGTGCGGTTAGATGAGCGTGTTGTTATTTCAGTGTGTGGTTAGATGAGCGCGTGGTTATTTCAGTGTGTGGTTAGATGAGCGCGTGGTTATTTCAGTGTGTGGTTAGATGAGCTTATTATTTCAGTTTGCGGTTAGATGAGCGTGTGGTTATTTCAGTATGCGGTTAGATGAGCGTGTGGTTATTTCAGTGTGTGGTTAGATGAGCGTGTGGTTATTTCAGTGTGCGGTTTGATGAGCGTGTGGTTATTTCAGTGTGTGGTTAGATGAGCGTGTGGCTATTTCAGTGTGTGGTTAGATGAGCGCTTGGTTATTTCAGTGTGCGGTTAGATGAGCGTGTGGTTATTTCAGTGTATGGTTAGATGAGCGTGTGGTTATTTCAGTGTGTGGTTAGATGAGCGTGTGGTTATTTCAGTGTGCGGTTAGATGAGCGTGTGGTTATTTCAGTGTATGGTTAGATGAGCGTGTGGTTATTTCAGTGTGTGGTTAGATGAGCGTGTGGTTATTTCAGTGTATGGTTAGATGAGCGTGTGGTTATTTCAGTGTATGGTTAGATGAGCGTGCGGTTACTCCAGTGTTCAGTTAGATGAGTGTGTGGTTATTTCAGTGTATGGTTAGATGAGCGTCAAAATCAAAACAGGAGGTGATGCCATGGTTATTTCGGATGCAGTATTTCACACAATCAAAACAGGAACATGCTATTTGTGTGCATTTTATTTGCCTGCACGTACACATGGGCTAATACAACCCCAATTCCGAAATAGTTGGGACAAAGTGTAAATTGTGCATAAAGTCAAAACGCAATGACTTTCAAATCACACCAGCGAGTATTTTATTCACAATACAACTGAGATAACATGGCAAATGTTGAAACTAAGAAATTCTACAATTTTATCCACATAATGAGCTCATTTCAAATTTGATGGCTGCTACAGGTCTCAAAAAAGTTGGGACAGGGGCCTATTTACCATGGTGTTGCATCCCCTCTTCTTTTTAACACAGAGTGGAGGTGCCTGGGCATTGAGGAGACAAGTTTCTTGAGTTTAGCCATTGAAATTTGATCCCACTCTTATTTAATACAGGCTTCCAGCTGCTGGAGAGTTTTGGGTCTCCTTTGACGGGCTTTTCGTTTAATTATGCGCCAAATGTTCTCAATCGGTGAAAGATCAGGACTGCAGGCAGGCCAGTTCAGCACACGGACTCTCCTACTAGGAAGCCATGCTGTTGTAATAGCTGCAGTATGTGGTTTTGCATTGTCCTGCTGAAATACACAAGGCCTTCCCTGGAATAGATGTCGTCTGAAGGGGAGCATATGTTGCTCTAAAACCTTCATATACCTTTCAGCATTCAGGGTGCTTTTTACCTGCATCGCGAAAGGCAGCAGGTCTAGGAATGGCTTTTTCACTTCCGGACCCGAATTCCGAAATATGCTCGGAGGACAAAAATCTCTTGGGAGAGCGCCAAACTCATCAAATAGAGCGGGTGAATTTTTGTTGTCCATTGTCCGTCCGTCATTCCGTCCGTCCGTCCGTCCGAAGTAACGACGTTATCGAGATAACTCAAAAAATAATTGGCCCAGGAAGTTGTAATTTGGTATGATGATGTATCTTCACCCAAGGCAGGTCGCTATTGAAAATGGGCACGCTGCGTCAAAATCCAAGATGGCCGCTGCTGTTTTTGTAAAAACAACGTTCTCAAGATAACGCGAAAACGAAGTGTCCTAGGAAGTTATAATGTGGTATGCTGATGTATCTTCACCTAAGGCAGCTCTCTATGGAAAATAGGCGTGCTTGTTCAAAATCCAAGATTGCCGCCACCATTTTTGTAAAAACGACGTTATCGAGATATCGCGAAAAATATGTCGTAGGAAGTTCTGATTTGGTATGCTGATGTATCTTGACCTAGGGCAGGTCGCTATTGAAAATGGCCGTGCTGCCTCAAAATCCAAGATGGTCGCCGCCATTTTTGTAAAAACGACGTTATCGAGAGAACGCGAAAAATAAGTGGCCTAGGAACTTTTAATTTGGTATGGTGGTGCATCTTGACCGATTGGAAGTTCTTATTGAAAATGATATCACAACATCAAAATCCAAGATGGTCACCAAATGACGTTTTCGAGACAACTCGCAAAACAAGTGGCTGACCCAAGGCAGGTCATTATTGAAGATGAGTGTGCTACACCAAAATCCTTTCCAGTTTATCTTTTCCATATGGCTGCATCTATCTATCATCATCGTCATCGTCATCATCATCATAACAATTCACCATCACTCAATCAATGCAAATTTTATTCACCAAAGCATACTTCTACATAACACCCCAGCAGCGACGCAGGTTCAGTGACTTCGCACTTGTTAAAACATGCAAGTGTCCCACACCATATGCACTAATGCATCCCCATACCATTAAAGATGCTGGCTTTTGAACTGAACACTGATAACAGGAAGGGTGGTCTTTCTCCTCTTTAGCCCGGAGGACACGACGCCCATGATTTCCAACAAGAATGTCAAATTTGGACTTGTCTAACCACAGGACACTTTGCCACTTTGCTACAGTCCATTTTAAATGAGCCTTGGCCCACAGAACACGGCGGCGCTTCTGGATCATGCTCAACAATGGCTTCTTTTTTGCATGATAGAGTTTTAGGTGGCATCTGTGGATGGCGCGGCGGACTGTATTTACAGACAGTGGTTTCTTGAAGTATTCCTGGGCCCATTTAGTCATGTCAATGACAGAATCATGCCGCTGAGTGATGCAGTGGCGTCTGAGGGCCCGAAGATCACGGGCATCTAGTAAAGGTTTTCGGCCTTGTCCCTTACACACAGAGATTTTTCCAGTTTCTCTAAATCCTTTCATGATGTTATGCACTGTCAATGATGAGACCTTCAAAGCCTTTGCAATTTGACGTTGAGGAACATTGTTTTTGAAGTATTCCACAATTTTTTTACGCAAGCCTTCACAGGTTGGAGAGCCTCTGGCCATCTTTACTTCTGAGAGACTCAGCCTCTCTAAGACATCCCTTTTATAGCCAATCATGTTACACACCTGATGCCAGTTAACTTAATAATTTGCTAAACGTTCTTTTAGCTGATTCCCATATATTAATTGCTTTTTCAGCCCTTTTTTGCCTGTGTCCCAACTTTTTTTAGACCTGTTGCAGCCAGAAAATTTGAAATAAGCTCGTTTGGTGGATAAAAATGTAAAATGTCTCAGTTTCAACATTTGAAATGTTATCTATGTTCTATTGTAAATAACATTGGCTCATGTGATCTGAAAGTCATTGCATTTTGATTTTATTCACAATTAACACTTCGTCCCAACTATTTCGGAATTGGACTTGTAGATTTGCTGAAAAGCTGTGCTCTTAGCTTTCATGATATTTTCTCTGTTATGGAAAAAATTGACAAAATTCCTCGTAAACACGGGCAAAGAAAATATGTAAAAGACTGTGGCAAATAAAATTTGTGTACGGGTGTGTACGGGGCTTAAGCGCTGTCTGTATTTCCCTGGTGGAGCTGAGATTACCTGCTGATCAGACCCCTGGTTAAGGCTGCACAGTCCTGACCCGCCAGAGTACTCATGAGTCATGCATCTTTAATGACCAGCGACACCTCTGGAAGAACTGACTCAGGGCTGGGGCTGTGTGCTGCGGTGTTGGGTTTCCCTCGCTCTCCGCACCTGAGCAGGGCGCAGCCTCACATGATGACGCCAGCAGACAGACGCCCTGCCCTCTGCACTGTCTCACTTTTCTTTTTCAAAAGTAAAAAACTGAAGTGACTTTGAGAGCAAAGCTTGCAGCCAGGCAAGCGGAGTCTGTCCCTCTTTCATCGATGGGCGGAGCTCAGAAGTGCTTTAGTTCCTGAGTAATTAGTGTAGGGTGGGTGTGTGTTTCACCTGCGCTGTTTTACATTCACACAACTCAGTAAGAAATAGTCCATTCTATCTGTTAACATGATCGGTCTTAGCTGCGGGTTAGCTCACTTGGTTAAGGTCCCGCAATTGCGGTGCAGTAGTGACTACTACGGTGCGGGTTCGATCCCCGGTTGTACAAACCAGCAGTGGTCGGCAGCTTTTTCAGAACAGCACACGATTGGCTGAAGCACTGTAGGGATGCAAATTGGGAAGGGACTGCTGGGAAGGGTTATTAAAAATAGTTGCCTTGTTGGTTGCTCAAGCACCTCCTGTTGGCCAGCCAGGCGCTCATCAGTGAGATTCTGAGCTTGCTCATGTTCGGGTATTTTCCGCCCTCGTTCTGAACTTGCGATAGTTTTGACCAATGAGTGTAAAAGATGCAGGGGCTGACAGGCGCGTGCTTCGGAGGAGAGCCGCGAACTGTCTCTCTCTCCTGAGCTGGCAACAGGGGGTTGCATACGAGCAAGCCTTGTACATAGTTCTCGGATTGGGGATTGGAGATGCCAAATTAATTAAAAAAAAAAAAACGGTCTTAAAGTCCAGCTCAAAAGTAAAAGCGAAAAAAAAAGGAAAACTTTTAAAACCACAGGTTAGCTAAAATGCAGTCGATTTTTACTTCATTTTTATTTAATCAGGATCATCTTTGAAGTTTGCATTTGTGTACAATCCTCTTCAGTTTGTCTGTTTTTTTACTATGAAGTTTGTTTTCATCTGTCTGTGGTTACCAGGGACCATAGCATACCAGTCTTTTCTCTGTGCCCATGCATTGTTTTAAAAGGAGACCCTGGGTATGTGTTTTTAACGCTGTGCTGGGTCGAGGGATGTCTGACTCCGCCCCCTCTCCTCCCTTCGCAGATCCTGCTGGTGTCGGATTACTTCTACGCCTACCTGCGGAGGGAGCACCACCTGGCGCACGGCCTCTACCTGAAGCACAAGGACGGCAGTGAAGCCACGCTGGTGCTGAAGTAGAGCTGGGCATGGCTGTGGCCGGGATCTGGGAGGGGCTTGATGATGGCCGCCACCCTGGACTCCTGGGGGCCTTCATTGTAAGATGCGTATTTTTGGCTTTGTTCGGTGGCGCAGTTCGTCGCAGATCAGAACCTTGGAATTCTGTGTGCTCACCTGATGGAAGCTGTGACATTTTGGTCAGGAAGCACCGGATGACCAATTCCCTCATAAAAATGGCTGGGGATTATGGGATTTGTAGTTTTTTCCCCTGTGGATTTTTCAGTTTAATTTATTAAAGGCCAGTTGGCTCGCTCTCTTTCTCTTGGTCTTTCTTCCCCCATCTTTCAACAAAGATGAGCAGGCCAGCCATTTTTTCCTTGCTCGTTTGAACAGTCCTACACTTCCAGGTTTTTTTTCCTGCAGAGGGCAGCACGTGAATGTCTGTAGTAGTTATTCCTGCGTGGGCCTTGAAAGGAGTAAAAAAGTGGATCAGGTGAGACTGTTGAGAAGGGACGGGGAAAACTGTGGCAGAAATGTTTGCATTTTTGTCTTTTGAAGGAGGAGGCTTGGCTGATTTATACCAGTCCACCATAAACTTGTTTTTCATGCCCTGAGAATGTTTTGGGTTTGCTTGTAAACGCATCTCAGCTCATCTTTCATCACGATATTTGGTCGCGTCTCGTGTTGATTGTCTGGAATGTTTATTGTGCAACTTACTTTTCAAATGACTTTGTAAAAGCTGCTAACTCTGCACTAACCTTTGCTTAAAACCTATCAGGGGCCTCGTTTGTTAATCCATGTGAAGCTCATCCGATCCATTACTGAAAAATGAGGAAGATTCTTTGTGGTTGAGGTTGTCTGGGGGGAAATTTGTTCAAGAATTCCCTCCTCATCCTTTTTAAAAACGTTGTCTCTCGATCTTGATTTTTGCATGATGTCGCCTTGCTGACACAGATTGTGGGGGTGGGGGTGTAGTTGAATATTAACCCTTAGAGCGCGAAACACAAGTAGTGTCGCTCAGTGATGTTAGGTTTTCAACAGCTTTCAATTTGATATCTATCATGTGGCGACTTGTTTAAAAGGGCTCCCATTTTAAACAAATCGCCACATGATACGTTTTCAACAGCACAAGGTAATTTAATTTATAGTTTTTGGATTATTTCGGCGCTCTAAGGGTTAGTTGTTCTCAGCTTTTACTCGGTCTGCCACGGTGTTCTTTCTCTGGCCTCCCTCATCACATGATCTCCCGAGGGCGCCACTGGCATGTCCATGACACCCAGGGTTGGGCTGCCAAAATGGACAGTTTGCATGGATGTCTTGGCTTCAAGTACCTGCGGCAAGGTCTTTTGGGAAGAAGTGTGCTTACAGTTACTTTGCATCCTAAATAGGGCCTAGCAGCTGATTGGATCTCCTTTGCTCCCATTTGGACTGTTATATGATGCATTGTTTGCAGCTGGCTTGTTTACGCCTGAATGTTCCCATGTCAGTGATGTTCAGGGAACAAGTATGCCTTTACAGATTAAGAGCTATTGTTCAGAGTTGGGTTCAAGTACTTTCAAGTACTTTCAAGAATTGGATGAAAGTATTTTTTTTTAATACCAAAGTGCTTGCACTTATATCGGAGTACTTCCTATTAATGCCTAAAGTACTTGTGCTTGTATTCAAGCACTTTTCAAAGTTCTTGACCAATCTGTCTCCTAAATATTGACAGAGATTGGTCAATTACTTTGAAAAGTACTTGGATACAAGTACATGTACTTATTATTAGGTATTATTAGGCATTAGGCCTAATAATATTATTAGGCCTAATGCCTAATATTATTAGGTAGTACTACGATACAAATACAAGCACTATGGTATGTAAAAAAAAAAAAAAAAAAAAAAAAATGCTTGCGGTACAATTCTCAAAAGTACTTGAAAGTACTTGGACCCAACTTTGCTATTGTTTGTGTTAGTCAGTTCATTTGTGTGGAAGCTGAGAGATTTTTTTTTCTTTCCTTCTCTCTTTTTGGATGTGCATGGATTCTGTAGTTCTGTGTTATGGATGGAAATGGGCTGGATTAACAGGATGTAGTGAGTTTTGTGATCATAACATTCTGCCTCCTAGTCCTTTTGCCTTTGCATATCGAAAAGGACGTATTGCACTGATTAACATATATGTTTAATACTACTATGGGAAAAGTGCTTGGACGTTTTTTTTTTTTTTGTGCATAAGTTGAACAGTGTTCCTGTGTGCACCTGTGAACCCTCTGTGATCTTTGCAGGATAATGCGAGTTGGTGCAAGTGCTTATAACATGCTGTGGAGGCATCCAGAATGGAGTGCATGTGTAATGGTAATGTGAAACTCTGCCTGTTCACATTTGACTGACAGGGCCATTCAGAAAAGCATTAATTATTAGTGAAGTTATTGGACTCCATCCAACAACAGATGCTCCCTTATCCCTTACATGCTGTTTGTTGATGTAACCATGAACACGCCATTCCTTAATCACATCACCTCACACTGTGTGGGAGCAGGTCGTTTACCGCTGTGACAATAAGTATCGAGACGAGTTTTGCACGTCTAGGTGTGGATACTCATTTCTTTTGAAACTTCTGTGGGAGTTTTGGTCTTGTTCTGGCATGTAAATGGGGGACTTGCCGTCTGTGCAGTGTGTTGTGTGGTGTTCAGAAACAAAATGGCCTCTATGGTCATCATTCCTGTGGGTGGTGAACTTGGTAAAGAGGGATGTGAATGCTTATTCCTTCCGGATCAATAAGACTCGATAACCTCTCCTTCACTGAAAATACTGGCGCACATTACAGGCTGTAATGAAATCCACACGGAGAGCAATAAGTGTGAAGAATGTACCAAAAATGAGTCGTTACTCATCTTACTATGGATTTACAATAGGAAAATTTCAATCCAACTTTACTTATGTTCAATTGCTCATATTGGCTAATGTTTTTTACCCCCTTGTTGTATATTTTGCACAGAGCAAGCTGTATACTTTCGTTCGCTGTTTGGCGTGTAAAAATGGTTATTAAAATGTAAATTCAAAAAGATTCAGATGAGCACTCTGATGAGGGAAATTCCTTTTTTTAATCCTTTTTTTTTTGTTTTGTTTTGTTTTGCTATATGAAGGGCTGAATACACGCTACATAAATGTGCCATTCATTTTCAATGAGTGGAGGGCGACAGGCAGACTTCCATAAGGTCCGCCTCATGGAAACAGTCTTTTGAAAACCCCTGTGCTCGTGTGCGATGTGTGCGCTCAGGCAAGTGGTGGGTTTCGTTAGAGTTCAGATCAGCTGTGGTGTCATCGTGGGAGGTGCAATATGTGGACAAAGCGATTCATATATGAGGCAAAGCCAGTTACAGATATTGGCCATTTATTTGTATGCTGGGAATATGACCCTTAAAGGTGCCATCCCAGGCGGCTGGGCTTACGTTTTTTTTTCGAATTGCACAACTGACAAGCACCCACCCCCGCCGTCCAATCCGGTATCACCCAAACCACGCCCCCACCTCTCCATTCGTGCGCGTGCTTCATTCCACTACAAACAGCTGACAGGTGCAGCTGGAGACAACGTTACTACATAGACAGCATCAGCAGCGGTGTGCCATGAGAGCTTCCTAGGTGTGCAGCGAGAAAACCCACTTACTGTTTTTTTTTTTTTTTTTTTGCCAAATAAATTAAAAAGACACCTTTCAACCAAACGCCCTTCTCTCGCAAAAAAAAAAAAAAACCGTGAATATTTAATGCGGTTGAGAAGCCAGACGAACAAACAAGCTAGTTTCATGATGAAAATCGCTAGTGTCAGAAAAAGCATTAGAAGCTAGCTACCTGGTCGCAGAACTAGTAGCAAAATCAAAGACGCCGAATCTCTTATCCTGCCAGCATGCAAAGCTATCGTCTGGACCATGTTGGGTCAAAATGCTGCCAATGAAATATCCAAGGTTCCTCTCTCAAAAATACAATTGGCAGATGAATAGGAAAATGTCGGCAGATATACAGTACCGTGAAAAAGTATTTGCCCCCTTCCTGATTTCTTCTTTTTTTTGCATATTTGTCACGCTTAAATGTTTCAGATCATCAAACTAATTTTAATATTAGACAAGGACGACCCGAGTAAATACAAAATGCAGTTTTTAAATGATGAGTTCATTTATTTAGGGAAAAAAGCTATCCAAACCTACCTGGCCCTATTTGAAAAAGTAATTGCCCCCTAAATCCTAATAACTGGTTTTGACACCCTCGGCAACAACAACTGCAATCAAACGTTTGCAATAACTGGCAATGAGTCTTTCACATCACTGTGGAAGAATTTTAGCCCACTCTTCTTCGCAGAATTATTTTAATTCAGCCACATTGGAGGGGTTTTGAGCATGAACGGCCTGTTTAAGGTCATGCCACTGCATCTCATTAGGATTTAAGCCCGGACTTTGACAAGGCTACTCCAAAATCTTCATTTTGTTTTTTTTAAGCCATTAAGAGGTGGACTTGCTGGTGTGTTTCAGATCATTGTCCTGCTGCATAACCCAAGTGCGCCTGAGCTCGAGATCACAATCTGAGGGTTAGACATTCTCCTTCAGGATTTTCCGGTAGAGAGCAGAATTCATAGTTCCATCAATTATGACAAGTCGTCCAGGTCCTGAAGCAGCAAAGCAGCCCCAAACCATCACACTACCACCATCATTTTTGGCTTTTGGTATGATGCTCTTTTTATGAAATGCTGTGTTAGTTTTATGCCTGATGTAATGGGACGCACACCTTCCAAAAAGTTCAACTTAGGTCTCGTCATTCCACAGAATATTTTCCCAAAAGTCTTGGGGATCATCAAGATGTATTTTGGCAAATGTGAGACGAGCCTTCCTGTTCTTTTTGGTCAGCAGTGGTTTTCGCCTTTGAACTCTCCCATGGATGCCATTTTTTGCCCAGTCTCTATCTTATTGTTGAATCATGAACACTGACTTTAACTCTTTCAACTCGACAGCCCGCTACAGCGGGCTGATAATTTCATGCCTTTCAACGCGATAGCCCGCCACAGCGGCCAAGTACAGATCGACCCGTAGACCCGTCAGCCCGCTGCAGCGGTCATATTGACATTTTGGAAAAGAAACGGAGATTTGTGGATGCGTCCAAAATAAATGGATTTTATATCGAGGAGTGTGATTTATTTATTTTTTTCTTATGAGGGTACAGATATCCGGAATGCCTGAGTTTAAAATTGGCTATTAATTTATCTACATCATATATTATCAATAGGGTCGCCAACAACGCAACAAAATTTTAGGGGGAGTCAATAACCGGAGAACTTAAATATTTTATGAAAAAAAATTCGATCACACTTTTAAAAGCTACCCAAGTTCAAATTTAGGCTCCCCTATGCCGTTTTTTTGTGTATAGCCTATTGCATGCGGCAGCTGAACTGTATTTCATACTTTGATAATTAAATTTTGCGATTAATTCACAATTTACGTGTGCCAATTCCCGCAGATCATATTCCAACAGATCCAGCCGAGACCGTCATCAGAAACGAGCTTTGCTTCATATAGCCTAAAGCAACTGAGGAAAGGACGTCTCATGTCTCTTGAAACATATGTCCTCGTTTCATCTGTTCTCTCTCCTGTTTCCTCCATGCATTCTCGGGGAACTGGGATGTAATTTAAGAGACTTGAGACGCTGACTATTTCGATCGCTTAACCAGCACTTGAATCGCCAATCCAACCGGTAAAGGGTTTAACTGTTGCATCAGAGAACACATCGGGCAGTGTCGTGAATTTGAGTTAAACAATGCACATGCGCATTATATATGCAATATATATGTCCGTTTTTCTTTGTTTTTGCTAATTATATCCAGGGTTCAATGGTATAGCACACTGTGTAATACATGGGGCTGAAGGGTGTTACATTGTATCATTTACTTAGGGGCGAAAGAGTTAACTGAGGCTAGTGAGGCCTGCAGTTCTTCAGATGTTGTTATGGGTTTTTTGTGACCTCCTGGATTAGTAGTTGATGTGCTCTTGGAGTAATTTTGGTAGGCCGGCCACTCCTGGGAAGATTTACCACTGTTCCAAGTTTTCTCCATTTGTGGATAATGGCTTTCACCGTGATTCGCTGGAGTCTCAAAGCCTTAGAAATGGCTTTGCAACCCTTTCCTGACTGATAGATGTCTATTTCTTTGTTTCTCATCTGTTCTTGAATTTCTTTAGTTCGCGGCATGAAATGTTGCATTTTGAGATCTTTTAGCCTACTGCACTTTGTCAGACAGGTTCTATTGAAGTGATTTCTTGATTCAACAGGTCTGGCAGTAATCCGGCTCGGGTGTGGCTAGTGAAACTGGACTCAAAATGTGGTTAGTCACAGTTAATTCATGATTTAACAAGGGGGGGGCATTACTTTTTCACATAGGGCCAGGTAGGTTTGGATAGCTTTTTCCCCTTAATAAATGAAATCATCATTTAAAAACTGCATTTTGTATTTACTCAGGTTATCTTTTTCTTATATTAAAGTTTGTTTGATGATCTGAAACATTTAAGTGTGAAAAATATGCAAAAAAGTAAGAAATCAGGAAGGGGGCAAATACTTTTTCACGGCACTGTAGAGGACTTTGTAATGGAGAAAATAAGAGGGAGTGGGAAATTTGCGCTGCAGGTGGATGAAACAACCGATGTCAGCGGACATGCACAATTACTGGCCAATGTCAGATATGTCGATGGGGAGACAATTAAAGAAAATTACTTTATCGAATTTTGCCGGAGAAAACTACAGGTGAGGAAGCGTTTCGAGTGACATCGGAGTATCTGGAGAAATGGGGGCTGAACTGGAAAGACTGCGTAGAGTCATTTATTTTATGATTGCATTAAAGCCTGAAACCTGGTTGGAAAGCTCGAGTGGTTGTCTCGTCACTCGGTCGCGCTGTGTGGTGGGTAGCGCGAGCGGAACGTTATAATATCATCGCGGTGTGCCGTGAGATTTTTTTCATAGTATACAGTGTGCCGCGAGAGAAGAAAGTTTTGGGAAACACTGCTCTAGGCATACAACAAGCAAACATTAGCTACCCATTAGTAGGCTGCAACTACCGTTACTTGGCTAACACCAAAAGTAGCCTAGACCTTACTACTCAATGTGTATAGACCACACTTTCTGTCTACTTACAGCATTCACACAGAAAGGAAGACAAGAAGCTAGCTTACCAGTCTAAGAGAAACTCTGCTACCAGTGCGTCGGTTTTGAAACCTTTCCGTTTTTTCAGATCTCTCCAGCAGTCGAGTGCTTCTGTGCCGATGGATATTCGAGTTGCATTTGCAATTTTTATGTACTGTTGTCTCTCTTGCGTACTTTCTATGAAGGCTTTTGTTTTCTTAGCTGGTGGTTGACCACTGGGTGCAGTTGGAGGTCGGACACCTGATTGCTCGTTCAGCTGCGCCAGGACTCCGTCCGAATCCCGAGCTTGCTAGCTATTGGTGGCTACGTAGCTACAGCCAAAGTGCGTGCACATTGGAATGCACGCACAGAACAGCGTGCACATTGATTTGGCAGTTTGACTGACAGACGGGCCATCCAATTAAAGTTGTCTGAGATTAATTTGATTGGTAGCCTAATTTTGGCCCCTGCTCCTTATACAGATGACCAAATTTCGTCATTGATATGTCAAATCACTTATGTTATCGATTACTGTCTAATACTTAACAGATATACTCAGATTTTTATAATTTTGCTAAAAGATGAGTCGCCTGGGAGGGCACCTTTAACTCTGCTGTAAATCAGGTCATCATGGCTGAAAATCTTAGGGTCCGCCTGAGGCATGCAACTTTATTTTAAGGCTCTGTCAGCAGTGTCTCCCTGTTGCTATTTGTTTGTCGCAATGTCCAGTCCCTCAAACAGCGGCCCATCGTGCTGCTGTGCGATGATGCATGCTGTGTTTCTGGTGGGATCAGAGTGCCAGCTGCCTAACTCGTGGGAAGGAAGAAACTGTGGTACGCTTATGCTAACGTTAGCAGCATCACTCTGCCATAGTCCCTGCCCTCCAGTACTAACACTAGCACCATTCTCTCGCATTAGTCACTGTTTATTAAAGCCCTGTTTAATCTTTGACCTGCTTTGCAAGGCAGTCTGTAAGTATTCGAAAAGTGGCACAATGTTTGCTTTTTGGTGTTGTATTTCATGAAACTGGATCTGCAAGCTACATTTGGTGTTAAAGACTGTCTTTATGTACGTCTTTATCTTGTATATCTTTCATGAGAACTGCATGGTGTGAATGAGTGATTCTATTTCGGCACAATGAGGTGTGTAACCTCTGGATAGGAGGTTAGTCAGATTGTACCAGCTTGCAATGGACGCTTGCATCAACTTCAATTTTGATTGGCTGACCTCTAAACGGATTGCATCACTGATTAGGTATAATGTCTTTTCCAAGGTTATCAATTGAAGCAATATGGTGTTCACCACACCAAAGCCTTCTCTGGAAGCAGTGGTTTAATACCACAGTTTTTTTTTTTTTTGGATAAAAACTCATTTTCCGTTAAATCACCTTGACATTATAGTTGTTGCTTTATATAAAAAGAGCTATTAATACCTCCAACTCCATTGTATTAGATCATTAAAACCTGCTGAAAAAAGAAACAACAGAAACCATTACGGACAAATTACAATGACTTCCTCTAAGTACCATTTTAAACCAGCAACTTTTACCATTATAACTATTATAATGGTTTCCATCATGTAGTCTGTATTTGGACACAGTCTTTCAGGATTTGAATGTGTGTATTGGTTCCCATTACAGATTGCCTGCTGCCATTAGACTTCCCACTAAAACCATTCTAATTCCCATTAAAATCTATTGGATTTCTGTCATGGTCTCTTACGTTTTTTTTCTTTCTTTCTTTCTTTTTCAGCAGGGAAGTTGGAGTTCATTGTCATTTTAAGCATGTTTCATTATTTTTGTCCAAGGTTTGCTTCAATAAGTATTTGTGCAAATCACGCCGTACATGACACTGTCTGATAATTGGAACCGTTCTATATGTTTTCTCCTCACTTGAGATGGTAAAATGTACATTGACCATCAAACATGTTTGGTCAAGATTTGCAATGTTTATCTTCTGGTTTGCTGTCACCCAGTTTTAATCACCGGTGAACTGTAAATTCTGCGATTTGGAAGAAGTTGCGTTTTTCAGTTTCCCACTGTCTTAACCAAATTCATACTGTTTGTCAAAATCAAAATATTGCTTACCATTGTGAATGCATCTAACTTTATGTAATGACTTCAATTTGTAGTTATTTATTCTTGTCCCCAGTCCTTTATTTGAGGACTGTGAGCCTTTGAAAACTGGCACCAGACATGCCATTGGTTTTTAAATCATTTGTAAATTACTTTGATATATTTAAATAAAATGTAAAAAGCTTTCCTGTGCCTTTGGTACTCGTTTTGTGCATGTACTTTGATGTTCCAACAGTTTTCTTGAAGGGGTGGAATTCTGTTAAGTGACTGCTCAACCATATGGATCAGAACTCTGCATTAGAGATGAGTCATGGGGCAGGTGCTTCATTTCCTCTGTGTCAAGGTTTAACAATTTACAGCTTTGTAGACTTCTGGAAGCCCTGTGAAATAGTTTCTTGTCACATTTCTGTTTTGTTTGCTGTTTCATCTTTCCTTTCAGGGGCTGCACTGAGAGAAATTTTTTTTAGCCACCGTGGCTAATTTGGCTCAAATTTCTTTAGCCACATTAAAAAAATTTTAGCCACATGCATAGTAAAACTTTGGATAAAAAACGCAGACATACCAGTCGAAAGTTTGGTCACAGCCACATTTTTCTTACAATACATGTTAAATAACAAATAAGCAGTCTTTATTTTGCAAAAAAAAAAAATTCTAATTCTTAAATCCATCGAATTAACCACCATTTGTTGTCATACACTGCCCGTCCAAAAAAAAGTCACCATTTGGAAATAAATGAACAAATTCTATGATTGGATCATTATTGCGGTTATTAATGTTTCAGCTGGCAATAATCATTTTAACCCTGACTGAAGAAGCGCGTTGCTACTCATTTCTTAAAAAAATCACGTCTGAAGATGCATCCCTTTATGGTTCAAAAGATTTTACAGTATTTCAGAAGGGGCAAGTTATTGGCCTGTATTTGGCAAAGAAAACAACGAATGAGAAAAACAAGTATGAGGAATCATTTTCACAGACAAATTTGCCACCACAAAGTCCTGAACTTAACCACATTGAAAGTTACTGGGATGTGCTCAAGAAAGACCACCGAGTGGTTCAACCATTTTGTCGAGAAGACAAGATCTCGAGCCAAAAATTATGGCATATCTGATCGAAAATAAATGTTGTCAAAACAATGACAAGATGAATTTGCTCTGTAATCAAAGCTACAGGGGTTCCAACTAAATATTTGAGTGTGCGACTTTTTTTTTTTTTTTTTTTTGGCAGTGTATTCGCAGAGCATTTGCACTTTTTGTTTAACACGGGCAGTCATACAGTGAATTTGAAGCTGCACGACTGTCTAACTTCCTAAAGACGTGCTGCACTTGAGGTGTGCTTTTCATCAACCTTTTTGCCCAAAAGTCAAAACCACTTGACTTTAATTTCGGCTGTTGGAAAATAGGAGCTTATTTGTCAGTTTACTTTGCAAAATATGGCTTCTTTGAGAATTCCAAAATTTTTGACACTATTTAAACAAGTAAATTATTCTTTTTTCACTTCTTACTGTTAACCTTTGACAAGATTCCATTTGCGAGTACATACAGTAGAGAAGTTAAGCTCCTTAAATTGCTGTAAAAACAGTGCTGTGACATTAGCAAAGTGTGTCCAAACTTTTGACTGATACTGTTAGTTACGGAGGGACAATTTTGGTGTAGGGGAATAAACTGTCAAAGGTTTGGCACTGACACCGTTTAAGTTACATTGCTGCATTGCAGTTTGATTGCACTTCTGAATTTCTGCTTTTTGATATTTTCCTGCGCCATCCAATGCACTGTCCGCATATGTTCAGTGACTGCGTCCTTCATGTTGTCGTGCAGTTTTTTTTTGTGGCCTGTTCAAAAAAAAATTTTGGGGGGTGGGGTTTCTTGCTTCGGCCACAATTCTGAAAATGAGAATGAAGCCAAGGAAATACGACCGTTTACCATTTGCAAGATTTTTAACTCGGACGGGACATTTGCTGAAATACATGTTCTTGTCAGGACAGTTTCCTTGTCCATTACTTAGTTTTTCAGCCAGAAATAAAGAAGGGCCGTGTAAAAATGGAAGAACGGCGAACGGTGAATAATTCTGTCGGGGGAAGAGGAGGTCTTAATTGAAAATTAATTTGTGGTTATTTAGTCAGGCTCCATCATCCAAATGCCATATGGCACCTATCAGCAGCTATTTTATAAACAATGGTACGCGGAAATTCGTTCATAAACCATTCGCAAAATTTTATCGGTTACTATAATGACCGAATTACCCAAATAAGTGCACGCCGTTCTGAACGAAATGCACTGTCAAACTCTGGCCAACTGACCAAGCCAACTTCTATAGCTCATGTAGGCTCATAGATTATTGTCATGACATTAAATGAGCACATTTCATTACAGAGAAAGTAACTTACTTGTGGTCCTTAACACGCTTGTACTTCGCAAATCGTCCCTTTTCGGAATGCTGGTCTTCCCCGAGGCGAATGTACTTTTCTTGCCAGCTTTACACCGAATGCAGCAGCGCTTCCGTGGCCCGTCGGCATTCTCGGATTGCTCCAGCCATGGAAAATCCTGGAACCATTTGGGCCGAATAGCCCTGCTTGCGTTTCTGTCGTGTGGCTGCTCTGAAACTTTAGCCTTCTTTGATTGGGGAGGATTCGCCCCAACGAAGTCATAAAGTGATCGCTGTGCCCTATCTTGATTTAGCTGAGCAGCCATTTAAGCATCGCAATGTAGGACTAATATACTGCTGCTCTTGGCCTCAGTTCGCTACGTTCCCGCGAAGAGTATAATTTTGGCTTCTCGCTGTCTGTGATTGGCTAAGTGCGCTGCTCGTAGTGAATTTTAATGATACATTAGTGGTCCACGGTGCAGTGCGTGGATCTCAAGGTGATTAGCTGTGTGAGATAACAGCAGGGATGTTTTACGCGTTTCGTTTCCGACAGAATTTAGAAGATCGCCATAACATAGGATTATATTGCCTCTTCTTCAAAATTTCGGCCTTCGCCAGCGTGGCTTATTCACCGCAAAATTTATTCGCCACAACATTATTTTGTTCGCATTGGCGAACGTGGCGAGCGGCTAGCGCGGCCCCTGCCTTTATGATTATGAAAAGAGTCTTGCTGCCCACTGAGCTGCCAAAAGGCATAACATTTTATTCATAAAGCAGTGTTGCCCAAAAGATGAGAATAACTGCCATGAAGGTCAATGCACCAAATGAACAATTCTACAACCCCAATTCCAAAATAGTTGGCACGAAGTGTAAATTGTGAATAAAATCAAAATGCAATGACTTTCAGATCACCTGATCAATATGTTATTTACAATAGAACATAGATAACATTTCAAATGTTGAAACTGAGACATTTTACATTTTTATCCACAATATGAGCTTATTTCAAATTTTCTGGCTGCAACAGGTCTCAAGAAAGTTGGGACACAGGCAAAAAAGGGCTGAAAAAGCAATTAATATATATGAGAATCAGCTGAAAGAACATTTAGCAAGTAATTAAGTTAACTGGCATCAGGAGTGTAACATGATTGGCTATAAAAGGGATGCCTTAGAGAGGCTGAGTCTCTCTGAAGTAAAGATGGCCAGAGGCTCTCCAACCTGTGAAGGCTTGCGTAAAAAAAAATTGTGGAATACTTTAAAAACAATTGTTTGCAAAGAAAAGGGGAGCAATGACTTGCCTGAAAACTAATCAATAAAAGTCCATAATCCAAATGGCAGTCAGAACTGAAAATCCGAGGCATTCCGATGTAATTAAAAATCCTTTATTTAACAGGGATATCTACGCGTTATATGCCTTGCTCTTTGCAGAAATTCCTCCATATTCCTTGAATCTTTTAGTAGTGATGCACCATAGATAGTGAAATATCCAAGTCTTTTCCAGTCTTACTCTGAGGAACATTGTTTTTGGAAGCAAGGGATAAGGTAGGGAAAAGCCTCAAGCCAGCAGAAGACAACGCCACCCCTGGTTATAATGGGTAACGACCTTTAGCCGGGCATGGCAGAGCAGCGATGCAACAACTGCAATAATGAAAAATGCAGTTTTGAATGAGAGCTAAAAAGTAAATAGTTGCTTACATTATGTTCTTACTGGCAGACTGAGCACGATGACAAAACTGCCAGGCACGTCCCCCAACACAAAAGTACTGAAACACATCCGTTGACACTATGACCCCAGTTGAGTCAGGATAGCACAATAACTGGTTATGTCAGGCCCTCAGGGATACAGGCCCGCCTCCTTCCGTTGACAGCAGGCTATAAACATGATACTAATAATTAAAAGAAGAATAATAACAAAGGGATACATGATGCACCGCACGACAAGTTGACACTAAACCCTTATTCAAAAGAAGAGCACTCTTTGGTATAAGTGATAGACACTGCACAGCAGAAGAAGCCATGAAGTAGATAGGGCAGGATCTATAGCCTAAGGAGCAAACAAAAGAAGATTATCCACAGTACTTCTAAAGGCCCAAGGCAGAAACCCAGTACTTACACACATTGTATGACCATACAAATAAATAAATATATCAACATAAGGAACATAGACAAAAGACATTACTCAATCGCAATGATTTACAGATACATGACGAATTTGAAAATAAAATTATTCAAATATTAAGGAGGCCAAACCAATTTCTGCTCTAATGTTCGCTGGAAAAAGAAACAGAGGCCAGAACAACCGCAAAAAGAACTAGAGGCGCGCTCAGAGCTTGCAAGTACCTCTGCCAATGTACTCAATGTTATTTTTGCCAGTATTAGCTCGCAACCCCTGTGTTTATGCAGTCCTGTAGTCGTCGCGCAAATATGTTTTTAATGTGATTTTGACCATTTGCATGGCCTTGACCTTGACCTTTGACCTTGACCTCCCAAAATCAAATCACCTCTTCCTTGAACAATACTTAATCATTCCACCAAATTAGATGAAAATCCATCCATACCTTCTTGCGTAATCCTGCTTACAAACAAACCAACCAACAGACAAACAGTAATGATCACATAACCTCCTCCAACTTTGTTGGGCGGAGGTAATAACCCAAAAATCAAAATAAACAATGAATGCAAAGGCAATATAAAAGATGGTAACCATCAGTGGAATAACTTTCACCACCCAGCAATAAATAAAGCTGCGAGCAGTCTGTAAAAAAAAGCTTTCAAATTCCCAAAAGGGAGGCATGTCAATCATAATGCAAACTATACGAAATAAAGGACAGGTAAATAACTTTGAATAGATTGTTAGAATAATTATGTCCCTTATATATCTTGTTTAAACCCCCAGCATAATCGTGATAATATTATTCGCGTACTGCTCCAAATGAACCTATTTAAACGTGGTAAAACAGGAAGCAAATGGATGCTGTGCATTCACTGTGGTCGGTAATTCAAATAGTGTAAGTTCAACAGCAATAGTGCGCCTCATGCAGCTACAGTTAAAATTATCTTAAAGTTTCTCATATTTCCTTGTGAAGAGAAAAAATAAGAGAAGTGAACTCCTGATGCACCAAATGTTCTTACCATCCGAATCTGCTCTTACCCATGTGCGCTAAATGATGAATCCCATGTAATCGTAAATCGCAAACATGTCGCTGATTGTTTGTAATTTGCAGAGCTAATGCCCACTAAACATCATATAAGGGCAGGCACGCAAATAGCCAACTTTGGCACAACAATTGGAGAGATGCCACCAAAATAAAGTTGTGAGAAGAACTTCAGCGGCAGTAAAACTGATGAACTGATAAGTCAACTCAAAGGAAATGTGATCTTCCAGAGTTTTACCGCCTTGCCTTTTCTTTTTTTATTGGTGATAAAATGTGGACAGATTGGAGTGCAAAGAGGAAAATGGCAAAAACATACATGAACAGAGAAAAGTCTAGAAGAGAAAAGGAAGAGGAAAATTAAATTTAAAAAAAGACAGCAAATGACATGTTGAATTGATGAGTCTGGAGTGCACATTCCTATGAGTGATGATCATTATACAAACACCAATTCCAATGAAGTTGGGACATTGTGTAAAATGTGAATTAAAAACAGAATACAATTATTTGCAAATACTTTTCGACCTATATTCAGTTGAGTACACTACAAAGACAAGATATTTAATGTTCAAACTGGTAAACTTTCCTGATTTTTTGGAAACATTCGCTCATTTTGAATTTGATGCCTGCAACACGTTCCAAAAAAGCTAGAACAGGAATGCTCAAAAAACACCTCTTTGGAACATTCCACAGGTGAACAGGTTAATTGGAAACAGATGAGTGTCATGATTAGGTATAAAAGGAGCGTCCCCGAAAGGCTCTGTCGTTCACAAGCAAGGAGGGGGCGAGGTTCACCACTTTGTGAACAACTGCGTGAGCAAATAGTCCAACAGTTTAAGAACTACGTTTCTCAATGTGCAGTTGCAAGGAATATAGGGATTTCATCATCTACAGTCCATAATATCATCAAAAGATTCATAGAATCTGGAGAAATCTCTTCACGTAAGCAGCAAAGCCAAAAACCAACATTGAATGCCCGTGACCGTCGGTCCCTCAGGCGGCACTTCATTAAAACCTGACATGATTCTGTAAAGGATATTACCATGAGGGCGCAGGAACACTTCAGAAAAGCATTGTCAGATAACACAGTTCGACGCTACATCTACAAGTGCAAGTTAAAACTCAACCATGCAAAGTGAAAGCCATATATCAACAACACCCAGAAAGGCCGCAGGCTTCTCTGGGCCCGAGCTCACCTGAGATGGACTGACGCAAAGTGGAAAAGTGTGCTGTGGTCTGACAAATTCACATTTCAAATTGTTTTTGGAAATCATGGACTTCGTGTCCTCCGGTCAATATGCCAAATTGTGTCCATAGTGTCAATATTTAGTGTGACCACCATTTTTGTCTGGCACTTTCTTGATTCTCCTAGGCATGGAATTCACCAGACCTGCACAGGTTGTTGCTGGGATCCTCCTCCACTCCTCCATGACAGTATCACGGAGCTGGTGGATGTTGGACACCTGCTGCTCCTCCACCTTCTTCTTGAGGATGCCCCACAGGTGCTCAATGGGATTCAGGTCTGGAGACATACTTGGCCACACCATCACCTTCACCTTCAGCTATTTCAGGAAGGCAATTGTCATTTTGGAGGTGTGTTTTGGGTCGTTATCATGTTGGAAAACTGCCATTTCCGAAGAGAGGGCATCGTGTTCTGCTTCAGAATGTCACACTACGTGTTGGAATCCATTATTCCATCAATGAAGTGCAGCTCCCCAGGACCAGAAGCACTCATGCAGCCCCAGACCATGATGCTGCCATCACCATGTTTGACTGTAGGCAGTACACACTTGTCATGGTACTCTTCACCAGGGTGCTGCCACACATGCTGGACACCATCTGAGCCGAACAAGTTTATCTTGGTCTCGTCAGACCTCAGAACATGGTTCCAGTAGTTCATGTTCTTGGACTGGTTGTCTTCAGCAAACTGTTTTAGGGCTTTCTTGTGGGTTAGCTTCAGAAAAGGCTTCCGTCTTGGACGGCGGCCATGCAGACCGACTTGGTGCAGTGCACGTCTGTCTTATGGTCTGAGCACTGACAGGCTGTTCTCCCACTGCTGCAACCTCATTAGCAATACTGCCAGCACTCCATCTGTTTTCTGAAGCCAACTTGTGCACCTGACGCAGAGCACGAGGACTCAACCTCTTCGGTCGACCCTGACGAGGCCTGTTCCGAGTAGAACCCATCTTGGAAAACAACCAAATGACCTTGGCCAGCGTGCTGTAGCTCAGTTTCATGGTTTCACAGATCTTCTTGTATCTTAGACCATCTTTGTGGAGAGCAACAATTCTCTTTTTCAGATCCTCAGGGAGTTCTTTCCCATGAGGTGCCATGTTGACCATCCCGTGACCAGAATGAGAGCATTGCACCCAAAGCACCGCAATTTAAACCTTCAACATGTTCCACAACATCATACGGCCCAGTCGAACAGACAAAAGCATGAACACAATCAATAAGACACGTTTCATTGCTTGGTTGACCATTACCAATTGGGGTGTGTACTCAATTTTGTTGCCACCCATTTTGGAAATAGTGACTGTTTGTTCAGTTATTTGGACAGTGCAGTAAATCTGCACTGCTACACATATTGTACAATGACTACTCTCGAATATATTCAAGTTTCATTTCTGTTACGATGTCCCTTGAAAAGATATTATCAATTAATTTTTGAAATGTGAGGGGTGTCCTCACTTTTGTGAGATACTGTGTGTGTGTATATATATATATATATATATATATATATATATATATATATATATATATATATATACAGTGCTGAGAAAAAGTATTTGCCCCCTTCCTGATTTCTTTTTTTTTTTGCCTATTTGTCACACTTAAATTTTTCAGATCATCAAACACATTTTAATATTAGACAAAGATAACCCGAGTAAATACAAAGTGCAGTTTTTAAATGATTAATCATTTATGAAGGGGAAATGGCTATCCAAACCCACCTGGCCCTATGTGAAAAAGTAATTGTCCTCGAAATCCTAATAACTGGTTTTGCCACCCTCGGTGACAACAACTGCAATCAAACATTTGCGATAACTGGCAATGAGTCTTTCACATCCCTGTGGAAGAATTTTAGCCCACTCTTCTTCGCAGAATTGTTTTAATTTGGCCACGTTGGAGGGGCCTGTTTAAGGTCATGCCACTGCATCTCAGGCAGATTTAAGTCTAGGCCACTTCAAAATCTTTGTTTTGTTTTTTTTTTAGCCATTCAGAGGTGGACTTGCTAGTGTGTTTCGGATCATTGTCCTGCTGCATAACCCAAGTGCGCTTGAGCTTGAGGTCATGAACTGATGGTTGGACATTCTCCTTCAGGATTTTCCGGTGGAGAGCAGAATTCATAGTTCCAACAATTACAACAAGTCATCCAGGTCCTGAAGCAGCAAAGCAGCCCCAAACCATCACACTACCACCACCATGTTTGACTTTTGGAATGATGCTCTTTTTAGCTTACCGGCCCTAGGGGCCGATAAGCTATTGTCATGGTGTGGCGTCCGGCGTCCGGAACATTTTTTATCTTTTTTTTGGCCTGATGAATTTTTGTGTAAATTTGCAATAACATACTACTAGACCATATCTCCAGATGTTTTTCTCGGATTTTTGATTGAATCATTTTTGTCCGTTTTATGGGCCCTTGAAATTATGGCTCCAATGTTAAAGGTAGGACTGAGAAATTTAAAAAAATCATTTCTCAAAAACTGCGTGATAATTTTTTTTTTTTTAATCAAGCAATCAACTTACCTTGGTATCGTCAATGTACAGTGCGAGTGCCATTTTGATTGAATCGACGGAAGTGGGTCTATTGGGGGCGCTGTACTTCATGAATATGCAAGATGGCCTGTGGAGGCCAAATGGTTGCAGATAGATTAAGTTTGTATGGGCGCCACGGTGGCTCATCGGTCTAAGTGCGCGTACCATAAAGGCTGTGTCCTTCCCGCAGCGACCTGGGTTCGAATCCGGCTCGGGTCATTTGCTGCATGTCTTCCCCCATTCTTCTCCCCAACTTTCCTATCTCTCTACACTGTATAACTATCGAATAAAGGAAAAATTCCCAAAAAAATAATTAAAAAAAAAAAAGATTAAGTTTGTATTATCGACATGTAGGAAGTCATATATGACCTCTATTTTGGCAATATTAAATTTGACCACAGATGACCTTGAAAGGTCAAACTCGAGGTCAGGGAATATACTCAATGTTAAAAGATATGACTTGAAATTTCAAAAAATTCTTTCTCAAAAACTGATAACTTTTTTCTAAATCTGCCAATCAACTCACCTTGACACAATTTATGTACGGTGCGAGTGCCATTTTGATTGAATCGACGGAAGTGGGTCTAGTCGGGGCGCTGTACTTTAACATTGGGTCTTATGGAGAATGGGCCAAATCGCCTGTGGAAGCTAAATGGTTGCAGATATAGATTAAGTTTGTATTACTGATATATAGGAAGTAATATATGACCTATATTTTGGCTGTGTTAAAGTCGACCTCAGATGACCTTGAAAGGTCAAACTTGAGGTCAGGGAAAATGTTACAATTTTCAAAGGTTTCTAGGCTTGAAATCTATTGAAGATTGGGAACATATGTCCATTGAACACTTATAGGAAGTCATGCATGAACTTTCATTTGGTGGCCTTGAACTTGATATTCCGTGACCTTCGAAGGTCAAGATTCTCATAGTGAAATTTCAATGACTTCTATCACCAAAACTATTACAGATAGAGCTTAGGTTTGCATTGCGGGCATATAGGAAGTCATGTATGAAGTTTCATTTGGTGACATTGAACTTGACCTTCAGTGACCTTGAATGCCCAAACTTCACAGTGAAATTTTAATGACTTATATCAGCAAAATGGTTACAGATAGTTTCGGTTTGTATTGGAGATGTATAGGATGTCATACAATTACTTTTTCACAGAGGGCCAGGAAGGTTTGGATAGCTTTTTCCCCTTAATAAATAAAATCATCATTTAAAAAACTGCATTTTGTATTTACTTGGGTTATCTTTGTCTTATATTAAAATTTGTTTGATGATCGGAAACATTTAAGTGTGACAAATATATTATATATATATATATATATATATATATATAATCTTTAGATTCTAGAGGGCTGGCCATAATCATTCTTAGTGTCTCTAGTGCAATTGAACCCAATTAAATTTGTTTCCTTGGTTGTTTTACAAAGTAAATTTGACTAGGTTGGCAAGTCTTTTCCCTCAATAAATTAAATAATCAATAAAAAACTGCATTTTGTGTTCACTCAGGCTATCGTTGTTAATATTAAAATTAGTTTGTTGATCTGAAACATTAAAGCATACTAAATATGCAAAATTGAAGAAATCAGTAAATGGGCAAATACTGCTCCACAGCACTGTATCCAGGTCAGTTTTTTCATGGCTCCCACACACGCCAAATAATTCCCACAACTGTTGTACCAAATCATGATTACAGTCACTCACTGACATCACCTGTTTCAACTCACATCATTATTCATTTGTTTACCCCATCACTCGCCCTCAATTGCCCCCACGTGCCGCTGGCCTGAATGTCAGTGATAAATGCACATTTGCAAATAAAATTACATGGACCAGACATAACATTAAATATCTTGTCTTTATACTGTCTGCAATGAAATACAAATTAAAGTAAATTTTGAGTTCTTTGCCTTCAGGTTTTATAAGCATTCACCATGCCGCTCCACATTTTTCAAACGTGGGATTGTAGTGCTTTTCTCTTTATTTGGACAATCTAGGAGTATTCTGCACACCCCCAAGCACAAGCGTATGTTTTGCAGCAGATACATTGGATGCATTTGCCCAACATATCCCCTCCAACACCTCAGAATAATTATATCTCCAATTAGATATTTTTTTGCTGAAAATGCAAATATTATACGCAAATATTAGCACCAGCCTTCAATTTTTAATCAACCAGATAACAATTCACCCATTAAAAGATGCTGAGAAGTTCGCACTTGATTCTGCTCTGTGGCAGCAATTCCCTGAATAATTCCCATGTCCTCCATATGCCTGAATGCAAAGAAAATTCTTTTAGCCAATGACGTCAAGTGCCAGTGTGTATGTTCTAGGAACAAGTGCAGAGGATTTGCCTGCTTTGGGCTGAGGTGACTGTTGATGTAGTGGTTGAGTCAGCTGTAATCTGGGTCTTAGTGCAACCCTTAGTCATGAAGAGCTCAACCAATCAGGGCCGCAGCTAACAGTCACAATTCTGTCGGTCAAACCTGTCTCATGCTGGCGAATGATGAAATGGCACTTTCCGCAAACTACAGCTTCCCCTTTCTCCTGTGAGAACCCGTCTGTACCGGAACTGGCCGGGTGGTAGTCAAATTCTGCCTCGTCAGAACTGCAGATGAACACTCACCTCTCCTGTTTATTCTTATAATTAATAATTAACATGGGGGATTGGGGAATGACATTTATTTAAAATAATCAAAATCAAACTGTGGTTATCCGTGTGACACGTTTTGAGCTCAATAATATTTGGGATAAATACTACTCCATAATTTTATGCCACTTTGCAAAGTACATTCTGAGCTTTTACAGCACCTAAGTCTATTTTATACATTTTGTTTTCTCCAAGTACAAATTACAGTACTAAACATAGCTGTATTATTGGACTCCCCTAATTCTTACCAGGTCAAAATCTTCTTTCTTCTTCTTCTGCTCCTGGGACAAATGTGCTAAGGCCTCCTGAAATTATTCTAGCGCACACTTGATATATACGCAACTACACACTCCCTGATTGCAATGAAAACTGAAGTACAACCAATAATGAATCATTATATAACCTGGTTGCAGAAACTGACAGCAAGTCTTTGAGCCCAATTTTAATGATCTAAGTGTACGGTATGAAGCATGTGGCGCACAAGTGCATTAAGGTCATATACAAATTAATTTTTGCTAGTTTACCAGCAGGTTATCCGGGCGCAAAGTAAGGCGCACAGGTCAAAGGGGTTGTACTTGATCTTTTAATTAATCATTGGAGTGTTTTGGGAGTAACATGAAATAAACCAATCAGAGTGTCATCTCCAGTTCCCTTTAAAAGACACGTGGGCTTCTACCTTAGCAAATGGCTATTATCAAGGCGAATTTGCTGAGTAGTGGCAAAAAAAAACTATTCTGCAGAGGAAACGGGTCTACTTGCACGTAAAGTTAAAGCCCGCAAGCAAACGATTGCTGAAAGTATGGAAACCTGATCACAGTGATGTCCAAAAATGTCATAAAAATATTTTTTAAATATTGTTAAAAATTGTTTTAATCATTATAGTGAATCTTGGGAAATGCATATGAACTTTACATTACGTTACATCTTGTGTATAGAATGAGCAAATGAAAGCTTTTAATTCAGGGTTGCTGGGTAAAAAAAAAAAATCATTACGTACTGGTGGGGGACGACAGAGAGAAATTGAAATGAGTGAGAAAACCAGCCAGGAAGAAAGAAACAAAAATGATGTTATTTTGTTTACTATAACTCCTTGAATAACAGCTGACAGGAGTGAAAAGAATTGGCTTCCACTTGGTTGACAATTGAAGGTCAACTCAGAGGTATGGAAGAAATTCAGATGAATTATGGATGGTAGCAACAATGTAATTCATGCTTTCGCTGTACTGCTTTTTAAGGCTGTGTCGTTTGTACGTCAAACTGTAAATTTAATAAACACATTTCAAATGAAATGCAGAGTTTTGTATTTGACAATAGAAGCGGGACAGATGGGTTGCCGGTATTGTATTAATGGATTATTTTGGATTCAAAATTGATTTTTCAGATAATTGCGAGTAGCTGGTCGACCTGCGCAGGACTTTGACCGCACTTATCCGAACATCAGAAGTGCATTGTCAGCGCTGCATACAGTACATTTGTTCCAGTAATTCTATTACATGTGATGGAACACAAATCTGTGCACTGTTTTAGACATGATGATATGGCATGTGTTTAATATATAGGCTAATGATTGTTCCCCAAACAATTTTAGTTTGACATAATTAAGGATTTAGTCAGAATAATTTACAAATACTTTCAGGCATAACCTCACATTGAATCTCAAATTACCTGATAGAGTAGGATTCAAATAACCTACATTACAGCATGCTCTGGTGTGGGGACATCGATCACACAAACCATTCTGGCATATTTTTTAAATATCTTGACAACAGTCAATCATATCATCATATTTTTATTTGCAATCGTTTGCATGTGTGGGCGCTGCTGCTCATCACTGTGTTCTATGTAATAACAGAGACTATGCACATTGTACACTCGCCTGCAGAGGCACCTAATGCTGTCTTACTATACGATAATCCGCTCTTAAATTAGCAGCCAAAAACTGACAATTGACTTTCGACCAGGTTTTTGTTGGTCTATCATGCAATCACTTTCTGCCGTCTCAAGATAGCAACACGCAATCAATGCGGCCGACCACATTTTAAGACCATGGGCGCTCCGTTTAGCTCTAGTACATTTGCTATGAATTTAAAAGGGCCGCTAGACAGGATAACAACAACCGGTCCCGAATTAGCAAAAACACTTGTGTCATGCTTGGCACCGCTCTGCACCGAGTGTAAGATAGAGCCCATTGTGATTTGTGTCCATTCAAATACATCTGATTCCACATACACACATTAATAGGAAGATGTCACGGGAATATATCACAGGTAGCATAAAAGATGCGGCATGAGCCAGCACCGATTCAGACAGGGTCTCATTAGAGAAAGGGGAAAATGCAGTCTCCACAAAGTACCATTTCATCGTTCATCAGCATGGCAAGGGTTTGAGGGATCAGAAGTGTTTTAAATGATCAAGCTCAAAATGTGGGCTCTGTTAGGTTTGGGGAAAATATGTATCACTTTTATTTTTTATTTTTTTGGATTTAGTCGATATTAGATCACTGCACATTGCATAAATGAGCGCACTCTCAGCTTTTTACAGCGTCCAACGCTATTTTATATGCATGTTTTTTTCACCAGGTAAAAATTACTGCACAGTACATAGACAGATGATGGGACTCCGCCAATTTTGACCAGGCCAAGTTTTATTCTTCTTCTCAAGCTCTCAGTTATCCAGTTGGAAGTTGAAACTGACAGTTACAGTGTAGATGCGCTTAAACCATTTGGAGGTTGTTGCAACATAATCCATTATAGTTGCTTCTCTTAAACCGGGAAAAGGAATCTTGTCACGACAGGTGGGATAATGAATAACCCATAATATAAATTTCTGGCCTCCGCTGCCTTCTGTCAGAGAACTAAAGCAGAGGTGGAATTTCACCATCTGTCATGACAATGACCCAAAGGACACATCCATGGCGTGGCTTCAGGAAAGAAAAACTAGAGGTCCTGGAATGAGTCCAGTGCCAGTGAAAACCTGTGGAATGACCTGAGAGCTGTACACAAGCCAGGATAAAATTCCTGTCTTCACAAGCAAAGTTAGTAGAGACCTATTCACAAAGACCCATTCAAAAGGCTGTAAAAAATACAAAGGGTGTTTCCAGAATGAATGAGCTTGGTGGTGGTGGGTGGGTGGGGGGTGTTGCACACCAGGTCTTCTTTGTACAATAAGGTTTTCTAATAATTCATATTTGTTGTCTCCCCTCACTTTGACAATTATGCTGCAGTTATTTCTCAGTATACATTTCAACTTGGGAGTCTAGCTGCATACATGAAATTAAGTGGAAAAACCTGACTCTACTAATACTGTACGACATGCTGATGCCACCATTGGACTATACCGTTTACCTCCTAGAACAACAAACTTCGACCTGGAAAAAAGAATGGAAGGAGGAGAGAACCAAAGCTGAAAACCAGCAATAATGTAGCTTATAAATAAATGAAACAGGGGTAAAAAGTTGGTTAGGCTGGGTGCTGTCACACATGGGTATTTAGCCCTCGTTAAAGCAGCCATTTTTGGCAATTTTCAATTGCGGACCCTTTTTAGACCCCCACGAATTCATGAACACATTATCAGGGGTGGTTCATAAGCCTTTTACTCATAGACCTGTACCCATATTTGATATCCCTGCAAAGAAATTGATGTTGTTTCACAATATGTGGTCTCGGGGGCCCTCCAAACCCCCAGGGCCCTACAGTCCATCTTGCGAAAGATCCCTCTTTGGGAACCCACGACTGCTAAATGGTGCAAGATAATGTAAAACTAAACAAAGATTCTGAAAGACTGGGCTAGAATTGGTTAGACAACTGATTTTCAGCCTTCTGGGACTCTCCACTGTGGATACATTCACCTCCCAAAACCACTTCAGGCAGTTGCGTTCTAAAGTGGGTGTGGCACCCAAAATTTGAAGGGCCATAAAATTCAAACCGTTGGGAGTTGGACCTTGAAAATTTTCAGATGTTCATTACACACCCTATGGTTCATTTTGACATGGAATGACCCTATGTCGAGTTTGACCTTCAAAGGGAATCGACAGTCAAGTTGAATGTCACCAAATGAAAGTTCATGTGACTTCCTAGATGTCTGTAACACAAACATAGGCTCCATCTGTGACCATTTTAGTCATACAAGTCATTGAATTTTCACGTGGTCATATTAGACCTTCGAAGGTCAATATGAAGGTCACAAAATGAAAGTTCATATATGACTTCCTATATGTCTCTAATACAAACCTACATTTTATCTGTAATAGTTTAGGTGATATAAGTCATTGAAATTTCCCTGTAAAGTTTGACCTTCGTAGGTCATCAAAGGACATGTTCAGGGTCACCAAATGAAAGTTCATATATGACTTCCTATAAATGTTCAATTCACATATGTTCTCTATCTTCAATATTTTTAAGCCTAGAGGCCTTTGAAAATGGACCCTTTCGGTTTAAGGACGTGAAAAAGCGAGATTTGGAGTGCGCATGCTCTTTGCAGACTATGTGGCGCAGAAGATGCACAAATCGTATTGAAAAGGTGGGGAATTTTAAGTTCTTTCACTTTCCCCATGGTAAAAGGCAGCTTACAGCGTGGATTTGGACTATGAGCAGGAATATTTTTTGTTCAGGAGCATTCTAGGGTGTGCAGTGTACATTTTGTGTCTGGATTGCGAGATTAAGAATTTTGTATTCAACCTACGCCAATATCGATGTTTGGGTACCCAGAGAAACATTAGGATATGTAAACATGTCGAGCGTACGTCCAGTTAAGGAAATTTAGAGTTTAGTTTCAAGTGCTGCTATTCGTGTAAGTAGCATATAGTTAACGGAGGCTGTCACGTCACTGATGACACACCGATAAACCCCCTTGTCACTGATAAAAACCCCCTAAAACAGGGGTGTCATATTGACCCATAAAAGGGCCAAGAGGCTGCAGGTTTTCAGTCCTACCAAGAAAAAGCACACCAGAAACCACTGATTCAATCAACTGATCTAGGCCTGCACAACTGATTAGTTGTGTCAGTGTGCTTCTGCATTGCTGGAGTGAAAACCTGCAGCCTCTTGGCCCTTTTGCGGGTCAGTTTGACACCCCTGCCCTAAAACATATTGGTGCCCCACTTTTAAAATCATTCTGGCAAATAAAAACCCCCTGACAATATAGCTAGACTAAGCTCCATTAGTTTTCTCCTACAAACTGAAAGCATTAACTTCTTCAGCGCAACGGAGACTTGAGAGACTAATATCGGCGAGAGACTGCCAAGGTAAGTCCTTGACGTTATTTTCAGCACAAATGAAAATCCGAAATCAAATGCGTAGCGTTCAGTCAAACAGTAATGATACGGCCTTGTATTTTACATGTGTACCTGCGCACTTATCCATGTTGAGAGGCGATTAGGATCATGTGTGCTAGCCGGTTGTTTTGAACAAAGCGAATTCGTCGCAAGAACACTGTACCCATTAGCTGACTTAAGGCGTGGGACCCAATCATAGAGGTGTTAATGACATTTCACGTCCGCAAAACTAACTGGCAAGCAAATTCAACTTTGTTGGCTATACATAGCAAGTAATTATGAAATCAAAATCACAAGGAACCCAAATGATTATTGCAAGCAGCGAAATGAAAACCACACCTACACTTAGCTCTGAGGGCTAATGTAAGCCCCTCAGAGCTGACCTAGACTGTAAACATCTTATGGCACTAACATTCCCCCTTTGGCTTGATATTTGTTTGCGCAGAGTTTAAAATCTTCTTAAAGTCGTATATAGCCTATAGGATAGAACAAAGCCAGTCCCTTTTCAAAATGTGGATAGAAAAACTGGACACTGCAATAACAATTACACCTTGAAACAACAACAGATTAAATCATTCTTAGTCGATTAGTGGGCCAACTTAAATTATTTAATATCAGCCAGTACCTTAACTATATTTCTCCGATCAGATTACTCTTTCCTTTTAGCTAGCGTCGGTGTGAGATCCTTTCGTTTGTAGGGAAACACAGCGTGAAGACAACATTATTTGGGTCAACGAAGTCAGGCCATCCGCTGAGAAAATGAGGACTGCAGACTCTAGTGTGATCATTCGGGACAAAGTTCTTCCGATTTATAGCTCGAATCCACACCTGTCATTGTCTCTTGCTATGGGGAACACTAAAAAACCTTATTCCCCCGTCTTTACGATACCAGTTTGTGCACCCCATCACGCAACAAGAAGCCACTATATTTCCTTTTGCCCCACATCAGATCTATAGCTCATGCGCGCGCGGACTTCCGGCCTTAAACCAAACTGGTCTATTGTAACCTTTTGCTTGACCACAAGTATGACCTTTCAAGGTCCTCTGAGGGCAACTTTAATATTGCCAAAATTTTGGTCATATACAACTTCTTATATGTCGATAATACAAACTTAATCTCTCTCTGCAACCATTTAGCTTCCACAGGCCATTTTGCAGATTCTCCATAAGACCCAATGTTAAAGTACTGCGCCCCCACTAGACCCACTTTACCTGTCTTTTGTTGCCCCTGTCCCAGCTTTTTTGGAACATGTTGCAGGCATCAAATTCAAAATGAGGGAATATAATGAGGGAATATTTCCAAAAAAAAAAAAAAACAAGAAAGTTTGAGCAGTAAATATCTTGTCTTTGTAGTGTACTCAATTGAATATAGGTCGAAAAGCCTTCGCAGATCATTGTATTCTGTTTTTATTCACGTTTTACATAATGTCCCGACTTCTTTGGAATGTGGGTTGGTAAAATAATGGAGGTATGTTGTCATTAGTAAGGTTAAAGGTGAGATGAGTTATGTAAAACTTGCACGCCGTCCCTGAAGGCTAAATCCAGCAGCAGAACTGAACTGCAGAGTCCTGGCTTGTAAAGACTCTCCGTGGACGTAGGATTTGAGTGGGCTTATAATTAAAATATAGTGAATTATTATTAATTGAACTATCCAGCATAATTATACTGGAAATGAAAGGTCATTATTCATTGAACAATCCAGCTTCATTAGAATTGAAAGCTCCACTTTGAACAGACATGAGCAAGCTGTGCAGGTCCACGAGCCAGAACACCAGAAATGTCAGAGTTACTTGCCCTAGGGAACAGGCCACTGTAACCACACACCCGAAGTCAAACACAGTAGGAATACACAAACGCATGAATGAGAACAATAGCTTCTGTCCTTTGTGTGCAAGCAACTGTAAATACCTAAGCCTCTGGATGATAAAGCAATAGTATGAGTAGTGGCAGACGGTAAGCTGATAATCAGTGGAAAACAGTAGTTTCCTTTGAACTGATCCTAGCTCTCGACTTGTTTTCATAAATTCAGATTGAATATCTAGCAAATCAACGATCTGACTTTTCAGTTGGCGAGTAATAGGCAGCTATTTTGTATTTTTTTAGGGAGATTGATACATTATTGATACATTGATACATACGTAGTTTTTATGTCCCCCAGCCATAACTGCCATTCATGTGTGAATAAATCGGGAAAAGGAGCGCGTCTTGGGTAGAAAATCAAAATCACAGTACCAGGTGCTCTTAGGAAAGGGGCAAAGAATGTAACAAAAATATGAAAAAAGAGTCTAAGGCACTCTGGTAGTGGAAAAAAAGTAAAAAGCCTTTATTGAATGGCTAATGCATCGGCAAGATTAAAAAGCGCACCTACGCGTTACGGCCATACAGGCCTTCATCAGGGTGCCATTCATGTGTATTGAGCATGTGTCTTTGGCAACACTTCACTGGTTTCCTGTACCCGTTTTCTTTTTTTTGCTTCTCCAATTACAGCTTAGATACAGGTGTCACAGGCCTTCCAGCGCTATCTGAGGATTGTGGGCCCACTCTTTTGGGCCACACAGTCAAGAGACTCATGGAGCGTGGCACAAACCTGTTTTTTGCGTAAGAATCTTCATGAATACCTGTCCATCCGGCTTCAGCCTTCCTCATTTCTACTCTGTTGCTTTTCCTTTGTGTACCCTGATTAATTCATTATTTATTTTGAGAATAAAATGCCCCCATTTTTCAACAAGAGTTGAACTATATGTGTTTCTCCATTTATGTTACGGTCAGTGCATGTTGTTCGTTACATTTTGGGGGGCTTGTTCAGACATTGCTTGAGGAAGTCAGAAGTAAAGTGAAAGACAACCTTGATCTAAAGTAAACTGCAAATGAGACAACTGCCCCTTAGGAGACAGAAATTAAATTTTCATTAATTTGAGGACAAAGCTGCTCTGAATAATAAATACTTAAACATGTGGATTGAAGCACTCACGGAATCTGCCATTTTCCCTTTAACAGCAAAATCAAACGTCCTGTTACTCTTTCACTCCAAGAAGTAAAAAAAAAAAAAAAAAAGCTCTTAACCAAACAAACACAATTGTAGTGTTAAGTAAGCTACTGAACATGCATAGTAATCTAACAATTATGCCAGCTAGGCTAGCCACATGAGCTATAACAAAAATTAGTTTGCTAAACTTGGTAGCAGCGTGTAATGATCAAATCTGTGGTGAACTTCACAGATCTCAGGACCATAGATGGAGCCACATACAGTTAGCAATGGTGATCCCAGCACTAATGTAAATATCTGCTCAATATAATGAATGTGAAAGACATCTCACGTTTCACTAATGCATACTTAATGGAAAAGAAAATGACAATGAGAGAAAAATCTGGAACATAAACAAATCTCCATTTACTAGACAACCAACGCAGAAAGAGAGGGGAGCCAATTTAAGTGACAAAACAGTTCTAAACGAGTGGGAATTCAGGGCAACATGAGTTGAGCATATACAGGCTTTGGTTAAGCTATGGTCAGTCAAAGTCACAGCCATGTGACTGTCAAAGCAATCCTAGGCCTCTCTTTAGCTAAACCTTTACAAAGGATGGAAAGATGGTGACCTTCAGGCGTTTTATTGTTCGGTCACAATCTCATTATTTGAAGCATTGTACTACAAAAAAAAATTACAAAAAAATCAAAGTCATAATATCTGGACTTGGTATGGAAATTCTTTTAATATATTTTGGTTCTGCACAAAAGTTGTCTTTCACTTGAAGTATTGGTCATTATTATCACTGAAACTTTTGAAATCGCAAAGACATTTTGATCGCGGGCGTATTCTGGTGGGCAAGTAATTGTCATTTTGAAAACTTATACACACTCTTTCCTTAGTCATCAGACAAGTTTCGGCTGGTCTTTTGTTGTTTTCATTGTTTGTTGTTTTTTGACACCTCTGTGGGGTACATTTCAGAGAGATCATCTAAGCTGCGTGAATGAATGGTCTTTTCTGTTCTGATGAGTTAAACATTTAAATCAGCCTCAAGCTGAATAAGCCATTGAAGATTAGGTGGGCATTAGTCTTTTCTTGTGGCTTTGTTAGCTAGGAAATGAGGAAGAGTTATTTGACCATTGTTTGCTCATCAGATAGTTTCATTAAATTGTAGCTGATAACTTAAAATTTGAGTTGCAGCGGCATATTGTCTATTTAGTGAGTTACCGGTATTCAAATTAAAGTGGCATATTTCTGAAAATCAGCGATTAGACGCCAAAATTGTGGTCATTGTGAATTTCATATTTTTCATGTGACAACTTTCGAGTTTACCTATTTTTTATGGCTTCATAGCAATTAAGCGGCTTTCGTGTCCTCACTGGGTTTGGTTAATTTTATTTTTGTTTTACGGCTTTATAAGATGACATCAGATCAGACATTAGTTCAAGAGCTGTATATGTGCTTGTAAGACTTATAAAAGGCCAGTTGTTGAATTTGGCCACAATTCATGATGTCGATCCCACAACTATTGAGATGTGCACCAAGGAGACAGTGAAAGCAGCCCTGCAAGGCGCTTCAGTTAAAAAACTGAGTTTTGCGTGCATTGGAGGAAAAAATCTCACATCTACTGCTGAGATTGAATTGCAAAATTATTTGAGAGTGCCTGCATTTTGGGAAAAAATGCAAAATGTTGAGCGTGAACAATGTCAAGTAAAGCCTGTACAATATCGGCCCGTTTTTCACCTGATTTTCGAGATGCACGACTTGTTTTGAGGTCGGGCCGACTTCCAGCTTTATCGTGCGTAGTTCGCTGCGCAGTGTACAGAGGAGACAGAGGGCCGATATGCTGCTCCCAACACAAGATCAGATGATCGGATAAATTTCTGACTTGTTTGAAATTTTGGTCGGCTCTCCAAAGTCACTCGCACAGTTGAGGCAGAGCCGCGAGTCAACTCGTCAATATCAGAGCTTTTTTTTCTCACTGCGCCTACGTGGTGACAGACAGAGCGTTATAGCGCCCTGAAGGTTTTTTTCGCAATAATGACCAACTTGCCGTGTATTATCCCGCACCTGAATTGGCTGAAAACAGACTGGGCGTTCCTTGTTTGTCGAGTTTGGCAGAGAGAGGCGCTGATTAATTAGCGGTGCTTATCAAAGCAGGGGCCTCATTTATCATTGTGGATACACCTTTTTTTACATCCTTTTTCCCCCATTTTGTGCGTATGCACTTTTCTCCGCCAAATTTGGGATCTATCAAACCCAAACTTGACGGGAAAAAGTGCAGTCATCTACACCCTTTTTGACCATGGCGTACCGTGATTTACACCCTTTTTGAAGAACAGGAGGAATTGGCGACGCAGCTGCTGAGTCAGAGAATTGCAGTGTGTGAGGGAAAGAGGAGCGCGGATTATAGCCTATTTAAAAGAACAATCAAAGCCGCGGCAATGTCTGGTTTTCCTAATGTAATCGGAGCCATCGACTGCACTCACATCATGATTAGGGCACCATCGGTGAATGAATTCGTATATGTGAATCGCAAAAATGTGCGCACGATCAATACCCAAATCATGTGACGCCGACATGCTCATAACGAATGTAGTGGCACGGTGGCCTGGCTCTACACATGATTCATTCACCCTGAAGCCCAGCAGCGTGGGGGCGAGACTGGGGGCAGGCGCTGCGCGTGACGGCTGGCTTCTTGGTGAGTGCATGTAGGCTATACAGTGTACTCATTCATTGAAAGCTGCTGCTTATAATCATCAATTCAAGGCTGATACTCACCCCATCGTTGTGACTTACAGGTGATAGTTGCCACTTCCTGAGGGAGTGGCTGCTAGTTCCCATCCCGGACCCACAGGGTGGTCAGGAAACCCAGTATAATGAGGTCCATGCCTGTGCGCGCTGCGTCGTGGAGCGTGCCATCAGGCTCCTAAAAGGCCGTTGGCGCTGCCTGGATGCATCGGGTGGTAGGCTCCTCTACCACCCGAAAAAGGTCTGCAGGATCATCTGGGCCTGTGCCATCCTGCACAATGTGGCAGTGAGGCGTGGGGTTGCACTGCCGCTGGGCCTCCCTCCATCCCAGCATGTGGACCCGGACCCACAGCCCCCTCCCCGTCATGAGGGTTTTCAACGGGGACTAAGGGCACAAGCTGCGGTGATGCAGCGGTTGTGAAGCCGCCCCCCACCCCTCATGTTGAGCTAAAGAATGTGTGTATATAGCCTACGAGTTTCTCAGTTTCAGTCTTGCAAAGTTGTGTTTAGTTTTCAATATTGCAAGAACCTCATTATTTCATTTCTCGTACATTTGATTTCCACAAGTTGAGACAGAAATAAATTCATGTATATCAAACACGACATTGTAATTTTTGTCCCTCTATGCAACTGAAACAAAAGGCACACCTCCTACATTTGACAAGTTCTTTTTTTTTGCCTCTGTAAGACTTGTGACCGCAGCACTCGGTGGTTTTACGCTTGTTGGTGAGGCCGGAGCTGTGGCTGATTAGATGAGATTGTTTTAATTTCCGGAGGAGAAATTTTTTGGTCCAACATTATGTGTTCATTTCTGTTGTGATTCTCTACGTCAGGGGTCACCAACCTTTTTGAAACGGAGAGCTACTTCATGTTTACTGAGTCATACGAAGAGCTACCAGTTTGATACACTTTTCTGAAATAACAAATTTGCTCAGTTTGCCTTTAGTTATATATCATTAATAATTAATGATACTCATCTATGTGAAGACACTGATCACGTTAATGATTTCTCACAATAATTAACAATGACTTAAGGTGGGAAACAGATCATATCAATATTCACTTTTTTTTCCCCCATTAATCTCAGCAATTGTTTGAATTTTCAGATGATCACAACATTTCATAGGAAAAATGTCCCATTTTCACTAGTCATTGACAAACCCTTTTAACAAGTCATGAACTATGTTGCATCATGTTTGAAAAAGTTATCACATTTTGAACTAATGACCAAATCTGCAGCATTTTCAACAAAATTATGTGTTACATTTCATGAGCACACATTTGAATTGAACACAATTTTTCAATATTTTAATTCAACTTTGTGATGGCACTGCCATGTTGCCACTGATAACATCTGGTATCTGTTTCTTTGTTAGTGGGAAGACTGGCATTTCATGTTGTTCACCAGTGTATTGTAATCTGGTGTGTAACTTGACACTGCAACTCCGTGTGAGTCTTGCAGATATGCATCAGTGAGGCGTGTTCTGTGTTTGTTCTTGATGAAGTTCATGTCAGAAAACGCTGATTCACAGAGATAAGGTTGCCAGCCTGTTTGGTTCAACCTCATAGCTGCTGTGCATACACCACTGTACTTTTCTGTGTCAACAAGGCACCAAAAGTTTGGTGCAGCCTGGTAGGCTTTGAAGTGGAGGTCATTTTGCAATGTTACAATTTCAATCTCCACCTGTCCAGCATCCAAGCTGAATGTTGCACTCAGTTGCTCAGCAATGCATGTTATGTCCACGTTCATGAAAGGATTGGAAATGAATGACACACATGACTTGGCAGTACTTTTCTGCAACTTTGTCAAATGTCTCAGATGCAGAAGCATTGTCTTTCAGCACCAACTGCACAGAGGGAAAGTGCAGCACCTTTTTTCTCTGTAAATGCACAGAGTAAATGCTCATCTGGGCTTTAAATGCATTTAAAGCACTCATCATATCAACAACAGTCTTACCTTTGCCTTGCAGCTCAAGTGGTTTAGTTTCCCAGTAATGTCCGTTAAAAATGCAAGGTCAAGTGTCCACTCTGTATCCTCAAGCAGCGAGACGTCTTTGTGTGGTATCGTTCAGGAACCAGTCGCGATGACCAGGAAATGCAATGGAAGGGATTTTTATTAGCGAAGGGGTAAACCCCCGCAGGACCGAAGGCAACAGTACAAAGTCCACAATCCAAAAATCACAATCCCAGGGGCAGAATCCAATGTCGAAAAACCAGGGCAGCAATACAGAAATTGAGGTCAGACAAAAAGGGTTCGATACACAGGAGCAGACAACAAAGCCAAATCAGAGCCAAAAAGCAGTAGTCGGTCCAGTAGTGGTCCAGTCAGAAAAGCAACACTATGAATACGAGGCGAAAAACGAGAGCAGCACAGGTAAACAAGGGAAACGTTCTGACAGGGAACTGCAGTGAGAAGACTGTTTAAATACACACAAGGGAAGTCACATGCTATGATTAGGGAAAGGTGAACTGGATCAGACTAATTACGTGGGAGCAAACATGAGGGAGAACCTAACCACATGAGTTCTAATGTGCACAGATAATGAGAGGCAGGACAGGGTTGAGCAGGTGCAGAGGATCCGCTGAATGCAGCAAAGACTAAGTGAAGGCAAGAGGCGGAGACTAGAACAGGGCGAGTGCTGAGAGCTTGTTAATCAATTAGTAAGTGCAGCTATACAATCCCTGGCGCTCGTTAGTAAGTTAGTACTATATACAATGTTAGTCTGGGTTAGTAACTTTAACAAAACAACAAACTGTTAATATTGGTTAGTAATATAGAAAAGCAAGGCGAAGGAAGCAAACGAGATTGGAAGGAATGTTTGAAACCCAGAAACCATGAAATCACCTAAGCATGTGACACGCAGGACTGGGGAGAAGCTGTAGCTTAACAAAAGACCAGACAGGGGAGACAAAGTGCAATGAAGGGCATGGCAAAACATGGACCGGACTATAACAGAAAAGTGGATCAGGAATGGCAAAAACGAAAACATGGCAAGGAATAAAACTAAACAGGACATGGCAAAAACCTAACAGACATAATCATAAACATAACAGGGCATGGCAGAAACATACAGGCATGGCAGAATCAAGACAGGAATTGCAGAATCATAACAGTACCCCCCCCCACGAAACGCCTCCTGGCGTTTCAACCAGCTGGTCTGGGGTGAGTAGCATGATAGTCCGTGATTAAAGATTTGTCGAGGATGTAGCGGGACGGGACCCAGCTGCGGTGCTCCGGACCGTAGCCCTCCCAGTCGACGAGTTACTGGAATCCGCGCCCTCGTCGACGGCATTCCAGCAAAGCCCGCACTGTGTAGGCCTCGCCTCTGTCAATGATGCGGGTGGGTGGTGGGGGATCAGGACCAGAAGACGGGGTGGGTAACAGGCTTAATCTGGGACACATGAAAGGTAGGGTGAATACGGCGCATGGAAAGGGGCAGACAGAGGCGAACAGCAGTGGGGCTAAACACTTTCTCTATGCACTGGTTGGCCCGCTCGGTCTGGCCGTTGGTTTGGGGGTGAAAACCTGATGACAGACTGACAGATGTGCCTAGTGACTTACAAAATGATTTCCAAAATTTGGCTGTGAACCGCGATCGGAAGTGATGTCAGTGGGGATTCCGTGTAATCTAATGATGTGTTGGATGATGAGGGTGGCGGTTTCTTGGGCAGTGGGAAGCTTAGTGAGGGGAACAAAATGAACAGCTTTGGAGAACCTATCGACTATGGTGAGGATGGTGGTGAAGTGATTGGAAGGGGGAAGACCAGTGATGAAATCTAGTGTTATGTGTGACCAAGGGCGGTGCGGAGTGGGTAAGGGTTGTAACAGGCCGTGAGGGGGTTGGTGTGATACCTTTCCTTGGGCACAGACCAAGCAGGCAGAAACATAACCTTGGACGTCTTCATTGATGCCAGGCCACCAGAAGCGACGAGTTATGAAATCTAAGGTGCGGCGAATCCCTGGATGGCACGAGAGGTTAGAGGCATGCCCCCAGTCGAGGACTTGGGGGCGCAGACTGGCAGGCACAAACAGACAGTGATCGGGACAGGCACTAGGGGCAGCAGAACCATCTTGGGCATTTCTCACCTCAGTTTCTATGTCCATGGCCACGGCGTTGACAAAAGTTTCCTTGGGGAGGATGGTGTCTGCACTGGGTTGATCTTTGTCAGTCTCAAAGCAGCGTGAGAGAGCGTCAGGTTTGGTGTTCTTACTGCCGGGGCGATATGCGAGGTGAAAATTGAAACGTGAGAAAAATAATGCCCACCTGGCCTGTCGGGGATTCAGCCTCTTGGCAGACTGGAGGTACTCCAGGTTCTTATGGTCAGTCCGCACCAGGAACGGAAGTTCGGCCCCCTCCAGCCATTGCCTCCACTCCTCTAAGGCCAACTTGACGGCCAACAGCTCACGGTTGCCGATGTCATAGTTTCTTTCAGCGGCGCTTAGACGGCGGGAAAAGTAAGCACAGGGGTGAATCTTACCGTCCTTGGGAGATCTTTGAGAGAGGACGGCCCCTACTCCACATTGGAGGCGTCAACCTCCACCACGAACTGGAAAGAAGGGTCAGTGATGGTTAGAATGGGGGCAGAAGTGAACCGGGTCTTGAGCTCAAGGAAAGCCTGATCGGCTTCTTTGGACCATTGGAACTGGATCTTATTGGAAGTTAGAGCAGTGAGGGGAGCAGCCACAGAACTGTAATTACGGATGAACCGTCTGTAAAAATTTGCAAATCCCAGAAAGCGTTGTAATGACTTACGATCAGGGGGCTTGGGCCAGTTGGTGACGGCTTCCACTTTGACTGGGTCCATCTGGATAGTGTCTGGCAAGATGATGTACCCCAGGAAGGAGGTGGTTTGGACAGAGAACTCACATTTTTCAGCCTTGACGAACAGCCGGTTCTCAAGGAGTCGTTTGAGTACGAGGCGCACATGGTGAACATGGTCTTCCTGTGACTTGGAAAAAATCAAAATGTCATCAAGGTAAACAAATACAAATACAAACTTATTAATCATGTCTCTGAGAACATCGTTAACTAGGTTCTGGAAGACTGCTGGGGCGTTAGTAAGTCTGAAGGGTAAGACCAAATACTCCCAGTGGCCAGTAGGGGTGTTAAAAGCAGTCTTCCATTCGTCCCCTTCATGGATACGAACTAAATGATAAGCGTTGCGCAGATCTAGCTTGGTGAAAATTTTCGCCCCCTGGAGGAGATCAAAAGCAGTGTTCATGAGGGGTAAAGGATATCTATTCTTGATGGTAATGTCATTCAGGCCTCGGTAGTCGATACAGGGCCGCAAGGATCCATCCTTCTTACCCACAAAAAAAAAAAAAATCCCGCTCCAGCAGGAGAAGAGGAGGGGCGAATGATTCCTGCTGCGAGCGATTCACTGAGGTATTTTTCCATAGCCAGGGTTTCAGGGCGTGACAGTGAATACAGGCGACCTCTAGGGGGCATGGTGCCAGGCTTGAGCTCTATTGCACAATCATAAGGTCTGTGCGGGGGTAGGTTGGTGGCACGAGACTTAAAAAATACTTCCTTGAGATCAAGGTACTCAGGGGGAACCTTCTCCAGGTTCGGGATATCTTCAGGCGGGGAAACGGGAACATGAACCAGGGCGTCATTGAGACAGGTCTGAGCACAATCAGGACTCCAGCCCTTAATCTCATGCCTTCCCCAGTCAATCTCAGGGAGGTGTTTAGCCATCCAAGGGTGCCCGAGAACGACTGGGGCATGTGGCGACTGAATGAGGTAGAACTTGATGGTCTCCTGATGATTGCCAGAGATACGTAGCCTGATAGGACTGGTGACATGAGTGATATGGGCGATGCTTTGGCCGCTGATTGAGCTGGCAACACGATCAGGGAAGATCTGTTCGATGGGGATGGCCCACTTCCGGGCTATATCCTGATCTATGAAGTTTTCTTCGGCCCCCGAGTCAATCAGGGCGGTGGTCTTCCTTCCTCCTCCAGCCCACTCAAGGGAGACAGGAAAGCAGGTGCGGCTTCTTGAGGAGTGATCCATAGGAGTAATGCCCACTAATGCTCCTCTGTTGCCTTTTACTAGGCACTGGGAGATGTAGTGTCCTCCCTTGCCACAGTAAAAACAAGCCCGCTCCCTTTGCCTGTGTTCTCTCTCCTCGCTGGTGATCTTGGTACGACCCAGCTGCATGGGTTCCGAGTCGAGGGGAGGCTTGGGTTTACTGGTTCTGAAGGCGGACCGTCTTCGTTCTTCCAGGCGGGAGTCGACGCGGATAGCCATTTCAATAATCCGTTCCAGACTCTCGGGCAGGTCACGTGGTAGAAGCTCATCTTTAATGTGCTCAGATAGCCCAAAGATGAAGGCGTCATATAGGGCTCTTTCCTGCCATCCGCTGTTAGTGGCTAAGCTCTGGAACTCAATGGCATAGTCTGACACTGAACGACCCCCCTGGCGGATGCAAAGAATCTCCCTCCCAGCCTCGTGCCCGTGTCTGGAGCGGTCGAGCACCCGCTTCATCTCCTCTCCCAGCAGATCTGAAGACTGGACACAGGGTAGACCCGCCTCCCAGGCAGAGGTAGCCCACTGCTTAGCCCTCCCAGTAAGCTGCGTAATGATGTAGGCAACGCGAGCTTGCTCAGTGGGGAACGTGGAGGGCTGTAGGCTAAAGATTAACTTGCACTGGGTCAGAAAGGCTCGGCAGGATCCCGGGTCACCATCGTACTTCTCGGGAGGAGGTAAACGTGGCTCGTGAAGCGGGACAGGAGGTGCAGAGGCGGCACCAGGCACGGGAGCTGACATGGCAGTAGCAGGCTGTTGGGGAGTCCGGATGGCTTGTGCATCTTGCAAAGAGCGGGTGAGGTCGGCCATCTGGTGCGTCATGGCTTGCATGTGCTGCATCATCGCCCGTAGCTGACGTTGCTGAAGCTCCAGTTGAGCGCCCTGTTCCTCTACTGCTACCTGCAGAGGCTGGTTACTTGCTGGCTCCATGCTGGTCAGAACGTACTGCGAGGTATCGTTCAGGAACCAGTCGCGATGACCAGGAAATGCAATGGAAGTGATTTTTATTAGCGAGGGGGTAAACCCCCCAGGACCGAAGGCAACAGTACAAAGTCCACAATCCAAAAATCACAATCCCAGGGGCAGAATCCAATGTCGAAAAACCAGGGCAGCAATACAGAAATCGAGGCCAGACAAAAAGGGTTCATATACACAGGAGCAGACAACAAAGCCAAATCAGAGCCAAAAAGCGGTAGTCGGACGGTCCAGTCAGAAAAGCAACACTATGAATACGAGGCGAAAAATGAGAGCAGCACAGGTAAACAAGGGAAACGTTCTGACAGGGAACTGCAGTGAGAAGACTGTTTAAATACACACAAGGGAAGTCACATGCTATGATTAGGGAAAGGTGAACTGGATCAGACTAATTACGTGGGAGCAAACATGAGGGAGAACCTAACCACATGAAATTGGCAAAAGCCAAAACGGACAGGGAACACGAGACAGCCTATGACAAAACATACAGCTCCGGTTAGGGAGTTCTAATGTGCACAGATAATGAGAGGCAGGACAGAGTGGAGCAGGTGCGGAGGATCCGCTGAATTGCAGCAAAGACTAAGAGAAGGCAAGAGGCGGAGACTAGAACAGGGCGAGTGCTGAGAGCTTGTTAATCAATTAGTAAGTGCAGCTATAATACAATCCCTGGTGCTCGTTAGTAAGTTAGTATTACATACAATGTTAGTCTGGGTTAGTAACTTTAACAAAATAACAAACTGTTAGTATTGGTTAGTAAAATAGAAAAGCAAGGCGAAGGAAGCAACCGAGATTAGAAGGAATGTTTGAAACCCAGAAACCATGAAATCACCTAAACATGTGACACGCGGGACTGGGGAGAAGCTGTAACTTAACAAGAGACCAGACAGGGGAGACAAAGTGCAATGAAGGGCATGGCAAAACATGGACCGGACTAAAACAGAAAAGTGGATCAGGAATGGCAAAAACGAAAACATGGCAAGGAATAAAACTAAACAGGACATGGCAAAAACCTAACAGACATAATCATAAACATAACAGGGCATGGCAGAAACATACAGGCATGGCAGAATAATACAGGCATGGCAGAATCAAGATAGGAATTGCAGAATCATAACAGTCTTTGCCTTTGGACTGCATGAAATCTTTGATTTCACCCAAAAGTGACAAAAAACGAAGTAAAACTCATCCTCTGCTGAGCCATCGGATTTCTGTGTGTAGCAGCAGGTCACCATATTCAGCTGACATCTCCTCCAATAGCACCTTGAAAATCCTGTGCTGTTTTCGCTTTTGGAGCGGATGCTGTTTATGATTTTCACAACGGAGTCATCACGTGCCCAAAGCCGATCACTTTTTCACATAACGCCTGCTGGTGAATGATGCAGTGGTAATGCAGAAATTTTGGGAAGTCTGGGTCACCTTTACAGTGAGCGATGAAACCTGTATGCCGGCCGATCATAGCAGGAGCCCCGTCTGTAGTCACCGCTACCTGCTTTTCCAACAGTACCTTTTTCTGCATGAAAAACTCCTTCACCGCGTTATAAATGTCAACTCCCCTCGTAATTGTCTTTAGGGGCAGTAGTGTCAACAGTTCTTCTTTTGTGGAGAAATCTTCAAACACCATCCGGATAAAGACCAACAGCTGCGCTGCACTGCTGCTGTCCACGGACTCGTCGCACTGGATGCTAAACCACCTGCACTTTGCCAGATCCCGGTCCAGCTGATCGGCCAAGTTACCGGACATAGCTTACACTCGCCTAGCTATCGTAGATGCCCCCAGTTGGACATCGAAGAGAGTGGAGAGTAGATCGGTTCCATTTTTCTCGTCTTTAAGTACAGTGTTAGCAATTATCATCATTGCTTCTTTGAAAACTTCTCCATCTGAAAAGGCCTTGTTCTTCTTTAGCAAAAGATGTGTAGCTCTAAACGAGGCTTCGGTTGCTTTTTGGGAGTTTTTCGTCGGCCTGGTGAAAAAAGACTGCTGCTTATTCAAAGCGGCCTTTAGCTCACGGGCTTTTTCTGCCTGTAGCACGCTTCCCGGTGGGTAGTTAGCATGGTAGCTTTTGTGACACGTAGTGAAGTGTCTCTCCACATTGTGCCGCTTTGCCGTTGCCACAGTCGCCCCGCAAATGAGACACACGCAGGTTTCTTTCACAGTAGTAAAAAAAACCCTTCCTCCCATTCACTGTGAAAATGATAAGTTTTCTTTCTTTTTTCTGCCGTGTTTTTGCGGTAAGAAACCGCATTCAGCTCTCCATCTTCGCTGCGCCCGCTAGCTTGTTCTCCGCGAACGCTTAAGTTTTGTCATGCGCACAATACTTACCTTTGAACTAGAATTGTCAGAGTTCCTTATCTAAACTTCATGTAGAATAAACATATTTTTAATTCTTTTATTTTTAGGATATTGCCATTTTCAATTTTATATAAATGCAAGTGTGATTAAAAAAGAACAGCTACAGAATAAAATTAAATTTTAGACGCAGCTCACTGGTGAGTTACGCTATTTTTAGAACGGGCCTGCGGGCGACTCATGTGCTCCTTGCGGGCGACCTGGTGCCTGCGGGCACCGTGTTGGTGACCCCTGCTCTACGTGTTCTTAGTTATATGTTCTTGTTCCTAAATAAACCACAAGACAAAGCGATCATACAGAATTAGTGCAAATACCTCCCGAAGAGGACTTTTTTCCTCGCCTGCACCTCACTAACAAGCAAGTGTATCTCAGCCTCTGAGAAGTTTCGCCTCTTTCCGCGTTTCCCATCCATGCTTCACAGTCTTCCACTGACGTCACTCCACAAATCCTCAGAGCGCACATGGCTACTTTATATGCAGGTGCTCATTTGCATTGACCATATATGGTTGTGTCTGAGCGTGTCGAGGGCGGGATATGAGGCTTGTTCACGTCCGCACTTTTCTTGGGTCCGGTGTGATTTATCAATGGAAATTGCGGACAGCTGTGCGTATGCACTGTTTGATAGATCTGAAAAGGGTGTAAATATTTTGGGTGTACGCCATTTTTGGCTTTTCGCCGTAGGCAAAAATTTAGTAGCACTTTTACACCCTCTTTGATAAATGAGGCCCCAGGCTGGTAGCCAAGAGAAGCTGTGTGATCCTTTCCTTTTAAAAGACTTTAAAAACTATTTGCCAGAGGCGCTCACAACCGATGTGACAAACCAAAAGGCAGAATCAGTTCAGCAGCTGTAATGGCCGGTAGTATACGGAGGCCAAATGCAACGACAGAGAGAAAGAGAGTAGCACGAACACAGTACAAACACAGAGAATAATATAGACCAAACGCAAGTACTCGCGCTTCCAAAGGACGTATAATAGTCCGAACCACGGAAGCAAAGCGAGATAGAAAAAGGGAGAAGAAACTCCAACAATAAGAAGATAGAAAGTCATACCAAACCTGACTAAAGATACCTTTGGCTATAGAGCGAAGCTAAACACAGACACTCTAGCGAAGGAGGCGTGCCGGACATCCTGCTTATATAGATTCTGGGGAAGCGCCGCCCCAGCTCAATCAACCAGCTGGGTAAAGAATCCCATAGCCCAGGAATTCGATATCGTCCCCGGACGAGAGCCGCGAAGAAAGGTCCAAACAACACGCAAACCTCACAAACCATGACAGCAGCTGTACTCGCAGTTGAATATGTTTTAAGACACAGGGTCGCAAGAGAATGACACCGTTCATTCATCCATGAATAATAACTCAAAACAAAGGTAAAACACCCAAGATAAGAAAGAGGACAGACGTCTTTATTGCAAAAAGCCCGGACATGAGTGTATGTTTTTAAAGGAAGAGCAACTTACCACTTGGTCTCGTAAATTCTGCTTTCAGGTCAATTTCACCTGCCCTTTCCTTTTCATCCAAATCCAAAAAGAAACAGTTTGTATGCAAACCTTTTCCCCTTCATCGAATCCATCTAAAGTCAAATAACTTTCTGGCAATGTGGTTGCTGGCACTCAGTTTTCTCTGCTAATTCCCAATGTAACATTCATCCTTGGAAAAATTCAGCTGGCGGAAACCTGTGGAGCTGTGATGGTGTTCCACCAGGGCTTGTTTCTGTGTCACTGGTTCGAGAGGGCCCAGACAATAGTGTTAAGAAGTTCCCCCAAGTATTTTCTACCAGCGTTGTCACCTTTTCGATTATGTATGGCCCACTTGGGTCACCAAGCTTTTGCAGAGTCCCGCCCGAACACCCTGCATACTGTTACTGGCTGAGGGCTACAGACCCACTTCCCAAAGCTTTACACTCAGAAATGTCTCATACAAAGTAAGATAAGCAAAAACAGGCAGACAGCAGGGTCTCTGGATAGACATACTTTTAGCGGATCATGTGAGAAATTGAGAGGAATAATTTTTGCACAAATTTAAATATTCCCTCTCAGTATCCCTTTTACCAAGGGCATAGGTTTAATGCAAAAGTTAGTGGAAATCCTGCCTTTTCCATATACAAGGATCATCCTAATGAGAGTTTCTTCGCTTTCTATGATGCTCGGTGAGGCGCCTCCATAACTTTCTTAGATGGGTGCCATATTCAAACTTGTTTTTTATTTTTAATTTATTTTATTTAACCCTTACTTCACCAGGGAAGTATTTTGTATCCAAATACTTCTGATTTGATTTTTGAATGCAAGTTTACAGCTTTTTTTTTTGGTATGAACATTTATTATGAAGCTTAGCGATATCAAACAATTGAAATACTGTTCCCAATTGATAAGTTACTAAATTATATGATGGTATGTTGTAATATTAGTGAATGTTACGGTCATTATATGGTAATTTATCAGCTCGGTATGGCTCGTAAGCTAGTTTGCTAGATCGTGATCTAACGTCAGTTACGTTCTGATGCCAAATAATGGCTCTGTACAAAGAAGACTTGGAAATGCCAGGCTCGGTTTGTTAGCAGCTCAACATCCCACATCATCCCAACATTAGTCAGATAAATTTTAACACTTGGAATTTTTAAAAGTACCATTGTTTGGCATTTTCAGAACTTCCTGATTGAATTGCTTAATGCAAAAAAAAAAAAAAAAACACCCAAATTTTTCGTTATTAAACGCATTCTTAGAGCCTAGATCGTAAATTTCCAATTCAGTGTCCATTTGAACTTCAAACAAAAATTGGGTGCAAGCTAGATACTCATTCAATTGCCGACTATCTTGCAGAGGAGAAATGTTCTAGCGGAAAACAATAAGTCAGTTGCATGTAAAATAAAATTCCACGCCAAAGGACCGGAGTTGGTTAACTTCCTAAAGCCCAACGTCCCCCTAGCAGTAACGCAAGCGTTACGTTATTTTCCATGCTGTGCCGTAAGCCTCTGACCCTTAAACACATAATTGTATCCAAGCAGTTCCTGTTCAAGATCACTTGATTAATAATCACACTATTTACTAAATAATCAAGACCAATATTAAGCTTGTTATTAAGAAATGATAAAGAAATGACAGATATCACCGATGGGTGATTGATGAGGCATAATTAATAGTGATATTGTTGGAATGGGGGAAAAAAAAAGAAATCAAATAATTGATTAATCCAATACTTTCTCTGAATTTCATCTCCAGTTTTTCCAAATTTTTTCCAGCAGTGCAACCTCATGATTTTTTAGATTGTATTTAATCAAAATTTTTTCAGTGTTCAAAAGAATAGGCTACATTTGCAGTCGCAGTTGCAGGTATGACGTAGCGTTCAGGAACCACACGCAAGAGATGGAAATCCAAAAACGTATGCCTTTAATGAGGTCCGAGTCAAAGCCAAAAGACACAAGAATTGCCAAGCCACAACACAAAATCCAAAAACAGTGTCGACTAGACAGGCAGGGGTCAGAACCAGGAAGACAGATGAGCAAAGGTACGTAAACGGTAGGCAAAAAGTCGTAGTCGATGAACAAAGCCAAGGGTCATACACAGGGCATCCAAACACAGAAATCGTGGTCATACAAAAATGGGTCAAAATCCAAAAAGACAAAATACAAGAAGGGCAATGGCAAGAATCATAGTCGGACAAACCAGTAGAAGAAAAACAATACGCAATGGCACACACGGCGCTCTGCACAAATATTGATCAACGTTCTGACGAAGTCAGAACTGCAGTGAGGACTCTTAAATAGACGAGAGGGAAGTCACATGCTATGCAGGGAACAGGTGAGCTGGATCAGACTAATTACAATGGGAGAATCACATGAGGGAAACCCTAACCACAAAAATTGGCGAAAGCCAAGACACGGACGGGAATCATGCACACAGCCTATGACATTTAAACAGCTCCGGTCAAGGAGTTCTAAGTGCACAGATAACGAGTGCAGGAAAGTAATTAAGCACGTCCGAGAGATCTCGCAGAAACGTAGGGGGAGACAGGTAAAGCTGAGCAAGAGGCGGAGACTAGAACAGGGCGATTGCTGAGAGGGAATTAGTATTAATTAGTAGCGGTGCAAACTTTACAGATTTAACTAGAGTGCTCGTTAGTAAGTTAGTAATATATATATATATACACACACACACACACACACACACACACACGGGTTAGTTGTGTTAGTAGACTATGATACAAGATACAAATGTTAGTCTTGTTAGTGATCAGAACAGTAAGGCGAAGGAAGTAAATGAGAATTGAAGGAATATATTAAACACCAGAAATCATTTAAATCACCCGAAGCATGTGAGCACACAGACCGGGAAGACGGACTGAACCAACTAGATCACAAGACAGGGGAGACAAGTGCAATGGAGCTGAGAAATGGAATGAACTAAAACCTGAGAATTACAATAAGCAAAAAGAATAAAAGACAAAATCATGAACACAGATCCTGAACATAAACATGAACATAAACATGACAAAACCATAACCATGACAGCGGGCTCATTGCTGCAATGTCATAATTATCCATTTATTAGCCTAATTTACCAATGCTTCTTCAGTCGAAGTGTTGGTTTTTGAAAAAATTTGTTAACTGCTTATCAGTGCATCGTGAAAGTTTAACACATGGCATCATTTAAAATCATTTACAATGCATGCCATGCGTTGAACTTTCATGGTAGCAAAATCTTTAATGAGGTCTTTATAGTTTAGCTTCGGGGAAAGTTGTAGGAGGGCTTCAAAATGAGATCGTATGAATGGCAATTATCAAATTAATTAGAAACAAAATCTAAACCTCATCAAAATACAGTGGGGTGCAAAAATTTGGGCACCCCTGGTTTAAATTTCTGTTACAATTAATCTCCAAGTGATTGAAAGCAAACCCGAACACTAAATGCTACAAAGTTAAACATGACACATTTCATCACATTTTAAAGCAAGATTAATTTTTTAACTTTTTACAGTATCAAAATAATAAAACAAGGAAAAAGGCCTTGTGCAAAAGTTTGGGAACCCTGTCAGCTGGTAATTTGTAACTCCTCCTCAGGTAGCTATAACAGCTTGTAAATGCTACCTGTAGCCAGCTAAGAGTCTTTCAATTCTTGTCTTTGGAATTTTTCCCCATTCTTCCTGACAGGACACCTCTTGCTCAAAAATATTCTTCGGCCTTCTTGCATGCACGGCATGTTTGAGGTCTCTCCACAGATTTTCAATAATATTCAAGTCTGGGGACTGTGATGGCCATTCCAAAACCTTGATCCGTCTTTCCTGGAGGTACTTTGTGGTGTATGCTTCGGGTCATTGTCTTGCTGGAATACCCAACGTTTCTTCAACTTCAATTTCTGGACTGAGCTTTGAACATTAGCCTCTAGAATGTCTAGATATTTGGTGGAATCCATTCTTCCTTCTACCCGCACAATATTGCCAGTGCCCCCAGCTGCTACACAACCCCAAAGCATCATGGATCCACCGCCATGCTTAACAGTTGGCAACGTATTCTTCTCTACAAATGCTTCACCCTTTTTTCTCCAAATGTACCTTCTTTAGTTGTGGCCAAAAAGTTAAATTTTGGATTTGTCAGTCTAAAGCACATTGTTCCAATCGGCTTGAGGTTTCTCAAGGTCCTCTTTTGTATACTTCAGACGCTTAATTTTGTGTTGAGCTCGTAGGAAAGGCTTCTTTCCTTGCAACTCTGCCATGTAGGTCTTTGTTGTGGTACACTGTATTGTTGTCCCGTGAACAACTAGACCTATGTCTGCTATTCTTTTTTGCAGCTCTTTTGCAGTGATATGTGGGTTCTTCTGAGCATTTCTCACCAGATCTCGGGCCATTGTATCATAAATTTTTCTTGGTCTTCCAGATCTTGCCTTGACTTCAATTGTTCTATTTATTTTCCATTTTCTTATGATGTTTCTGACAGGAGAAATGGATAGTTTGAAACGTTGCAAGAGTTTTTTTTGTAGCCCTCTGCTTGTTGGTGGAAGTGAATTATCTTGATTTTGACATCCTTGGACAACTGTTTAGAGGAACACATGGTTTTTAACACCAGACACAACAGCCACCACAGTTGGATACTTTAGAAGGCATGGAGTTACTTCAGAATATAAGGTTCAACCCTGAATTATATTCACCGGACTCATTGAAGCCCTAACGAGTAAATCACCTGGGTCTGGGCCTTAGTAATCATCTTCTTAAAAGGTAACAAAGAATCATACAAAAGGGTTCCCAAACCTTTGCACAGGGCAAAAAGATAGTTTTACTTTCTTATCATTGAAAAACTCTGAAAAATTGAAATAAAAAGAAACCTTGCTTTTAAATTTGCAGAAAGGTGTCATGTTTAACTTTGTAGCATTTAGTTCTCAGGTTTGCTTTCAATCACTTGGAGATTAATTGTAACAGACATTAAAGCCAGGGGTACCCAAATTTTTGCACCCCACTGGACCATCCTGAGCAGCATTTCCTACTTTCCTACATTATACTTCAAGATGGAATTTCTCAAAATTTCAGTTAATTGTTTTCCATGCAATCTCATATTGTAGCCTTCCTCTGACGTACAGCTTTATGTCTTAATCATTGATGACAACTCAGATTATGGGTAGCCTATTTGCTCTGTAAATTAGATCAATTAATTGTCTGATTGTCTGATTTTTAATCAGAAACAGGTTGAGAATTAACCTGCATTATGATAATGTCACTGGTTGCAGACAGAGTTTTATTTTCACCTACGCAAACTTAACACGTGCACCTGAGTCAGCAATACTGCATTTTTGAAAACGTTTTCTGAGGCGTATCAAGCCAAGTGGTCTCGGATGTACGTAGAAAAAAATACTGTTTTGTGAGCTATAGGAATTCAGAAGCTTCGAAAAAATAAATGACGTTGTATGTCACTATTAATGTGGATAGGAAAATGCTTCATGGCTATTGCAATGAACAATCATACTTAAACTAAGGGGAAATAGACAGTAATTCTACCAATTTATCCTCACAAATGAACAAACTTGCTAATTACCCCCGCCCGAAGGGGGAGGGTAAGGGGTATTGTTTTTGGTTCAGTTTGTTTGTGTGTTTCTTTGTTTGTTTGTTAACACTATAGCAGCAAAACTAATGGCCAGATTCGCCCCAAATTGGGTTTAGGGATTGCCACTGACCCAGAATAGATGCCTATTAAATTAGGAAAAGTAGGTCGCAGTATATGCGAGGGGCGGGGTTCGTTGTGCCTGGTACCACTAGTTAGGAAATGTAAATGAGGGGTAATGTGCTTTAAGGCAATGTGAGAGCAGGGGAAAAATCCCCCCGTGGCAAGTCCAGGGTGGAAGAGGATAATTAGCTAGCTTGCCAGACAGCATTGCAATTTTCCTCATTTGTTCTACTGCTATAGCCTAAAAATTGGAATTTACTTTTAGCAGTAATACCCTCGCCTCATCTTTCTCTCTACTTTCTTTTTTGTCCCATTTTTGTGTTTGTTCTTTAATGACCGCATTTTAAGGGTACTCAGTTTCATTGGTTATCATGTTTCCCATATCTCTCCACAAAAAGAAAGGAAGAGGAAGGATATTTTCCATGATGTAAACAGAAAATATGCAGGCTATCCGCAATCAATTTCAATAAAAAAAATTCAATTATCTAATGTACTCCCCTACATATTTACATATTAAACATTGACGGATGGAAATTTTAATAAGGTCACTTCCCACAACTGAGAATTTTTTTGTATGTGCTGTCTTTTATAATACTATAAATCTACTAATAACTCTAACTCTTTCACGCCAAAGCCATGAGTTTAACTGTGAATGGAGACCCTCACACGCGGGCTTGAGTGGAATTGAACTTCCAGTGTTTTTGCCACTGGTCATCAAGTACTAGAATGTCAACCAATCTGAATTTAATTTTTTTTACAAAACCTTCAAAAACCAGAACAAATCATCCCTGCGCACTCCCAAAACGTGCTCAGTTCTAGAAGAGATGACATTGAAACTAAGTGAATGGTTATATAGCTATGGTATTTGACCAGATCGCTATCCTGTCTGAACGATCTTTGTGCGCGGTATGGTTTTCTTGATACAGCGTTCGTAACGCGACTGCAGCTAAGATATATGTTTCAGATTGGATCACTGTGTCGTGGTTTGTGAGGTGTGCGTGCGGTTTGGACTTGTCTTTGCGGCTCTCGTCCCGGGACGATATCGAATTCCTTCACTATCGGATTCTTTACCCAGCTGGCTGATTGAGCTGGGGCGGCGCCTTCCCGGACTCTATATAAGCAGGACGTCCGGCACGCCCCCTTCGCTAGAGTGTCTGGTTTTAGCTTCGCACTATAGCTGAAGACATCTGTAGTCAGGTTTTGTATGACTTTCTATCTTCTGATTATTGGAGTTTCTTCTCCCTTTTTTTCCATCTCGCTTTGCTTCCGTTTTTCAGACTATTCTACGTCCTTTGGAAGCGCGAGTACTTTTATTTGGTCTGTATTTTTTTCTGTGTTTGTACAGTGTCTGTGCTGCTCACTTTCTCTCTGGTCGTTGCACTTGGCCTCCTAATTCTACTGGCCATTACAGAACACTCTAGCCAGCATTGAGTCGTCAGCAACAGCTGCGTTAGAGAAAGTTGTGGCTAATCAACAAGCTGTTCTCTCTGGATATGGCAAGGGTCTTTCTAGCCTGAACAATCAGCAGGCAGAGTTGGCGGAGAGAGTCCGCCTTCAGGCGAATGCCATGGAGAGACAGAAAAACATTTTGTTAACTCTCACTGAGAGTATTAGAGCCTTGTCCACTCAGATCACACAAAATGTTGCACAAGCACAATCCGTACACCTTCCCCGAGAGCCAAAACTCCAGTTACCCCCAAGATATGGAGGCGAGGCAGGAAGATGTAAAGATTTCATTGCCCAATGTGAAATATTTTTTAAAGCGCAGCCTTCACCGTTCGTGAATGAAGAGTCTCGGGTTTCATTTATTTTATCCCTGTTGACCGACACAGCACTCACTTGGGTCGGCCCACTTATTCGATCTAATTCACCGGTCGTGAATACTGTGGAGACTCTTATTAGAGTAATGGTATCGGTGTTTGATCAGGATGTTTGTGGTCAGGACGCAGCTACGCGTTTAATGCATCTGAGGCAGGGCTCTGAGAGTGTCGCTGAGTTTTCAATCTCATTTCGCTCCTTGGCGACAGAGACAGGCTGGCCAGAAGTGCCTCTTATGACAGCTTTTGTTCACGCTTTGGCTGAGGAGGTTAAGGACATTCTGGCCACATTGGAGCTTTGTGTTACTCGGGATTCGTTGGTTCGTCCCAGGGCTTTGAACCGGTTCGCAGAACGAAAACGAAAACCAGAAACTTTTGCTGTTTTGCTAGGAACAAAAACAAAACCAGAGAATTTTTAATGTTCCAGAGCAGAATTGTTCATAAAAAATAATGGTAACCGGTTAATACCGTTATTTTTTTCGTTCCTGAAATGTTTTGTGTTTGAGCTACAATGACCAACAGACGTTCACTTCCTGTGTGTCGTTCCCTGGCATGCCTGGGCAGAGTAGAGAGAATTCAGCCTAATTAAGCCTAATGCTATGCCTAGCCTGTCAATTTTCTTCACTAAAACGCAATAGTTCTTGACCGTTAGCACAATCCAGGGGTACAAAAGCGTAACACAGCAGCGGCCAGTCGGCAGTCACAAAGGCCTGCTGAAACCTCACCTTTCAATTCTTAATAATATAAACCTCTCGAAGTTTACTTTACCCGATTAGCAACAGCTGCTCAGACTAATTGATCGAAGTCAATGGGAGACGTCAAATTTGCTCTCGATTGCACTGTTATACATTGCACCACAAAGTTATGAGGCGTTTTCATCCGCACATAAATGAAGACTTAAAATATCAATACATCCTTAGAAATTCTGCAGACATGTAGCTCTTGAAACACCAAACATTTGCATGAATTATTTTGCGAGGCTCATTAAGCAAAAAGCCAGGAGAATCCGTTTTATATTCTGAATGTAGTCACAGGTAAAGAGCGTTGTTAGGCACGATGTACAGCAGAGTGGCAATTGTGAGAATCGCGAAAATGATTGCTGCACATCATGGAAAGTTTAGTTTTTTTTTTTGCATTAATATTGCCAATTTGCCATCCTTACAATGCTAAATCGACTATATAAAGGAAACCAAAACCATTGTGTTCGCCAGTTTTTCAGTGATTTTACCTTGCTTAAACAAGGAACAAGACTGGATCTGTTTCCCTGCGGCTTCTGTGCCTCTTGAGCTTTTGTCGTGGCTGTGTTTGGGCTCAGTCGCCCTAATTCAATATTTGACTGCGTGACTAGAAAATATACCGAATGACCAGAAGAGCATGTGAAATGCACTGATTGAGTCCTGACAAGGTCTGGCCATTTGTTAAATGATCTCAATGGCAGCTGTAGCCTGTCCTGTTTCTGTTATTTGCATACACTGAGCAATGTGAGAAGCGAAATGGGATCTGTTCTGTTGTTTGGCAATAAATGACGTAGCAGAAGTTATTCTTGTCTTAATTCATCTATAATAATGTAACAAATGTGGCCATATAATTACTTAATGATGCAGCTTGTATAAAGCGTAGGCCAAGTGAATTGTTGTGTTTGTTGTGGGGTAAAGAAAATAATAGCCAATTTGAAAGTGCTAATGTTAAACTTACCAATTTAAAGTCCTATGGCTGACATGGAACGATATTAACTGGTTCAGGGACAAAATTTTTTGGTTCTAACCAGTTTGAGAACGTAAATTTTGGGGTGGAACCCAAAACCGGAAACGTTAAAATATTGTTTCTGTTCAGAACGAACCAATTGGGAAAAAATTCTGGTTCAAAGCCCTGGTTCGCACTGTAGTGCGAATTGATAATTGTATCCGCGAACATAACAGGGAGAAACGTACTGCATTAACTCTTGCTGGCAACAGGGCTAATGCTCCTCGCAGCGTGCATACAGCTCCCATTCCGCCCACTGTGATTTCCACTCCTGGCGAACCTATGCAGGTTGATTGCACATATGAGAACCGGGCTCGTAAGCCTGTTTGCAGACGTATAATCTGCTATAATTGTAACAAACCGGGACATATCCATCCACGTTGCCCTGAGCTTCAGGGAAACAGGAAGCCCCTCTAGCGGTACGGGGGGCGCTAGAGGGACAGATCCAATTTCCCTTCCGAACTTTAATTCCTGTAGAATTGACTGTGGGGAGACAGAGAATATTTATCGAAGCTTTTGTGGACTCTGGTGCCGTGGACTGTATTATGGATGCGGAGTGGGCTAGGAGACATTCCATTCCCATCCGCCCTCTTTTACATTCACGCACTGTAAGATCTTTGAACGGTCGCCCGCTGGGAACTGGATTTATAACCGAAGTCTTTGAATTATTGACTATGTTCATCTCTTTTGGTGGTCATTCTGAGGAGATCCGGTTTTTTATTATCAGTTCTCCTGTTTTCCCTGTCGTTTTAGGACACTCTTGGCTACGGGAACATAGTCCTCACATCATTTGGGGGAGTCAGAATAGCCTGATCGTCCACTGATTGTAGGTCCCACTGTAGGGAGAGTTTAGCGTGTCATCCCGGGCATCAACCTATGGGGGAGGCTGATGCCTGGAGTGATTCTGAGGAGTTTGTCTCACACAAACCTCCTAATCTAGAGAAAGGGGCGGAGGAGGGGTTGGAGTGGGATCCTCAATTTGACTGGCAGCAGCCAGAGGAGGATTGCTATTCGGAGGATTTCTCTGACTCGGAATCAGACATAGAGATGGCAGGTTCCGAACAGCGTAAGAATTTGGGGGCTGCTCTGAACTTTTGTCGGCCTCCTAATGTTCCTCACAATTATGCTGATCTCGCGGAGGTTTTTAGCAAGCTACAGGCCTCGACTTTACCTCCTCATCGCACGTACAATTGCGAGATCAATCTCTACTCGGGTACCACTCCCCCCAGGGGTTCATTATACTCGCTGTCAGGGCCTGAGCAAAGGGCCATGTGAGAATATATTCAGGAGGCTCTGGCTAATGGATTGATTTGGCCCTCCACTTCTCCTGCTGGAGCGGGGTTCTTTTTTGTGGGCAAAAAAGATGGTGGCCTGAAACCCTGTACTGATTACAGGGGCTTGAATAATATCACCATTAAAAACTGATACCCCCTTCCGTTGATGAACTCCGCATTTGAATGTCTGCAGGAGGCGTCGTTTTTTACTAAGCTAGACCTCCGGAATGCTTATAACTTGGTTCGGATCCGTGAGGGGTACGAGTGGAAAACGGCGTTTAATACGCATGACGGGTACTACGAATATTTGGTCATGCCGTTTGGATTGGTTAACGCCCCCTCTGTGTTCTAGGCACTCGTTAATGACATCCTCCGAGAGATGTTGGAGAGATTCGTCTTTGTCTACCTTGACAATATTCTGATTTTTTTCTCCAACTCTCTCGGAGCATAAACAACACATCAGACAAGTGCTTGAGGCCCTCCTTAAAGCCAAGCTTTTTGTCAAGGCTGAAAAATGCGTTTTTCATGCCAAGACAGTTTCATTTCTTGGCTTCATTGTTTCGGAAGGGTCGGTCCACATGGATCCTGACAAAGTGTCAGCGGTCAGGGATTGGCCTGCCCCTCAAAACATCAAGGAGGTGCAATGGTTTTTGGGGTTTGCTCATTTTTATCGGAGGTTTATCCATAATTTTAGCGCGGTTGCTGCCCCCATTATCGTGCTCACTAAGAAAAATACCTCCTTGTCGTTTGCTTGGTCTCCGACAGCTGAGGCTGCTTTTCAGGAGTTAAAGAAACAATTTAGCTCAGAGCCCATTCTCGTTTTGCCCGACCCCTCCCTCCCATTTGTTGTGGAGGTGGATGCTTCAGAAGTCGGGGTGGGTGCCATTTTGTCCCAGCACCCCCTTCGGGACAATAAGTTGCACCCATGCGCGTACTTCTACCGGTCTTTGTCAGCAGCCAAACGGAATTACAGCATTGGTGACTGGGAGTTGTTGGCTGTCAAGTTGGTGTTAGAAGAGTGACGCCATTGGTTGGAGGGGGCTAAACTTACGTTTGTGGTTTGGATGGATCTAAAAATCTCCAATACATCCAACAGACAAAACGACATAATTCTCGGCAGGCGCGGTGGTCGTTGTTTTTCAACCACTTTAACTTTACGTTACCTATCGCCCAGGTTCTAAAAACATCAAGCCCGACCTTTGTTGCGGATTCACGACCACTCTGATCGCAACCCCATTCCTGAGCCGGTTATCCAGGCAGCTCCCATGGCTCCCATTCAGTGGGACGTTGAGTTTGTTGTGCGGGAGGTGCTGAGAACTGATCCCAGTCCTGGTGGGGAGCCGCCCGGCTGTTTGTTCCTTTGGCAGTGCTGTCCCAAGTTCTCCAGTGGGGGCACTCTTCCCGCCTGGCGGGTCACCCGGGGGTTCATCAGACCAAACAGTTCTTGGCCCAATGTTTTTGGTGGCCCAGCATGATTTGAGGACATCCGGGAGTTTGTAGCGGCGTGCTGTATCTGCACTAGGAACAAGACTTCCCATCTCCCCCCCTCTGGTCTGCTGCGGCCGTTGCCCATCCCTAAGCGCCCTTGGAGCCATATCGCTCTTGATTTTGTTACGGGGCTGCCTGTTTCTGAAGGCAACGCAGTCATCTTGGTCGTGGTCCACCGTTTTTCTAATGCCGCCCACTTTATCGCGGTGCCCAAGCTGCCTTCAGCGCGGGAGACTGCCCTTCTTGTTGTGGACCATGTTTTCCGGCTGCATGGTCTCCCTCAAGATGTGATTTCTGACCGGGGCGCCTCAATTTACGGCCAAATTCTGGCGTGCATTTTGCAACCAGTTGGGGGCCACCGTGAGCCTTTCCTCTGGTTTCCACCCAGAGACTAACGGGCAGACAGAGCGAACCAACCAGTCGTTGGAGAACTCTCTTCCACGTTTAGCGGCTGACAACCCATATTCGTGGAGTCGATTTTTAGCATGGGCGGAATATTCCCACAATTTACTGGGTAACTCCTCCACAGACCTTTCCCCGTTTGAGGCTCAGTTGGGTTATCAGCCTCCGCTGTTTCCTGAGACTGACAGGGATTCAGAGGTTCCTTCGGTCAATCACTTTGTTCGGCGTTGTCGGTCAGTTTGGGCCAGGGTCCGTTCCTCCTTGTTGCACTCTGGACGGAAACAAAAGACCGCCGCAGATAGAAGGCGCTGTTCAGCCCCATCTTATCGGGTTGGCCAAAAGGTCTGGCTTTCCACGCGGGACCTGCCCTTGAGAGTGGAGTCACGGAAGTTGGCTCCCCGCTTCATTGGTCCTTTTAAGATTGTGGGAAGGATCAATCCTGTCACAGTCCGGTTGAAGCTCCTAGATCCTTACGGATCCACCCTCTTTCATGTCTCCAGGCTCAAACCTGTTAGCACTTGCGTCCTGGCTCGGTCGACAAACCCCCGCCGCCGCCGTGAATGATTGAGGGGGGGCCTGTTTGCACTGTGCGTCGTATTTTAGCCGAGAGGCGTGTGGGTCGTGGGGCTCAGTTTTTAGTTGACTGAGAGGGTTATGGTCCTGAGGAGCGGTGCTGGGTTCCTTCTCGGGATATCCTGGATCCCACCCTTATCTCAGATTTCCGTGCACGGGGTTCTCTGCGAACTTCTGGAGCCGTTCCTTAGAGGGGGGAGGTCCTGTCATGGTTTGTGAGGTGTGCGCGTGGTTTGGACTTTTCTTTGTGGCTCTCGTCCCGGGACGATATCGAATTCGCCGCTATCGGATTCTTTACCCAGCTGGCTGATTGAGCTGGGGCGGCGCCTTCCCGGACTCTATATAAGCAGGAAGTCCGGCACGACCCCTTCGCTAGAGTGTCTGTTTTTAACTTCGCACTATAGCCGAAGATATCTGTAGTCAGGTTTTGTATGACTTTCTATCTTCTGATTATTGGAGTTTCTTCTCCCTTTTTTCTATCTCGCTTTGCTTCTGTTCTTCGGACTATTATACGTCCTTTGGAAGCGCGAGTACTTTCGTTTGGTCTATATTTTTCTCTGTGTTTGTACAGTGTCCGTGCTGCTCACTGTCTCTCTGGTCGTTGCACTTAGCCTCCTAACTCTACCGGCCATTACACACTGACTATCTCTGGATTGGAAAAAGCCGCAAACCGAACATTACATTGAATGGGATCAAGTTAGATTTAAGTTTTTGCGTTTCTTTCGTTTTCCTTACTGACCCTAAGTTGGTCGGGATACTCTTGCTCCATCTGAAAGTTGTTCGGGACGCCCAGTATGGGAGTTGCATGTCCGTCATATTGGATTTTCGATTGCGCAAGGGATTGTGGAGCCAGTGGTCCTGTCAGTGCCTTATCCGTACCTCCGGAGCTTCAGAATGCCGGATTACATGTGTTCTGTGTCTGGATGCTATAGAAACCATTACAGGAATCGAGAATTGAGCTTTTATAATTTTCCGAAGGACTCCAAGCTTAGAAAGAAGTGGCTGATTTACATAGGACAGGCTGGAAAGAAGGGCGAATACAGCAAGTTCGCTGAATTATTTTACCATAAAACCAGTTTTTTTTTTTTCCCTGCTTAAAAAGATGCAATATTCAGCGGTTTGTCAATTGTCACGTTGATGTACAAGGGAGTGACTGAAGAATACGGCCTGCATAGCATAATGATAACATTACTGTTTCATAACGATTCATGAAATATAACTCGCTAACCTATCGGAAGCTTCATTATAACATAGCTGGCTTCCCGTTACATTTGCTAGCAATAATGAACGACAGTCACAACACTGTAAATTAGCCAGCTGGGTAATGTAACCTTAGATTTGTGATGCAGGCCGTATTCTTCAGTCGCTCCGCGGCAAGGTTCGAGGATGAATTCATGGAGCGCAGTGGAGTGCCGTCAGATGTCAGGAAGGTCTTCAGTAACATCACCCTTTCCCACATAGTTGCTCTTAAACTGTTTGCAATCAAGTTTGCCTGATTAACAATCAAACAATTTATTAACTGAACAACCACTGCTAATGCTTGACACGTAATGATTAAGAAATGCTAATGACAAAGTGATTGCCTATTGGCTATGTTGATATAATTGATGTGACTCCGCAAGGATGACAATCTGCGGAAACATTCGCGGACTTAGCAACAATTATTTTTGCCATCACTCAGCTGTGCATCATACCTAACAACGCCCCTTAGCTATCACTACATTCAGACTATAGAACGGATTTTCATGGCTTATTGCTCAATGAGCCTTGCAAACTAATTTTCACAAATCTGTGCTACAGGAGCGCAGAAATTATAAAGACATATTGATATTTTTCCACTGCTGCAGTTCCGAAACAGATGCTGCCTAAAATGACAGAATTACAGCTCCTGACACTTTGTCCGGGGTGAAATCAGGCTCCGAAAAACACCTAAATTCTGCAGTCTCCGCGTTACACTCTATTTATTTGGACCACTGTGAATCCAAATATGCATTGCGCGAGAGCTTCTTCCGGCTATGCCCAGTGAGACATGCAACTCCCGTATTATTTTGCATAACGAAGTTGGGGAAAAATTCCAATTACATACAATCAGGGTTGCGTTTCCCGAGATCACTGATGCTAAGTCACCTTGTTGGACCCATTGAGTGTGAATGGACAAACTATGTAAGTTGCTAACTTACTTAGCAACTACGCTTTTGGGAAACGCACCCCTGATTGGTTTACAATTCCAGATGGGTACAATCTGATTAGCTGAAGTGTGGCCCAGAGCAGAAGCAGCCCCACAACTGGGTTAGGAAAAATAAGCACTCAGTCGGGACATATCCCGACCATCCCTACCCAAATCTACGCCAATGCCTTAAAAATTACTTGCAATAGAGGCGTAATTATGGCAAATAAATGCAGTCGAATGACTAATTTGAGAAACATGTTCCTCTGATTGGCCAGTACCTGTTGCCTTTGTTGGTTGGGTTGGGTTGGGTAGGTTTAAGTATTAGGAATGTCACCAAACCAGGCGTGGTTATTATCAGAGAACTGGCAAGGATGGCACACACCGGATCTGTCTCATAAATGTCATGGCAGTCGGTTTTAGCCATGACACTCCATTTAAACTGTGGCCAAAACATCAGAATCGCACCAGTGGCTGAAATGAAAGAACGGCCACATTGAATACCCTGCCATATGCATTTTATTTTGCTTTGATTCATGCCGTATCTTGCTAACAAATGGTTGCACATGCTTCCTTTTTCTATTGTTTTCAAAAGTGAGTTTAGCCAATTATTCTGGCTTTTTCTTATTCTGGTGTTCCTAACGGTCTTTGCAACTCTCTCAGCCCCACGCTGGACATAGCTGTCTCCGATGATCCAGACATTGGCTGGAAAAAAAAAAAAAAAAAACATTGCAATAGTGAAAAATGTATTAAATTGTAGGCTATGGAAAAAAGGCATTGAGAAACCTCACATTATATGACCTCCGCACAGTTATTGAAAATACACTATTCCCTAGGCTAAGTAGCGATAAATAAATAATAAAAAATAAGATCTGTTGTTTTGTTTTACAGTAAACAGCAAAAGAAAAGCAAAAAAACAAAATCATTACATTTTCTCAACTGTGAATATATTTTTGGCTTCATCTTTCGTCAGGCACTAATTAGCTGACTAGGCTCCAACTGTAGCAAAAACTGTGCAGTCTATATTACAACAGCAATGGAGGCAAGATAAGAAAGAAAATTAAAAAGGGTGAATTAAACACGTAGAGCAGAGAAGTTCCACGTGGGAGCACACCAGTGAAGTCATTAAACGTGATGACCAGTCAAGTATGTCATATGTAACAGCTGCGAGGCACTGTACTGTATGTTTATTTTGGCCTCAAAACAGGTAGCATGGACCCAGAACATCATGTCTGTGCTAAATATATTTCTGATTGTCTTTTGGCATTCCAAGCCTGTCAAATGAAATAAATAACTTGAAAATAAGCTAAATGCAGAGCCGGTCTAAAATTAAAAAAAAAAAAAAAAATGGCAGGTCGGTATATATTTAGCGTTTGCCGTACATGCTCGTTCTGCTGTTAGGAGAGGGATTTTTTGTCAGTTGTAAATGCTCTACCGGGGCTTTAGACTAGGGAAACTGATCTGCAGAAGGGCCAAGGAGCCGCAGGTTTTCATTCCAACCGAGCAGAAGCACACCTGACACAACTAATCAACTGTGCAGGCTGAGATCAGCTGATTAAATTGCTTGTATCAGGTGTGCTTCTGCTCAGTTGGAATGAAATCTTGCAGCCCTACAGCCCTTTAATGGACTCGTTTGACACCCTTGCTTTAGACTGACAAGTTCATATTGACTTGGCGGCACTGGTGCCTGTGGCAGGGAAATTAAATGATTCAGTTGAAGAAAGATATAGTAGGTAGGTTGGCATACGTGACAAAAAATCTAGCCAATTTGTTAGGGGATCGCCCAATCTCCAATACCACTGGTAAGAGCTCCAAAAACCCAGCAAAATTATACCTTTTCTATCTATACCCCAACTATTAGGAAGTTCTGGGCATTTATCAGTCTGAAAAAGGTCCTGAGCTATTCTTTCAATGTTTTTTTTTTTTTCAAATGTGATCAAAATGCGATAAAACCGATGGAAATAATCAAAATTGATTATAACCTCCTTAAAACCCAATGGAAATTGATGAAAATTTCCACAAGTAAGGAACGGTATTCAGTCTCTGTTGCAACTGAAGATTTAGCTTGCCGTAATCCGTTGATTTGGGATGGATGCTGACGCAACCATTTTTTGGAACTTAGCTTGCTCCTTTTGCAGTATCCAATTTGAATAAAACTTCTTCCAATATTGCTCAGATACCCAATCAACATTATATAGGTTTGGACATATTTATATATATATGGACATATATTCTGTAAATGCCGCGAGTGCAAACTCTTGGCCTCTTATAATCGAATTTGAATTTGAATGTTGTTGACAACCAATTGGAAAAATTCAATAATGAGGGGGAATGTAAATTGTATGGTCTGCCTAAAAATAGCAGGAGAGGAGCGAAATTTCAAATGGGTATTTTTCCACTGCATACAGCAGCAATGATCACACTTAAAACTGGTTTGCAGCAGTCACGCGATGACGTTGCTTTGTCAAGGACCTATATCAGGCTAATGTAATCTATTTAATTGTATATTTATTCATATATTGCACTGGAAATGCTTGACTATCTATTAGATGAACATGCCAGGCATGTATAACTATAGTGTATGATGAACATTCCACATCTTCCTGACTGACTTGAGAAGGCTAGTGGTAATTTTGCTCCGTCAAAAAATAAATAAATAAATAAAAACGCACAGATCAGAGCTGAAACAACTAGCCTACTTCCTTGTGAAGACTAGCAGCAGCTCTAATCTTTAGAGTAAATCATCACGAAAAGAAGCGTACATCAATGAAACACAATATATATTAAAAGCAATATAGCCTGGAGGTGGAGTGAGATGTCCATACGGGTGCCGGAAATCGTCAAAAAATAACAATTTTAAATTAAAATTAAACAAATTAAATTCATTTGAACAAATTAAAAATAACAACTAATCACCATTCTTCATGTGGTTGGCGATTTAAAGCTGCGTCAGAGCTTGTGAATTTTCTGGCGGGCTTTCGCATACAGTACGCCTTCAGGCTACTGTTGCATGCAAACATGAACTTGATGTTCTAGTTCGTCAGCGCTTATTTAATCAGTGTCATTAAATCATAATTAACACCTATAAAAATATTTCTGGCAGTTATAGAATCTCAATTTGTCCTCCATCAGGTAGGAGCATCAGCATTTGCCCTCCTTATCTCCTATTCAGCAACTTGCGTGTCTACCTGACGTGTTGTCTTCTTCGATTAGTTTGCGTCCTGTGTGTTCCTTGATCCCGGCTGTGTCTCATCTCATTGTTGCCCTACCTCACATGTGAGACATATTAATACCCCCTCCTTTGAGCTTCCCAGTTCCTGGATTGTAACTTGCTAAATGCACTTTGGCACCAATTTAGTATTTGTTTGTAAAACTCTGTGTCCTTTGAAAGTAAAAATATAATCTTTATTAATAGTAACACACAGAAGTACTCTTCCTTGAATATTTAATAGGAACAAGATCCCAAGCCTCTCAGGGTCTTCAGAATTGAGACCGCTTTCTTGTCAATCCGCTTCAAGTCTGTTCCTCTGTCCAGTATATTAGGAACAAGCTTCCAAGGCTTCCATGGTCATCAGGATTGGGATTTTGTTCCTCCTAAACTTTTCCATCCTGCCGTCCGACAGTCCGGCTCTGGCAAAGTGCACCCTCCATCTGGCAGTCATGCTGGAAACCCCCTGGCCGGGCACCTGTAACATTTAAATTGAACAGTGCTATTCTCCTCTGGGCTCCATCCCACTGTCTGCCGCATTACTATCAATCAACCTGGTCTGGATCATAGCAGCATTAATTTGTTCATGAGAGGACTACTGCAGTAATATTTTGACAATGTACATTTTAAGGTCAATTTATTGATTAGTTTACACGGAAAAACTATTTTGCTCACCATGACATGAAATCTTATTTGTTAGTATCCTTTGGTAATGGTTGTTATGGCTGCATTCATGCATGTTCATATGGACATCTCGCATAGAGCCATGATGCTTCATGTGCGAATAATAAACCTAGTTCCCTGTCTCAAATGACCAAATTTAACTGGAGAACATGGGTGGGCAAGCTTTTTGAGTGGAGGGCCAAACTGAAATTATGAAACTAAATGAAGGCCTGTACACGACCAAATGTGCACGAGGAAATCATTTAATGGAGCCCAGTCTCATCCCAACGCCTCATATAGTAACGTTATCTGACCAAGCATCGATATAGGAGGCTTTTGGCGCTGTTATCTGACACCGGTTTAAAACAAACCCTGCCCCTCAACCTTCAACCCTAACCTGAACCCTAACCCTAAGCATCAAATAAGGACGCCAAAAGGCTCTTATTTTTACCCTTGGTCTGGTAGCATCACTTATATTACGGGTCAGAATGAGTGTGTTGTTTAATGTCATCTCACTTCTCCCCAATGCACATATAATGACACACAAATTAATTTTGCGCAAAACAAGCTGTTCAAGCAATGCATGAATTTTGTACACTGCATGAGCCTGAAAGCAAAAACACAGAGAACAAGTCACAGTTGCTGAATCTGTGGAGAGAACAATGCACAACTCACATTCAGATCCCTATGTGGCCTACAGTGACAGATCAGAAGCATGATGGCAAACATGCTTCCAAAGTCGGCGGACACCTGATCAAATAAATCCAAGCCTCTCGTAGTTCTCATCAACTTCATGGTGACCAGTTTCCACGATATCAAAGGCATTGTTAATTCCTCTGGCAAAAATCAAGGGCTTGGCTGCGCCTAGGACGTCATTGCTTTCATCCAAAGGGGTGAACAATTTAGTGAAGTCTTCTATGTTGTCTTTTTGGATATGTAGTCACGTCCTTATTCATTATTTCCACAAATTGTGTGCCATTATCAAATAAGTAAAATGTCTTATTGTTCTGTAGGAATGTCAGATTAAATTATCCTAATTGCCACATTTAGCCCCTGGCCTCTGTTTGCCTATGTCTGCTGTTGAATATGGGCGACAGTAACTGACTGCATGAAGTGTTCAGCCATGTGATAATAAAAGCTTTTTATTTGCATTACTTTGAAAAGTTTGAGTGCCTGGATCTCATCTGTTTTTCTGGAGGGGGAATTAATTAATTGTCAAGTTTTTAAAGCTAAGGTAGAGATCTGAGCCCATATTTCGGTGCACCCAGCCTCGAGGGAAAAGTCAACTGTCCCTTTGCTTTTGTGTTGTGGCACACATACATTTGTAATTTAATGAAATAGACTCCGCCCAACGTAAAAAGACATTATTAGTTTTTTTTTTTAATAGAAAAATCTTGTCCTCCTTGAGCAAGCCGTCCCTTTGAATTGCGTGACTGTTGAAAAGGGGCCTGACCAACCCGCTTCCCCCAGACTTGTTTACCCTGTTCTCTCAAACTTGTTTACCAGCAGTCCTGGAATATCAGATATAAGGAAAAGAGTCTTTAGCCACTAGAGGAAGTGCCACAGATGATTTCTCCCTTTCTGCTCATACTGTGCAGCAAAAGGTTCAAAGTTTAATCAACTCATGAAGAGTCTATTTGGTTCCAGTCGGTAAAAGTGGACTGAAATAGATTCTGTAATAGATAATTTGACTCCCTCATGGCAGAATGAACTCTTAACATTTTGTTGAGTGTTTTTTATATGATAGTTTATGTTTGGAAGCTGGGAGTGACCATGAAGCAGATTTGGATATGAAACTGATGGTGTACAATACCGAGGTCTATAGCCAAGCTAACCGAAAAATTCACCAAGTGACGAGCTGACTCTTTTTCGACCTGCTGTCCTGATTCCAGCCACTGATCATAAACAGAAATCGCTGCAGACTAGCATCAGCTGCCTGGTGTGATGCAGGCATCATGTCTATAAATAAATCAAATGGACACCTGACGACAATTTGATGTACTTTTAAAAGAGGATCCACCATCCATTGTAGCAGCCCTGGTCACTTACTTGCTCATGCACGCCGAAAAACGGCCCTGTGTGAGTGTGAGTGTGTGCACGCATGTGTGTGTGTGTGTGTGTGCATTATTGAGAGGGAATTCATTTGACACGTGTCAGTAACTGCAGGGTGCAGAAGATGACTGTTTCTGAGCATGTACCTCTTAGCAGACAGTGACTTTCACCTATTGAGACCAGATCAATAGTTTTTAATTGTGGCAGTCATTGCAAAATCTTGTAACAGGACTGACTGCCTTACTCTCCCTCTTCAACCACAGAACATAAACTAAAAAATATTATACACTGTCCATTCGCATTCATTTCTACTCAGTATGGTAAATTTACAGCAATATTATGTTTACACCATATTATATTCATTGGTTTGTCTCCCAATTCAATCCTGAATGGCACTGAAAAAATGCCTCAGTAATGCAATTAGCAGCATTCTCCATTTCTTGAATGGCTTCCTCATTTTGCATTGAAACAGTGTGAGAATCCCCTGCAGGTAGTTTGCTGTCACAGCCGTGGTGATGAGTGCTATGTTACCACACGTATTGCTGACATCAAGGCCATTTTCCTCACGCACAGCCACAATGCTGCACAGCTGCTCTTGCGGTATGGTCACATGGTGTATATTATGTAATTTTTCAATAATGGGTGCGTTTCACTTCAGTCAGTCAGTAATCCTCTGGGTCTTCGTTTTATCCTTTATTCTTTGGCAGCCATCAGGCATGTTTTCCTTTTTTCTTCAAAGGGTCTGATGAACCGTGTAATGCCAATTTAGCTGCTCACCCTGCCGGCCTCTTTCATACCGAACCGACACGCTCAAATAAGGTTCTTCGATTCTCTCTATCACCATAGAGGAAACCCTTTTTTGTTCTTTACAGAATCCTTCATTATTGGTTTTCTGTCAAGAACTGTTGTACTGGAATGGGTTCCTGGAATCACATGATTCCTTCTGATACTATTCCTTTGAAGGTGCACTGCAGGTTTTAATTAATGGTATTATTTATTTATTTATTTATTTTTTTGAAATACAGATGGGAAATGTTCTTAAACAGATTATGGCTATTGACAATTCAGAGGCTGTTCTTGCTTGGTTATTTGAATTCACATGATGATATCAATCGGATTTCAACATCACATTCATGTAAACAGCCTGTTTCTGTAATGGCCAGTAGTATACAGAGGCCAAGCGCAACGACAGAGAGAAAGAGAGAAGCATGAACACAGTACAAACACAGAGAATAATATAGACCAAACGCAAGTACTCGCGTTTCCATAGGACGTATAATAGTCTGAACCATGGAAGCAAAGCGAGATAGAAAAAGGGAGAAGAAACTAATAATTAGAAGATAGAAAGTCATACAAAACCTGACTACAGATATCTTCGGCTATAGTGCGAAGCTAAAAACAGACACCCTAGCGAAGGGGGCGTGCCGGACTTCCTGCTTATATAGATTCTGGGGAAGCGCCACCCCAGCTCAATCAACCAGCTGGGTAAAGAATTTGATAGCCCAGGAAACGATATCGTCCCCGGACGAGAGCCGCAAAGAAAGGTCCAAACAACACGCACACCTCACAAACCACGACAGTTTCCTCCAAACTTTTTGTGTAATTAGTGGCTAGCCTGCACGTGATGCAACCAAACATCCTTATGATGTTGCTTCCATTTTGTGTCAATGTTGCAACACTGACAGAACATCGAAATGAGTTTATGAGAATATTTTGTGTTTGCTGGTAGCAGCATGATGCCATAGTATAGGTAACCTTGGGCTTGTCTGCTCGGCTGCCTGATGCAAATTATATTGGATGCGGAAAGAATGTGAATGTGCAGCCTTGCCAGATATAATTTCTGTTCTCAACATCAGAGCAGCGTTGATCCCGGGTTATTTAGAGCACCACTATTGTTCCTGTTAGTGAGCTTGTGCCTGCCTAGGGTGCCAAGATTCTGGGCACGCAGACCCCGCCTGCATGTTTCAATGTGTGCTAACCTCTACCAGTTGCTATCTGGGGCACAAGCTTAGGGGCCATCCCACAGTCCCCTGACCTCTGTAAAAAAAAAAAAAAAAAAAAAAAAGCAGGGGAAGGGCAGTAAAGATTGAGTAAATCTATGCTTTAACTCCCTGACCAGGAGAGGAAGAGTCATGTGACCATGTGTGAAATTCCTGTCAGGGATCACTGAATATTTTATTAAAATTAAATTAACACTTAACAGTAAGGGGCATATTGTACGCTTAAGTGATGGGGAATTAATGCGTGACATGATAATTTAACGCATTAATTAATGCAGGATGTATCGTGAATGAATGAATGAATGAATGAATGAATGAATACTTTATTACAGACTCATAGTTCCATATAAAAGACATAAAAAGACTACGCATACAAATCAACACACATTAAAAAACATACAGGCATCTATTCCAGTGTTTCCATAGCCCAGAGGTGTACCTTGTATCACTCTGTTTAGTGTCAATGAGTGCACTTATTAAACTATTTTTTGAATTCCTGTTGGTCATCATTAACAAAGTGATCTATTACATGTGAGCTAATCACAAAAAGTCATAGTAACTTCATCAGTTGTTACTGATGAGCAACAGTAATTCTTGATACATCCTGAATTAATTCATGCATTAAATCATCATGAGTCATGCATTAGTGCAGCATTATTTAAGCATATAATTTGTGCCCTTATTGTAAAGTGTGACCAAAATAAGTTTTCCATGGCCCGAGTGGGTTCAGTGCACCAAAGAGGAGAATGGCCTCTTAAAATACTCATCACACAGTCACCTGTGTGGCAATTGAATTTCAGCTTCTTTGCCAAATCATTTGCAAATCATTTGCAAAAGAAACCACCAGCCTTGTGACAAAAGCTTATGCAAAACCTGCCCACACACAAACCTAGTTTACACTGAATTCTGTCATGAATATTTTTATTCAAACGCTTTGGCTTGGAGATTGGTCATAATTCTTTGAAGCCAGCCTTTTAGGAAATATGTTGAAAAAGAGCTAAAATTCAAGAGGCAAGGGGGTCATAACAATTACATGGGTTAAACCATGTACTTTTTGGGGGAAATACGACTTGGACATGATTTTATTCTTTCTTTCATTGCTTAAAAATTAAATGTAAATTCTTTAGAAGGAAAATTTGCCTCAGGTTTTAAGTGTTTAAAGTAAAATGTGGGTCTGAGAAGTTTTTCCAAACCTGTTGGGCTACCTTAGAGGTGAAGTCATTGTAAACTACATGAGTTAGGTGACCTTCTATTGACCGGTCTGAGTGACTTGGCAGTTGTGTTAGGCATTAAGGAAATCTTACTTTATTTCATTTTGTTTTAAACAAAAATAAAAACAAAATGAAATAAAGTAAAACTTTTTTAATGGCAAAAACGTTTTAGTGATTTTTTAAAAATCATGCTATTTTACTTTTTATCAAGTTCTTCCTTGTGCTTTGAAAAGTGGGAATTCACACTTCAAATCTCCTAATTTAATTCAAAATCTGGCGCCCCAGGGGTGTCTTGCCAACAAGTCAGGCATTGCATCCACGGTCCCGTTTTCACGGCAAAAGGGTATGTCTTGAAAGGCAATCATGGTCTGCAAAATCATAAAAATAGGAGTGACTGGTGGTCTGGGGCAGGCAGATTGTAGTTGGGGGGCGGGTAGATTGTAGTCAGGAGTGCGGGCAGTGGTCACACAGTGGCTTACAGTGTTCACAAGAAGAGGTTGATCAGAGTAAAGGTCCAGGTCTGAGGTCGAAACCACAGAGTCAGTCCGGAGGGACTGGGAGACTCTAGGCTGGAGATTAACGATGGACAGTGAAGATAATGTGCAGTGAAGCAGCCATAAAAGAAAATAAAGAGGATGCGGGAGCTAGGAATAATATTTAACACTGAGAAAGTGAGTAAGTGAGCGAGTAAGTGAGCTCAACACGGATTAAGGTCAGGCAGTGGCAAGCAGTGTACAGGTGACTGAGCTGATCAGGATTGATGGTCAGGTCCTGGGTCAATTCCATTGGGTCAATCCAGATGGAGCGGGAGACACTAGGAGAGGATAGACAACTGCAACAAGGGAGACAAATGAGGGAAACCGCCGCACAAATACAAGGGAGAAGAAGGTAATGGTATGAAGAAGGAAAATACTGAGATGTCTGCAAACAAAAAACTGATTTTGTCAAACAATCTTGCGAAGGCTAGACACCAAACCAAACTGGGACTTAACTGTTTTTACTATGCCATGCAGTTTACCTCAGCGACTTATATTTGTCCATCCATCCATCCATCCATCCATATTCTTCCGCTAATCCAGAGCTGGGCCGCAAGGGTAGCAGACTAAGCAGAGAGGCCCAGACATCCCCCTCCCCAGCCACCTCCATCAGCTCTTCCTGGGGGATCCCAAGATGTTCCCAAGCCAGCCAGGAAATATAATCCCTTTGATGTGTCCTGGATCTGCTAAGGGACCTCCTCCCAGATGGACATGCCTGGCACACCTCTCAAGGGAGGGTCCAGGAGGCATCCGAACCAGATGCCCCAACCACCTCAACTTACTCCCCTCAACGCGGAGGATCAGCTGTTCTACTCCATGCCGCTCCCGGATGTCCAAGCTCCGCACCCTATCCATAAGGGTCAGCCTAGCCACCCTGCGTTGAAAGCTCATTTGGCCTTTTGTATTCGCAATCTTGTTCTTTCGATCACCACCCAAAGTTTGTGACCATAGGTGAAGGTTGGAACATAGATTGACCAGTAAATCAAGAGCTTTACCTTTAAGATCAGCTCCTTCATCACCATGATGGACCAGTACAATGCCGGCTTTACAGCAGATGCTGCACTGATTCGCCTGTCAATCTCCCACTCCATCCTACCCTCGATCGTGAACAAGAACCCAAGATATTTAAACGCATCCACTTGGGGTAAGAACTCACCCTCCACTCGGAGGGGACAATCCACCTTTTCAGGCAGAGAACCATAGCCTCAGATTTGGAGGTACTGATCCTCATTTTGACTACTTCACACTCATCTGTGAACCGCTCCAGTGTGCATTGGGAGTCACAGCACAATTAAGCCAACAGGACCACATCATCTGCAATCAATAGAGATACAATTCTGAGGCCACCAAACTGGACACCCTCCAAGCCTCGACTGCACCTTGACACCTTGTCCATGAAAACCATGAACAAAATAGGTGACAAAGCACACCCTTGGCAGAGTCCAACATCAACTGGAAATGGGTTCGAATTATTGCAGAGAATGCGAACACAACTCCTGCTTTGGCTGTGCAGGGATCGAATGGCTCAAACTAACTGCTCCATACGCAGCACCCCCCACAGGATACCTCATAGGACACAGTCATAAGCCTTCTCCAAGATCCACAAAACACATGTAGACTGGATGGGCAAACTCCCATGTCCCCTCCAGTATTCGGGTATAAAGTTAGTCCACTGTTCCACGACCAGAAAGGAACCCACATTGTTCCTCCTGAATCTGAAGTTTTACCATGAGGCGGAGTCTCCTTTCCAGCACTTTGGCTTGGGCATTCCCTGGGAGGCTGAGCAGTGTGATCCCCCTATAGTTGGAGCAAACCCTCTGGTCCCCTTTTTTTTAAAAATGGGAACCACCACCCCTGTCTGCCCCAGCTTTTTGACCACCTCTCTGACTTCCACCTGGGAAATGGGCTAAGACTCACTTGAGTCTTCCATCTCTGCCTCCTCCAAGGAGGGTGTGTCTGTCAGATTTAGGAGTTCCTCAAAGTGCTCCTTCCACCGCCAAACAATATTCTCACTTGAGGTCAGCAGTTCCCCACCCCTGCTCAAAACAGCCTGGGCAAAGCCCTGCCTCCCCTTCCTGAGTCATTAGATGGTTTGCAAGAACTTCTTTGAGGCCACCCGGAAGACCTTCTCCACAGCCTCCCCAAACTCCTCCCAAACCTCCCAAAGTTTTCGCTTCTGCGACCACCACGACTGCAGTCCTTCTAGCTTGTCGATACCGGCTGCCGAGTCAGAAGTCCCCTGGGCTAACCAGGCCTGAAAGGCTACCTTCTTCATCTTGATGATCTCCCTCACCAACGGATCCTTAGGTTGCCACCACAACTGGCACCAACGACCTTCAAGCCAAAGCTCGCGGCTGCCGCTTCCACAATGGAGACTTTGAACAGGGTCCTCTCAGACTCCATGTCCCTTTTCTCCCCCGGGATATGGGAAAAGCTCTTTGAAGGTGTGAGTTGAAGATTGTCTGGCCAGGGTCTTCTACCAAATGTTCCCAGTCAACCCTAATGACACGCTTAGGTTCACAAGGTCTATCCAGGGTTCAGATCAGGGAGGGTGTTCCTCCCAATCACTCCCCTCCATTGACTCCATCATTACCCACGTGAGCATTGAAGTCCCCTGGTGGATAAGCTGTATATCAACAACCAGATTTTAGAGACTCCAAAATAACAACATGGCTGTTAACTGGACAGAGGTTGCATTCAGTATATTTTAACAGTAAAAAACCAGTGAAAAACCCTTGTGGGTCATTCCACGCCAAACTGAACAAAGCTCCCTCCCGACCCCCTCCGATAAACTGAGTCGACCTAAGGGTAGCAACACATATTGGTATTTACCACATGTCCATACAATATAACGGCAGGAACTATTTTGGAATACCGTATCTGTTAGATGAGAAGAGCGCATTCCAAAGTCCTTAAAAAAATTAAGTGCAAATTTATCTCCCATTTTCAACAATTTTTAATATGGATATGAAATATTCCTCAGTGCTTCTGATGGTGAAGCCTAAAAGCGAGCAAGGCATAGATGACGTAGAAAAAAAATCTTGGGATTCTCACTGATGCGCAAGCAGATACTGCCCTCTAAACAAAGGACCCGGAGCAAGCAAAATAGCAAAATGGGCGTGGTCAGCAAATTTCAATCATGCATATCTTGAAAGCTATTTCACCGTTGTTTCTGAAATTTTGGTATTTCACTATTGGTCCTAGGGCTATTCGCAAAATAAGTTTCATGGAAATCGGAGGGGGTCGGGGGGGAGCTTTGTTCAGTTTGGCGTGGAATGACCCTTGTGAGAAGCCAGGGTCCTACTGCTGGAAACACCAGCGCTGGATCTCAGCAAGATCAATATCTAGAATAATTTGATGGAAAATGGGTATGCACGGATGGAAAGTAATATCGGAAAGATTATACTGAGGCTATAACCTCTAATAATGTTTGCATTATCATATGAGAACGCAATTTTTGGACTACCAACCTTTATATGTTAATTTATATGTGTATATATGCGTATTTGTGTATGTATGTTTGTAAATGTGCTTGCACGTGTATACATGCATATCAAGGGTTTGGAGCACAATGGTGATATGTCCAAATTTTGTGATTTTGAGATTTTTACCTCCTGTCACACATTTCTATCAGCTAATTCTTGGAGCACAATAATTATATGTCCATGCGCCTCAGTTTTAAACAGAATTCACATTTTCATTTTGTGGTATGTCCAACAAAGTCTGCTTATATGAATTAAACATTGATATTTTGATGAATAGACATGAATAGTATTACAGAATCATCTGTCTTCCATTGCAAACAAACCTAACTTCAATCTATCACCATTGTGTTATGTCACATCAAGTGCTAGAATTGTTGGAGCACAGAGGTGACATGTCCATTTTGGCAATTTTGGCCATGATGTTGCATTGCCACACTTATGAAAACCTACATGTTCAGTATACTTCTGAACCATGCAGTAAAAGAGTGACTGACATAAAAATGATGCAAATGATGTACCTGATTTAATAGAACATTTGCAAACTTAAAAATCAATTTTTCTCAAAACCTCTAAAATGGACATATAACCATTGCCCTCCAAACCCTCGATATGTGTATTTCTATGTGTGTAGACGAATGTGTGTATGTATGTCTATTTGTATGTGTGTGGATGTTTGTGTGTAGGTATATGTATGCATACTGAACAAAAATATAAATGCAACACTTCTTATTTTGAGAAATATGACCATGTTTAGAAGCTCATTGTACAACCCAATTTCCAAAAAAAAGTTGGGACGCTGTGTAAAATGTGAATGAAAAAAAGAATGCAATGATTTGCAAATATTTAAACCATAAATTTTATTGAAAATAGTTCAAAGACAATATATTACGTTTAAACTGAGAAATGATATTGTTTTTTGAAAAATATCTGCTCATTTTGACTTTGATGCTAGCAACACTAGTATAATACTTCTCGGGAAAATTTTCATTTTTAAATCAAAACCTACAGATGCCTTGAGGACAGAGAGATTCAAACTCTTTGTAAAACATCACAGCAAAATTGAGTGTATTATGGCACATGAAAACAGTAGGCTAAGTGTATATAAGGATAGATGGATGGCGCGGAGAGTTGCAGAAGGATGGGAAAGAGAATAACACAAGCAAATGTGTGTGAGTCAATTAATATATGTCCAAAAATACAGAGAGTGCACACACATCAAATGAATACAGGTGCTGCATAAAACTGTACCATCAGAATAGAGAAAAAGAAGATACCCGCACACAGTAGCTGTTGCTCCCGCAGTGATTTATTTAACACAACGTTTCGTGTTAACACCTGACGAAGACCATTCTGGTCGAAACGTTGTGTTAAATAAATCACTGCGGGAGCAACAGCTGCAGTGTGCGGGTATCTTATTTTTCTCAATTAATATATGTACCTGTATTTGTACGTATGCATATATGTTAAAGCATGAGTATATATGTTAATAATTATTATCTATGTGTGTAATGGTGCATGCATGCGTATGCGTACATATATAATTCTCATTTCAATTTGTTCATTTTTATATATATTTATATTCTTATTTATGTCATTGTCCTTCCACTTCAGCATGTGTATATATGGGTGTAGAGTTCTGTCATGGGAGTCAAAGAGGTGAGTGTGGGGTCTATAGAGAAATTTAGTGTGATTTAATTAATTCAGTTGACCCCAGAAATGGGGGTGGTGGTGGAGGGATTAAAAAATGTTTAAAAAGTCCCCTAGCAGAACTATAGGATCCCCAGTTGGAGCCCTTTCCAGGACCCCGCCCAGAATTTGGGATATTTTTGAATAATTTTGGGGTACAATTTTTTTTAATACATATTTGGTTGAATTAAATATATTCTGTCAAAAAGTGTTTCTGTTTCTATTTGATTATTCTCACATTGTTGGCACAATCTGCATTCTTCTGATTGCTATGATTTTTGTGCCTGCTGATCTCTATTGCCCGGCAATGCCTGCTGAGTCTGTACCTTGTCAAGGAGATCCTCAGTTTTTTTATTCTGGACTGAGGTGAGGTAGTGTGCTATCATGCACTGTCTTTTTAGGGCCAGATAACATTTCACTTCGCTCTGTGATTTTGTTTGTGATTCCCGATATGCTATATAATTTTGTTCCATTTGGGTTGAAATTTGATGGATTGTAATTAGATATGCGGTTTTGTTCTGGTCCTGAACCAGTGAGGTGTTAGAATGTGTTAGCATAGCAGAACTAAGGCTCAGGACCAATTGAGTGAGGGGATTGGTTTTTTTTTTTTTTTTGTCCTTTGCTAAATTCTTGGTATTGCAGGGCTTTGAATTCCTGTGGGTCGGGGTCACAGTGTTTTAAACGTTCCCAAGATTTGATTGCACGTTTTTGTAGTTTTATAAGCAATGAGTTCTGGCCTAATTCTGCCCTGCATGCATTATTTTTTGTGTTTGTGTTTACCTTTAGAATATGTCCGCAGAATTCTGCACGCAAGGTTTCGATTGGACGTTTCGGTTGGATGTGTCAAATTCTCGTCTGATGTGTGGGTCCAACTGTGTGTCTCTCCTTTAATTCAGCCTCTGGGTTTCTGAATAAATTTTCTGTTGAGCTGACTTTTTAAGCCTAAACAAGAGGCTCCTCAGAGCCTGTACTCGGGCCGGGTCTAGGCGTGGGCCAGTCGCGAAACCGCGCACGCGCATGAGCAGGACAATCGCGACCCCGAAAAAAAAAAGAAGAAGAACGGAGCCGAAACTTAAACTCGTGGCCTACCGGCCCGAGTAATAATTGTAATTATTTGATTGTTCAATATAATTATTCCTATCGTTGTGTTTCGCTCCCCAAGATGTGGGATAGATCTCTCTCTATCACTGCATTATTTTAATCGAACTTCAGCTTTGTATTTATTAAACTTTTGCGTGCTTGACATTATTTTTTCAAAATATCGAAACTATTTTTAGAGATAATATATAAGCACTTGAGAATATAAACATGAATGATTTCATGAAAAAAACATTCTTCAAATAGATGGACTTTATTTTTACTGTAGGTCGTAAGCACTTGATAACGATTGGATGCTATTAACTCGGTGATAAGTTTGGCCAATTAAAGTACGGTCTGTAGAGAGTAAAGCAGATTGTTCCGCTTCTTCGTTACATCATTGTGTCATAGACCTATAGCAATTCACTGCTTCAGTGCGTACCCCCGGAGTGATTGGTCATTGGACAGAGAAGAGGCATGCTTTCTTTCTGTTTCACGCATGTCCGGAGACTATAACTGTGGAGTCCTCGCTGGGAATGCATAAGTATATGCGACATCAGGTCCTGTAGTGAGGACACTTGCGCTGAGGCTATGTGCATCTGAGGAGTATTTTATCGATTAATCCCGCAAAAAATTGAAGTGTTCACATAAGGCGAGGTACGACGTTTACTGTGCTGTTTTGCTGGTCAACTCGCAATTTTATCTGAAAACGAAATACAGAGGTAAGTAGCTGTTGGCTAGCTAATGTTAGCCTTTATTTCCTTGATCCGTTCATTGCAATGTCGCACAGTCAGGTGCTAGTTCTCTAATTTTGCAAAATTGTTTTGTGGATGAGTTGGGAAACTTTGGGTTTATCCTGCTGATCTGAATTGGACGGTTGCAGCTATCTTGCAAGCGAGCGCTCAAAACCGTAAATTATTAAATTGTCCGGAATGGCGTTAACACGCTAATCTTAACAGCCAACGTGCTACTGGTTTATCGTTAAATTGGCGTTTTGCCTATAAATGCGAATGCCTTAAATATGCGAAGCGATTTGCTAGCTGCAGTAACTTCACTATTAACGTGCCTTAAGATCAGTGAGCAACAGACGGTCTACCTCGAGTTGTCCTATTGAATGGCCAGGTTCTTGGCTGTTGAGTTGGCTATGAATGGGATCTGTCTAATCGGTCAACTCAGCAACAGCTGCACGTACATAAACTGGATGCATAGCTGTAACCCACATTAATTTGCAAGCATGTGACGTTCGGAGATCAGTTCCAAGCAGTTCTCCATGGTATATGTAACGCGAATTTGCAGGCACGCTGTAATTGCTGAGAATTGGGAGACGAAGCGGTAAATATCCCTGTGAGCAGATATGCTATTTCTGTGGCATGCATTTCTTGAATCAAAGTGTATTCAGTTGTTGCCGCTTTGGTTCATAATGTTGCTTGTTGGATAGCTTGTCGTTTGGCAACGTAAAGCTGCTTTCACACTGGACGCAAAACGATTTTTTCGCACGACAGATTACATTCAAAGTCAATACAAAGACGCGAATACACGCGAAACGCGTGTAAAAATTCGTTTCGCGTCCAGTGTGAAAGCGGCTTATAACGCGTGAATGTAGATCCTTCCATGAAGATTAAACTAGGGGGGAGCCATTACGTCACTGTGTAGCGCTTGAGCGCACATTGGTGCAAAGTGTGTGACCACTTGCAGTTCGGCCAGCAGTGAGATGGATTGGATCGCCATCTCCTTGTCCATGTCCATGACAGCGACAGCGTAATACCATTGCTTACTATCTAACGTATGATGTTTTGGTTGATGTATATTTCCTCAAATGGCTATACATTTTGAATTTAATTAGATGTCTCAACCTAGACTGAACTTGAGCTTTTTCCCACCGAGGGCGAAAGACGAGCATTGTGTTGATAATGCTGGTTTAATGTTTCTGGTCAGGTGCTTCCAGTTATTAGCTGCCTGCAGTGTAGCCTCTTAATTACCGTTACTTATTATAGTTGAGGAGAAATACGTGGTGAAGCAAACGCGTTAAGGACAGCAATGATACTTGCTGAAATTACAATGACATGCTTTCAAACTGCTAGTGTCCCTTACTGAGGAAAAAAAAAAGAATTTCTAAAAATGTTAACACTTGCTGGTATCTTAGTCTCATCTGACGCTTTAACTTTTTCAGACTTTGAGGACACATTGCTTTTATTTGCGAATTATTGATTTGAAAAAGGTAACGAATAATGAAATTGACTGAGCTGGGGAGGGGTGCTGGCTTGCTATTCTCCCAATAGCAAGTAGTGCTGTCCATGTGTTTGTCTATTACCAATCAAACTTAGAACTGTTAATGATATTTAAGGCAATAGTATGCAAGAACTGGCATTTTTGCGATTTGGCGCCCCGCAGTTTCACAGAGCAGTTCACTTTTGCACCACGGTCGGTAATGCAAAACGCGCCTCCTCCGGGAACTTTGGCTTGCGACCGGTCCCCGCCCCTTTTGGGAGCAAACGGCAGTCGCCATAGACTTAACCCTCCTCCAGTGTTTGGCCAAATCTGACCGATTTCACAGCTTTCTTGAAGCAGAACTGTGTTTTTCATCCGATTGCCTCAAAACCGCATGATATCCTCAACACCAGGCAGCTGAACATATAAAATTGCTGATCTCCATTTTCATTGAATTTTGAGAGATTTATTCAATTTTGTTACACCCTTGGTGTTCCCAGTCAAAAATGACCATCATAGGAAACGAATGGATAAGACTACATTTTGTTCATCCAGCGGATGGAAAACATCCCCATACACACATCCTCACACTCTCACCCCCCCCCACATCCCCATACCACACACCACACATCCACACACCATCCACCTCCCCACCCCCACCCCTTTCTCATGCTTATGTGCCCATGCCCCCACAAGAGCAACACCCCTCAAAGCTAAACATAACATCTTTAGTGTTAGTTGCAGGGACCTGTCTCTTTCTCGTGTTTGGTGTGCCCCACCCTCACTCTAACCCCCCACCCACCCCAGGTGAAATTTACCTTCCAAATAAACTGAAGGTAGTTACGGGAACCCGCCTACCTGCTAAAGAGTATTTCATATAGGCATGGGCAATACAAATGAATAAAATGACAACATTTCTTGAGTTGCTGAGAAAAAAGTTTTTATTATTTTCTAATGATTTTTTGCAGGTAAGTACAGAAGACACAGACCAAGAGTTTGCCACAAGTCCAACGCCTTTACAGGAAAGGGTCTCAGAGCCACAGGGTCCCAAAAATGGCTGATTTTGGCATTTATCAACAAAACCCATTGTGAAAATTGGGGGGTGAAGCCTGAGGGCATTTTCGAAAATGCAGTCTACTCAGAAATAAACCTGGCCAAATTATCCATTAGGGTACCCTAACAGAAATAATTGATGCTAAAGTCATCAATCCCTTTTCTGAAGTACAGCAGCGCCCCCCTAGGCCCTTTTTTAATGGAAAATGCATTGAATTTCACCCAATTATGTTCAGCAAACATTAGGTTTTGCATTGATATTAAAAAATGGTATGATTGGGTTGCCTGTGAAGTTTTTTTTTTTTTTTTTTTTTTTTGGATCAATGGCCTGCAAAAATGTCAAAATTATCGGTGGAGGGCAAACATTAACGCTACTCGTCCATTACTATATAAAATGCAGTGAAGTTGCTGATGCCGCAGTTGTTTGCCCTCCCACTGCTACGAAACGTTCCCCTTCAATAACCCGTGGTGATTTAAAAAAAAAAAAAAAAAGCCTTTGCACTGTTTTTTACAATGTCCATATACCCTCCTCCCATGATAGTTTCAATGAGCTACTGTGAATAATTCATAGTAAAACACAGTGACGTGCAGTCGGAGGTTAGTTTGGCGAGGCAGAAACCTCCCCTTTGCTTGATCAGCAATCAGACGATTAACTAGTTTAGTAAGACTATTCGCAGAATGACGGGCCAGTTTAAGTTTCCGCGGCGTTATTACTCAGTACATCGAACCTGAAATGCTCACTAGACAGCAGATTTGCGCGTACTTGCTTCCAGGAAGCCGAAGCAATGTCATTGACAAATATTAAAACAGTTCGACCTATGCAGAGTTCAACGCTTAATCAATATACAATGTATTCTCCTTTAAATACGCGCTTTTACACCCAAACAAAAAGCGGGCGCTTATTTTCAGTCTTCTTTCATAATCCGATTAACAAAATGTTTAAACGATATACAGAATTACTGAGAGCCGAGAATTTTTCCTAATTGATTATCAGATTTCCATCCTCGCAGTCTCGAATTGAAGGGTATAAGTGAATTAATCTTGTGACCGGTGTTCGCGAGGTGGCATATTTTGATAGGTAGCAAAATTTGTCAGAACACTGGTAGGTTTTGAACGCCTAGCTGGTTTATTCCTTGGTATATTTTACTGAAACTTCACAAATAGGGTCACAGGATATTCTGTCAACTAACTATGTAGGTTATAGTAAAAAATACACTCACCTTTCTTGCTATTGTTGAGAAGAAGTCACGGCGAACTCAAGAATCTAAACTTCAACAACTTCTGTCGAACTTATTTCACATCCCTGGAGGTCTAGCTTGGACGAATAGACTCGTAATTTCTCAAATTAGATGGCTGTAAGTAAATCGGGGCCGAGCTGGGAGATCACGTCATCGCTGGCTATTTGAAATCTACCTCCAAAATGGATATTTTTGCCACGCCCGCCGCACTTGAAAGTTTGGAAACACGGCGCAAATTGAGGTCACGATTCATCCAACGGGCGAATAATAGCTCTGTTCAAATCGCGTTATTGGCCGTAATACGCAGAGTTCATGTATGAAATGCGGTATCCTATTGAAAAGGTTGCTTTTAATCAAACCATGGTGTTCTTTTTTTTGTATGAAAATGATATTTACATCATTTTTTTTTATAAGTTTTCTGAGGCTTGTTTACCGCCCCAGTTCAGCTGTTACGCATTCCATTAGAGTTTATGCAGAGCGTTGCCCATGGCTATTTCATACGACTTCATGTCAAAAAATCCAAACTGTCCCTATGAATGCGCGTTGATTGAATAATGACTGATCCGCATTCCAGTGAAATACCGCCTTTCCCTCTCCATACAGCGTGGGTTAATTAAAAAGTGGGACTCGGCAAGTAAATATTATTTTGTTTTCCAAATTGAAATTTTCAATGATCACTTTTGTTTTAAAGTGTGAAATTGCTGACTATGGCGTGGTGATATGCCAGTAAAAAGCATGAGAGACTCCTCATATGCATGCGAGTTGCAAACGGAGGCAAAATAAAGAAAATTGTTATTGTCAAATACCTATGGACCTGACCGTATGTTTTGTTTACATGTAGAAGTGCACTCATCTTCACACATTTATTTTCACTGTGCTGTTGATAATGGTGTGGAACATGTTTACATGGGAAGCACACTGCTGGTTGCAGACCGGCAATACCTGTGTGATGCAATGTGGGTCATTTGTAATGGCAATTAAAGTCATTCCATTTCAAACTTTTTCAAACACGTTCAACTCTTCCAGGTTTGACTCCTGTTCAAAATAGCGTTTTGAAACTTGAAGTTCCATTACGAAGGAATTGTTACTTTTGAAAAACGACAGCCCCGACAGTTTGAGTGTAACGCCACTGTCATAAATGCATATTGTGCCTTGACCCCCCCAATCCTCATAGAAAGAAGTATGCGTGCATTTGTTGACCTGAAGAATTTTGAATTGGAAAAGACGTCATTAGCAAAATAATCATTTTGCTTGACAGTGATATTACAGGATTTTATGCAAATATAACTTTGCATAGTTTTATTCTAGCCCCCGGACGAAGTCGGGGGGGGTTCTATGGATTCATGCTTGTTGTCTCCGCCTGCCGCTGCATCCAAGTCCGTTGACTATTCCTTGTGGACTCTGTACAGGCTGTAATTTTTGACCGATTAATTTCGTATACTTTCAGAACTGCTCATAAAATAACTTTGCTAAATTAAATTTCTAAAACTTGGATTCCTTTGGCTCTAAGTGATGTGAATGGGACAGGAACGGAGACGAGCACTAATGACTAGTACTCGCGCCAGACAGACTCGCACCTTTTTCTGCAAACATTCTCTTCGGTCTCTTTGCCTCTGGCACTATGTCCATATTCTTATCTTACAGCAGATTGATGCACATATACAGGTATATTTAGATGTATATCAATCAATATCACAGTATTAAAACCACCTGCCCTAGTATTGTGGAGAGGTCTCCCTCGCGCCACCAAAACGGCTCCATCAAACTGATGTCCACTTGATATCCCAGCCCCAGGGTTTCTCCTTCTGCCACCAGCTTGTCGTCTTCCCACAGTGCATCTTGGTGCCATCAAATGGTGCACACATACCCAGCCAATGCACTAGTTGCTAAAGAAAGCTGGACTCACTGGAATAGGCGACCATCTTCAGTTCCTCCAAGGTCCAGTTCTGACACTCAGATGTCCATTGTAGGAGCCTTTGGCTGTGGACCGGGGTTAGAATGGGCACTCCGATCGGCCTGCGGCTACAAAGTCCCATCTGTAGCAAGGTGTAGTGTACTGTGTGTTCTGACGCATCCCTCATGTAAGTGTTATTAAAATTCTCTGCGCATAGTTCTCGAAGTGGGCATTCCAAATTCAGGTGGGATTGGAGATGCCAAAGTATAAATAATAAAAATAAAAATTCTCTACGACTTGTGCCACAGTCCCCCTTCGGTGGGTCCAGATCAGGCTACACAGTCTTCATTGCCCTCGTGCATTGACGAGTCTTGGGTGTCCGACACCCTGTCACCACTTCAGTACCTGTCCCTCCTTGGACCATTTTTTTTGTCCCCCCAGTATATGGGTGATTTTTTTTTTTTTTTTCAATACGGGCACAACTAGGACATCACAAATGACTGATTAAAAAGGTTGCAGAATCTAACTGAATAAACTCTGGTAGACAGGGTGGGCCCTGTAGTGTACAACCAGTATACCAGCAGAGCTGGATTTCTCCTGTTCTTTTCGCGATGGGCAATTTTTATTTACATAGCCTTTCCACTCCATTACTTTTTCAGACAAAACTGAAAGTACAATGATATGCACATGTAACTATATCCAAACAGATCTTTTATGGTTCTGTCACTTCTGTTGAAGATACTCAGTCATTCGTAATGTTTGAGACACACAGTAATTACGTCTAGCATGACCTTCATAACAGAGTAGAGGAATTTGGTAACGGAGTGGAATATGCTGGTAACGGAGTGGAAGTAACAGCGTGGAGTGTTTTTCAAGTAAATGGGTCATAGCCACCATGCAGTGAGGCAGAACTTGATGATTCCCATTGATGTCCCTAAGGTCCTCCTTTACTTTTTTTAAAGAGTCTCATTAAAAAGTTGCTCCTTGGTTTCCATGGAAATGGCTACAAGTAACGGAGTGGAAATGAAAAAGCATACTTGCCCAACTTCACAATTATAAATGAAAATACAGAGAAAATGCTGGCCACTTCACCATGTGCTTACTGTCACAGGAAAGGGGCTTACATAAATGTTTTTCAGCAAGGACCAAATCTGCTGGTTTCCCTGTCTCCAGCCAGGGGGAGCCACGACATTAGGTGGTAACGGAGTGGAGTGGATTTTCCAGGACACCAACAAAAATGGATTTTTTTCATCCTCTTGGGAGGATAATGATATTTGGTTTTTTGGAATTAATAAACCTGACAATACTGGTTAAGACAACTGTTCCTCGGGTTGTGGTTAAGGGAAATATACTTAAATCTGAGCCCAACAATGAATCCACCCTGATTTGGGACATTGCTGAATCAAAGCAAAACCGACTTTCAATGCTGCAGTACAAAAAAAAATTTAAATTCAGATCTAATATTTTGGAGCTTTTTGGGGCTTAACCTGCTTTATAACTTGGCGAATATTTTTATTGCAAACACTAACCTACTAAAAATTTACAGGCCCGGACATGAATTTTCTGTTTGTGCCCCTATTGAAAAAATCACCCATATAATGCGGGGGGATATAGTCATGGGTATGGTTGTCTGTCCGGCCATCTGTCTGAACATTTAGTTTCCGGAGCATAACTTGAAAACCGTTCAATATTTTTATACAAAACTTGCTGTGCGCATTAATCATGACCTGACGTGGTGCCTTTTGCTAATCCGAAGTGGATGACGTGGGGCCGGGGGGATATGCCGTCTCCTGAAGGCTCTTGTTTTTTTAGGTAATCACGACTGCTGACTGGGAGCACCCAGAAGCCTTACTGCTTTGGAGATGCTCCAACTCTTATCAGACCATATAACGATTTGGCCTTTGTCAAAGTTTCTCGGTTCCCATTTCTCCCTCATCTAACGCATCAACAATGCAAACACTCTGTTTGCTTACCGTCTTGGATCTGACTGCAGACCTTGACATTCATCGTCGTTGCTGGATAACTAATGTGATTTTCGTCATCTGTGAGTGGTTTTAATGTTTTGGCTCATCGGCGTGTGTTACAGTTTGGGATCTGATAAAAATTTAGTTTTGGATTGTTTAACTTGTGTGGTGAGGTATCCTGTCACACTACAACATTTGGACATTTTTATTTTTTTCAGCTAGCTGACCAAAAAGGCAAGGGAGAGCATTCACACGATGCACTGACACTAAAGGGTTACGGTTTGTTTAGCCCTCTGGGGTGGCCGAGACCTGTTGGCGCTCGGTCTCTGCACTGAGCGGCCAGCACTGTATATGCGTGGGATCGAGCCATGAGCTCAGCGCTTCCCCGGCCCCTTAACTTTCTGCTGCGTCATGATGATTCTGAGCTGTTATGTAATCTGCAATGGGAGGCAGGTCCCTCATGCCTGCCCGAACGGCCGCGGTTATTAGTTTTCAGTTCCTCCTCTGATGTAAAAAAGAAAAAGAAAAAAGTACAATGAAGCAAATGCACATGACCCCTAGTGGTTACTATGTAATTGCGCAAGTAGGCTGGTGATTTTGTGACATTTGTTTTATCAGACCATAGAAACCCACATCATAGTTATTATAAAACGTCCAGTCGTACCAAATTTATGGCCTGTCTTGCTGTTAATATGTACTGTGGGCATTTAGCATATTTATTTGCTTTATGTGAAATTTGGGCATTGGTGCAGGGTTTTTTTATATGGGCAAATAACTACAGTGTTTTGTTATACATTCTTGACAATGAAGAGTGTTTGTCTGTTTTTTTTTTTTTTTTTTTTAAATCGCTGATAAAACACCAGAGATGGACTTCCAAGAGGATCATATTGCCCCCGGAGATGTCCTGCCAGTTGTTGTCATCGGTAAGTCTGACGCTGCGTCGGTTTGTGTTTGTGTGTGTGTGTGTGTATTAAAAATGTATTTATAAAAAAAAAATATATAGAAATGTATATAAAATGTATTATCATTTTTGTTCTTGCTCTTCTATTCGGCACATATGGGACAAGATGTATTCTGAGCTGAATGGATCATGTTATTACTTGCCTCAGTTTATTCTTACACTACGACTAATGTTGTGTCATGTAATGTAAAAATTGCTTGCTTGATTTTTTTAATTGTGGTAAAGAACCAGAGGCCACAGTGCTGATTGTTTCATGCCCCCGCCATTTATGGCAGGGACATGTATATACGGACGGACAAGGGTAACTCTGTCTGTCTGTAGGTACGGGATCTTGTTTATCCCCTTCTCCTCTAAAACGTCTGGACAGAATTCAGCAAGCTTTAGTAAATGCTTTCTAAATAGATTGAAGGTTAAATCTCATTTAATTTGACAAAATTGGATAATTTCACAATTATAGGGGCTTCACAAATTCTTAGTGGTGGGAGCATCTATGTCCAAGGACACATATTTTCTTGTTTCCAGTTTATTTTTTCTTTTATTTTCTCACTTCTATCCTGAAGCTCTATCTGCATGTGCAGAAGGTGATGGACAAGTCCTCAGCAGTTGTTGATGTCTGTTTTTCAGGCAATGGGCCTTCAGGGATTTGTCTGTCGTATCTGCTGTCGGGATACGTGCCTTACCTGTCGCCCGAGGGCAGTCACCCTAACCCCATTCTGAACAGCAAGCTGCAGCAGCACCCTCACCAGTCTCTGCTCGAGCAGGTATGCAGCCTCCCACTCATGTCTGCCACTTAAGAGACCGTTGGTGTGAACAGGAAGGGCACTTATGCTAATGTCATGCAAACGTTAGACTGAAGAGGAACATTGAAAATGAGCTGAAGGCTATCGTCAGTGTTTTATTGGGGTCATTTCCTGAAACAGGCTTACTGAGGGACGAATAAGGTCCAGAGTGAAATCTCAAACCTTCTGAAATCAGGAACGTGGCTTGAAGTGCAAAAGGTGCTTTTCTCAGTTTTACTCCTGCAGCCGTCCAGTCAAACCCGTAAAACCTACGGACCCATGTTACGAAGCTGCTGTATTCAGACCTGTGGAACTTCAGGCCAAGTTCAGATTTCCTGTGGTGATCTCAATGATCCCAAATATGTCCTGCTGAATTACAGGGGAATGTGTATTAAATGATGCTCTCAGTCAAGATGGTTTACATTTGAGGAAATGCTGTGGACAATAAAAACACGGTGTCCTGGGATTGAATGTTTCTGCGAATACGTGTTCTGTACCTTCAATTACGCTCCGGAACTAACAGATACAGAATATGTATGCGACATTGTCCTATAATATGAAAAATGCTTTTTCTTTCTGGCTTTGAGCCTACTTAAAGGGAAGAGTGAAAAGTTAGTTTAAGGGATTAACTCATAAATACTGCTTTTTGAAATACCCCTTGTTCAAAGTAAAAACTTAATTTAATCCCTGAAGGCATCTTTCAGATGGAATGTGTATTGGTGAGAATTGCAGTAGATTGTACCCTAGATTTTTCATTTATGCACTGTTTGTCATTAGTTTCACCATTTTTAAGACTTTCCAACTCGTTAGTTGCTCGTTAAAGCTTGAAGAAAAGTGAGGATTAAGGAGCTAGTTGGCCCCTAGGAGATGCTTTAGCAAGCAAAAGGAGGAACGTTTTTTTTAAATCCTGAACAGTTCATAATTCCCTGGGCTAGTTAAATATGTGCATTCTTTCTCTGGTGCTCCATCTAGTGGCTGTGTTTGACATGAGTTTTATATTCATGGGTAGATCATCAGCAGACACATAAGGTCACATACCATACTGTAGTTTTAAATAGAGTGGGTGCCTTTGTATTCTCTCAAAGTAGACATGCATTGAGAAATCAAAAATTGGGCAAATTAGACCTTTATGGAACGCTAATGCCATGGAGATGATGACTAAAATACTTTCTGGACACTCACTCAAATAGGAAGAGAATAGAGGCATTTTGAACGCCCTTTCAACTTGCGCACACCCCCCAAAAAAACTGAGGGAAAATAGCCTCTCTCTGATGTAATTTGTGGGAAATGGGGACACACGGTAAGGAAGTCGAGTGCATCGACTATTGTCTTCTTGTTGTAATTTATTCATTTTTTAGTCTTGTTTCGCTGTGTATTTCTGGCAGTTAAGATTTATGATCGTCAAAAAGTATGTTGTTGTTTGGCTAGCGGGTTAGCTCACCGGTTAAGGTGCCGCTTTGTGAAGTAGTACTAAGCACCGCGGCCAAGCTCGCATCAGTGCCCTGTAGCCTTTTCAGAACAGTGCACCTTTGGCTTCGCGCTGCAGGAAAATGAATTTGGAGGGACTGCCGGTTTTGGATTAAAGGATTATGGCATTGTTCAATGCCGAAGAGCCTCCTGATAGCCAGTCGGGCGGTCTTCAGTAAAATTCTAAACTTGTACATGTTTGGGCTCCCTCCGCCCTTGCTCAGGGGTAGGTTTCCCAGCAGCATAGTTGCTAACTACATTAGTAACTGGGATAGCTAGGTCGACCATATACAGTTAATAATTTCAATTAAGTAAGTTGGCAACTATGCTTTTGGGAAACGCATCCCAGCACTTGCTGCTCGCTCACTCGCCCATGCCCAAGGCTCCGGGTCGTGCTGGTACACTTGGAGTAGCTGTTCAGCTGCATTCCTGTCGTCGCTGATTTCTTCCTAATTTTCCTTTTTTTTTTTTTTTTTTTTTTTTTTTACCTCTCCATCATCAGCACGATCGCTATTTGTTGAACTTAAACTTGAATCACCCTCTTCAACCTCGATGTCCAAGTCAAGCAAAAATTCTGACATTTTTGGTGGATTTCAATGTCTTGCTTGCAATGTAAAATACATACACGATAGCCTTTGTGTTACAACTGGTCCCACGAGCGACGTCACAGCTCTTGGCCCGATTCACAGTGCTGTTCAAGGGCGATATTGGGGGTTGCTAAAAGCGCGTTTTACATCCACGACCACTCTATTCCACTATCATCTCTGGGTGAAAAGTGTTGATAGTTTGAGAGAGTATTGCATGCCCTTTCAGATGATACCAAATACAACAATTTTCCATGAAGTTTCAAATCAATACATGTCTCCATTAAGAGCAAAGAACCTTCCTTGAGAATGGACATGAACTGCAAATAGTTTGGCTGGCAGCCGAGGACGGTACAAATTAGCTGGTTCATGAAGGAAAAGAGGCGATTACATCCTTGGCTGCTTCCTCTCTGCTGATGACTGCTTGAGGGGTCATGTACTTGGACCTCCTACAGTTTCAGTTCACTTTTCCATGTCGGCTAGTTCATGGGGATAAATTTGAGATCTTGCTCCCTAAATGCACTGGGTTGAACCTAGGCTACGTGCTAACAGGCTGTCTCTCCTTTCCAAGGATCTGGAGTATCTTAGCGAGGGCCTGGAGGGGCGCTCCTCAAACCCGGTCGCAGTTCTCTTCGATTCCCTTCTCCTGCCGGACAGCGATTTCGGGGCGGACTACCCCTCGCCCCTGGTGTGGCGCTACGAGCCTGAGCGCGCTGTCCCGCACATGGTACTGGGGAAGGGGCCTCCTGGTGGGGCTTGGCACGTAAGTACCAAAATCACAGCCTTGCTCATGGCGGCTCTACAGATGCTCAGAATACCAGGATCTGGCCGAATCTGACAGTTTGATAGCTGTTATCACTGAATATGGACGCCTAATGATGAACCAGTGGGGAGCACAGCAATGAATGGCCTCAACATACAGCACTCTGACCTTGGCTGTACACACAGAGTAACTGAGTGAATGGTGGAACTATTGCTTGTGCGTCTTTACCAAAATATTTCTTGCATGTGGATTGGGTTCTTAACCCACTTCTAAACCTCTGATCTCAACCATTTTTAATCCATAATTGCTGAGTTTAGGCACTCATCAGTTACTGTAACACCTTCAAGGAAAGAAATATTGAGAATTATGTTTCTTAACAATAGAAGCACTGCTCCATTTGCTTTGTTCTACCGTCCTCAAATTCTTTGTGTGGATGTCAAAATGAGGTAGACCATTGTAAATGTTGGGTGGAATGTGTTTTCTTTATATTTATCCGAGGTTCATGAGTGTTGTGTGAGGGCAACTAAAGATGGGATATTATTGGGCCCACTATAGTCCGGCATTTAACAATAGGCCTTCATTAATTTAATTCTGCAAGTTTTATTGATCTTTTGTAACCCGTGATCTACTACCCCAACTCCAGAAATGTTTGAACAATGTCTAAGATGTTAATGTAATCAGAAAACATTTTAAAAATTCTCTTAGACCTATATTTAGTTGAAAACTGCACAAACTAGAGGGGCACTCAACTAGAGCGCAGACTTCCGCCAAGGCAAAAGGCCCCCTTGAAAGTGAAAAATAATTTGTGCATCTGCCCTGTGATTTGGATCCACTCCAAAATTTTATGGATTCCTCCTTGGCCCACCAAGTTTCATGAAAATATGCTTGGTAGTTTTTTGTAGTTCTGCTGGCAAATGGACTAACTGAACCAAAAACATAACCTCCTTTGCAGAGGTAGTAAACAATTTACTAAGTTTTACCTCATCGACTTTATCAATCTTTGTGAATGTACACTAAATCTGCAGTGCACGGGGACTGGGGCCATGTAACAACAGCAAGGCTGAGGAATATTCTAAAAACCTGTTTGGAACATTCCACTGGTAACCAGGTTAACTTGTGTCCACAAACTGTAATTTACGAGAGAGGATGGGTCAAGGTTCAGCAATTTGCATAAAGCTGCTTTAGGAATGTTCCTCAATGCATTTTTTTTTTTTTTTTTTTTTTAAGGATTTTAGGGGTTTTGCCATCTGCAATCCATATTTTAAAATATTTGCGTAATTCTCAAAATTCCATGTGCGTTAAGAGCAAGGGCAAACACCTATATTGAATGCCCATGAGATACAAGCCCTCTGACAACACGGCCTTAAAAATTGACATGCTTTGTATAATGAATACAGCCACATGGGATCCTGAATAATTCAGAATGTTGTCAGTAGACAGTTTGTTGCTGCATCCACAAAATGCAAGCTAAACTTTTACTGTACATAATTTTAGCCTGTTATCTGCAACATCTAATAATGTCGCCGGTATCTGTAGGCTTGAGTGCATCTGGTCTGACCCTAAGTGGAAATGTGTGCAATGAGGACTTGTTAGGCCACTGCAAATTGTTTTTGGAAATAACAGATGTCGTATTCTCTGGGCCTAAGAGAATGATGGTGACTGTTATCATTACAACAGTTCAACAGCCAGCCTTTGTGATGGTGTACAGATGTGGTAGTGTAATGGCCTTTGATTGCATGGTTCAGTCCAGCACCAGTAATGCTGGAGCGTACACGCACATGAGCAATGTATGGTGCAATCTAGACGACATGTTTTTCAGGGATGTCCCTGTTTTTTTTCAGCCAAAACAATGCTGTGCCATTGGCTTCATGGAGTGCGGGTGTTAGACTGAAAAAGTATCTTATGTTATGAAGTGCAAGATACAACAGCAGAGACCCTGGACTGTAGAGCAGTTTCAGTATTACATCAAGCAGCAACGAGGAAAAAAATTCTCCTTCCTAAATTTCGACAATTGGGTGTCCTCAGTTCCCAAATGACTGCCGAGTGTTGTTAAAGGGAAAGCTTATGTAACAGCGTGGTGAACATGCCCCTAGTACAGACTTTTTGAAACATAATCCTGGCATCAGATTTAGGATAAGCATATATGGACATAAACCTAAAAGTTGGTTTGACACATTGTGGAATATTTTTGTGGATACATGTCCAAACAGATTTGCAAATTGTTAATTTGTTTTTTTCTTTGGTATTTCACACACTGTTCCAGCTTTTGCTGGTTGAATTGTCAGTCTGTATTGAAAAGGCATGGGAAGGTATTTGAATCCAAAGCAAATGTGAGCCTGGTGTGGTTTTGCAGTATGAATGTACTACTCATGTGTCTGCTTTTGTGGTTTGTTTTTTCCCGTGTGTGTGTGTGTGTGTGTGTGTGTGTGTGTGTGTGCAAAATTGCTGAACAGTAATAATGCAAAACTCATTGGATTTCCAATTTATTTAGCATATTTTATGTTATTGTGTGTGTTTGGATTTTACAGTATGTTGTACATGAAACTGATTAAAGAGGCAGGTATACATTCTAACCCTTTACAAATGTTTACACACACATTCTATGTTCCATGTCAAAAATCTTTGGTAATGGTCAGTATTGTGAAGCATTATTTAGATGAATGTTTAAACCGTTAGTGCAGATGGGTGTTGGCAGCGGAGACCTGTTGTTGGGAGGAAGCAGAGTAACTGTAAAAAGGAAGTTCTCCACTGGGATGATTTTGGAGTGTCTGGCGTGTTTGGAAGAGTGTGAGATTGTGAGCCATTTACACACTGAATTCTGAGAGCCGTGATTGGTCCACAGGCCATGGAGGGCTCCATGCTCACCCTCAGCCTGGCCAGTTGGATGGAGCTGCCGGGCCTGAAGCTGAAGGATTGGCTGGGAGAAAAGCGCAGGTCAGTCTGACTCAAGGACGCCGCCACCTACTGGCGCTTCAGAAGTGCGCCTCACCTGTGAGAGGGAGGCTCTTGTTTGAATTTGGTGTGTCTTAAAATGAATCATGCATGGAGTCTGTTGCGCTGTGCTTATCAGCTGCACTGCATAATTGTATTGGGTCACGCTTTAGGTGAATTGTTGCCCATAAAGGCTTTATACAGCATGTGTAGTGCCTCCATAAATGAGACATAATGTCTTCATAAACCATACATAAGCAAATGTCATGCTTTGCAAAGGGTGAAATAACACATCCTTATTCAGCATGTGATGCCAGATATGATATAACTCACCATGTCACTTAGCTAGTGGCTAAATGCTATAAAGGATGGTATTGCCAGCTAAGTGACATTGTCATTGTCACATCTGGCATCACATGCTGAATGAGGATGTGTTATTTCACCCTGTACAAAGCATGACATTTGCTTATGTATGATTTATGAAGACATTGTCTCATTTATGAAGGTATACTGACACACGGTGAAAACGCAACGCTCATATTTAATAACCAAAAAGAAGAAACAACCAATGTTTTTCAGTTCAATTTTAACAAAAATGGAAAAACAATTTCATTGTCCATAACACTAAAGTTTCATCACATTATCTCAGCAAATGTTTCCGATACGCCACTGTGAATGCAGACCCTCCCTAAACTGTCAGTAGCGAGTGTGTCCTCTCTGTGCTTGGACACTTGCACGTAAACGGCGAGGCATCGTTTCACACAAACATCGCACAGTTGCTTGGGGAAAGTTCCTCCACTCCTCCTGCAGTGCTGCCTTCAACTCGGCGACGTTGCGTGGTTGATGTTGACGCTGGCGCGCACGACGATCCAGTTCATCCCACGTGTTCAGTGTGGTTAAGATCGGGTGAAATGGATGGCTAAGGGTGAACATTGATCCCTGCTTGTTGGAGAAAGTCTCTAGTGAGGCGTGCAGTATGGGGACGGGCGTTGTTGTGTTGGAACGTGAACGGTAGTCATTGTTGTCCATGGTTGTTCAACAGTGGTTGGAGAACTGGTCTTAAAATCTCATCCACATATCGCTGTGCTGTTAGACCTCCACGAATCACAACAAGTTCACTCCAAAATCTCACATTGATGGCAGCCCAGACCATGACACTACCCCCACCAAACCGATTTCTCTCCAGAACACACCTGGCTTGATGACATTCATATTGCCTCCTGTACACCTGCTGTCAGCCATCAGCAAATAAGACACAGAACCTTGATTCGTCTGAAAAAAACCCAACAATGGAAGACTCTTGGCGGCCAAAGATGATGACATTGAGAGAACTGGAGTCTGTTGTCTCTGACGTTGTGTCGTGATATTGCCTCGATATGGCCTCCAGCACCTTAACCCCGCAGCTCGCCGAATCAGTCATGGCATGGATGGGGCGTTCGTGGCATCCTATCATGTTCTGAGCAGTGTCTGCTGCTGTTTGGAACTGGTTCCTCACATGGACCCGCCGGATGTGTCAGTCCTGACGTGCCGTCGTAACCGGAAGTTGTCCTGGTCGGGGGCGGTGGTGAATGCTTCCTGTCTGTTGGTAGCGATGCTCCAGTCTGTTGATGGTGGATGGACTGACCCTGAACCGGCAGGCAACCTCTCTGAGATGTTCCCCCAAGCAGCATCCCCAAATCTCACTCCCTCTGCTGTTCTATAAGCCGTGGAGTTCTGACACTGATGCTGATGGGGATGAAACACTGTGCCTTTCATGCATACAGTGTCTTTCTTTGCACTTGCATGTCAAGTGATGCATTCAACCTGCTGCTAATGACATGGCAAAGTTATGTTTTGGAAATGTGATCCCCTTACAGACACACAAACTGGGTCTGAACCCAGACTTGCACAAATTCCAGCTTTTAACCTTCATACCACTGTATTTCTCCTGTGGTACTTTTGATGGCTTCAAAAAATCAGCTACAATTTAAAAAAATTAGGCGTTGCGTTTTCACTGTGTTTCACTATATTATACATGCTGTATAAAGCCTTTATGAGCAACAGTTCATCTAAAGTGTGACCCTGTATCGCAACCGGAACAATTTATCCATATTTCACGGATTTTGAAAGCTGTTGTAGTCTTTATGCAGATTGATGGTGTTGAGGTTTGGAGGTATAGTGTACAGAAGCTTTACATGAGAATATTCTAGAGCTAGAAGGGCACTCTGCCACGCCACTTGTTTGACTGATCGCGATCAAAATCAATAGGGTCCATCCCTTATGTAATGGCAACCCACCTACAAAATTTCAGGGGTATCTGTTCATTTCTTTTCAAGTTATCTTGTGCAGAAACAGACAGACAGACAAACCAACGCCAGCAAAAACATAACCTCCTTGGCAGAGGTAATAACTGCTCTAAGCCAAATGATTGATATATTGACAGTCTGTTTTGTCACATCCTTGACGGCATAATGTTTCATTACATGCTTATGGACATTTCTGGGCACAGAGCGCTGGACTGTGTGTGAAGGTGTGAGTGTTTGTACTGAGCATGTGCAGACAGGCCTCAGTGCAGCACTTTTACTGGCTGTTAAAGTGAAGCAGCTGTCGAAGCTAGTGTGTGAGCTTGGCTCATATAGCGTTCAAATGCTGCATGGCTGCCTTACTATGTGTATGATTACAGCGATAGGAATGCTAATATTGATTATACCCGGGTGAATAGGCTTGAGGTCTTAACACAGGCTTGTGAACCCTAAGGCTAAAAAAAAAAAAAAAAAAACTCAGTTATATGCCCACAAACCAGTTGCTAAGCCCCATGATTCTGAACCTTGGTGCCTTCAGTGTTTTCTTCCATGATGCTGATGTAATTATTATTTTTTTTTTGTGTGTGTTTTAGGAGCGTGCGTAATGACCGCGCCACACCGGCAGAGATCGCCTCATACTACCAGCACTACGTGTCTCTGATGGGTCTGGAGGAGCACTTTGCCTGCGGCACCACTGTGACATCACTGGAGCGTGTCAGTGGGGGGGCGGAGCCAGGAGTCTGGAGGGTGCGTGGCCTGCGGAGGGAGGCGGGGCCGTCCAGAGGGGCGGAGCTTCCCTTCTGCCTGTACGCCCAGAGTGTGGTGCTGGCCACGGGCACCCACGATGTCCCCGCCCGACTGGGCGTGCCCGGAGAGGACCTCCCCTTCGTCTGCCACGCCTTCTGGGAGCTGGAGACTGCCATTTCTACCGGCCGCCTCAGCCAATCATCTGAACCGCTGCTGGTGGTGGGGGCAGGGCTGACAGCAGCTGATGCTGTGCTGGCCGCCCATCACCTCAACGCTCCCGTGCGCCACGCCTTCCGTCGCTCGGTTACAGACCCCGCCCTCATCTTCAACCAGCTGCCCAAAGTGCTCTACCCAGAGTACCACAAAGTGCACCAGGTTAGCCCCGCCCCCACCTCCAACACCACAGGAAATCTGTGCTGCTATCTTAGGCTGCTGTCTCAAACCCCACGGATGTGGTCACCAGTCAACACATGTATCCTCTTGGGTTTCTCTTTAACACTGGGCGTGTGACTTATGAGATTCTCATTTAAAAAAAAAAAAAAGACACTATCACTGTATTATGGTGCATTGATAATGATGGTAGCTTGTAATTTTCTAGTTCTTGGTATTTTTGCAATACAGAGACATTTCAGTTATACCCAATTCACTCTTTGGGATATCTTCAAGAACTTTATTTTGGATACAAACACAAAAAAAAAACGGGTGAAGGAAGCTGTGTTTGTGTGAGACATAAAACGGAACAAAAATGTAAAAAAATGATATCGGCTACATATTGTCATAAATTTGAAATCCGACAATACTGCTAAATTTAGATTAAGATTTGTTCCCTACTTTACTGCAATAGTATGCCATGCTACCGCACTTTTTTTTGTTTTGTTTTGTTTTAGTTACTGATGAATTTTAAGATATATGAATTTAAATTTGACCCATTTTGCAATGGTTACTGTCCATGCTAACAGTTAAGGTGTGCGATTGCTTTTGTTGTTTAGTTTGATTCTAAACATTACTCCGAAATGATCTGTAAACCGTTTTTTTTTTTTTTTTTTTAAAGCATTTTACTTAGAAAACATATTAATGTATAGGACTTTACTCTTCATTTGACCCATTCCTCGCCATTGAGATATTCCAGTAACCAATGTTTTCACTGTTAAATGGTCTTGCAGATCTTCCGACAAAAAATGGGTATTGAAAGATCTATGAGTATCATCAAACATGCTGGCAGTGGCTGACAACTTTATACTTTCCCTGCATGTTTTTATGGAAATAAACATGAACGATGGTCACCTGCTGTCATGGGCTCAATACTCTCAACCTGTGGATATGCAGTGTACTCTCACCTTTGCTTCTCCGGACACTGAGCAATGGTTCACGATGCTCCAGAAACTTTGAGGCTATGTAGGTTTCTGGTTAGTTGTTGCTGTCTGGTACATTAAGAACACTAGTACCATGGCCTGGGCGTAATCTCTATTCTGATTGGCTGCGGGGTGTACGTTATTTTTCTGATATACGGACATCTAAAAGCATTTCCAGAGAAAATGTCTGTTCACCGTTCTGAAGTAACACGCTGGCGACAGCCGATGCCTAGTAACCCTAGCAACAGAGACGCATTCAAAACCGTTTATAATTTATTGCTACAGGATAACGTGCTGTCCAGACTCCTGAAGATGAGACGAGCAGCGCTTGGTCAGTCCCCAGCTGTCAGAGACCCTCCTTCAAAGGCCACTATGCTGGACTTACCAGTATCTAATTTCGCAATATGTAGAAACAATGAATTTAAAATTAAACGAGCATGAAATTCTCAGATCCCTCGCCATGGGATGGCTGATCGCTGGCCTGGAAATAAAATGCAGTGGAGGGATGGACAAACGTACAGGAAGACAGACAGAAGTATGATAAGCCACATCTACACAAATGGAGGCACTCCGAGAGCGCAAACCTCCGCCTAGGCAGCACAGTTGAAATACTGCTGAGTGAACATAGCTGATAAGAAATTAAGGGTATCTGAAACGCAGGATGGCTGCCATGGCGGCCATATTGGTTGACCGATAGCGGTAAAAATCAAGAGTCCATCCCTGATGTAATAGCAACCCACCCACAAAATTTCAGAGATATCAGTTTGTTACTTCTTGAGTTGTCTTGTACAAAAACACACAGACAAATCAGCTCCGGCCAAAACGTAACCTCCTTAGCGGAGGTAATAAGATGTATGCATATTTAAATTGTAGTCGAGAAATGTTGAAAGGTTGAGGAGATCTGGTCAGAAAAGATTGGGATGGCTGATATCTGGCTTGGGAACAGAACTTAGTGGTGGGACTGATGGACTGGGAGACAGACGGAAGTATGAGAAGGCACATCTACCCAATAAGATGCATTCATATTTAAAATTTTGTTGAGTATATTTAAGGTTTAGGAGCTCTGGCCCAAAAAGAAGCATGGTGGACAGATGGACATGTGATAGGACGACGCTCATTCCGCTATCCCCATTTACTTCATGGTGGAGGATAAAAGGGCAGCTAGCTAAAACAAGCGTATAGGACTAGCTTTCCTGCTGCAGGTCTTTGCATTGTCCTGTGCCAAATAAAAGTGAATTAGTATTATTATTTTTTTTTTTTTTTCTATTTACTGTAGCTAGTCTGCATGATTTCCATTTGCGCCAGTCTGTGGAGCGGAATTGAACGTTTGCATGTATATTCGCTATAAAAACCATAATCATTAGTTTGTGAAGATTATTTCCTGTTTGTCTACAGTATATGATGTTATTGACTATAATCTTGCTAGCGTAACATTTGCTTTCTCAGAACTGAGCCACAGGGTTCTGTCAGCTGAGTGGACTAGTTTATTTCCAGAAAAATTGAGTTATGGCTTCAGAAAAGTAGATTTTGATTGCAAAAAACATGAAAGCATAATGTTCTCATTTTTTTATTTTGCAAGTGACCATGGGATAAGCAGGATAATGCCCATAGAGGGTGTCCATTATCAGGAAATAATGGACTCTGCAGAGGCAACCATCTTCTGCTGCGCCTGGGAGGGTTTTCTGGCCTCCTCCTCGTTCATTATTTTCTGATAACGGACACCTCGTCGGTCATTTACCGAATATTCACACCTTGGCTTTATCTTAATTCTATTCTTAAATTTCTGTCCTCAAGTAGAACTCTCCTGCAGTGCTACTGTGAACACATGTAGTGTGACCAACTACGCAAACTAAGGTTAGCCTTCCTACAGATCTAATGAGTTATTGCAAGATCTGTGGAAATGTGTCTCCCTGCATTATGTACGAAAGTCTGTACTTTACTAGCCCATATCTTATGTGTTTTCACTTTAATCGTCCCCTCTTGTTCCTCACGGGGATGAGTCTTTATAATATTCAAAAGTATTACAGAGGAGTGGACTTCAGCCTCTTTGATTGGTGAAACGGATGTTCGGATATGCCCTCTAACAGACCGTTCGCACCCTTGATTGAAAGTTTAGGGAGTTTCTATTTAGATATTCATTTTATCGCACACTTTGTAGATGTGGCTGACGCTGTTGAACTGGTATATACAATGGAAGCAATTGCGTAAAAAATACTGTTAAAGAGAAGATGGCAATGGTATGGTAACCAGCTCTGTTTATATACATCCATCATCGGTAATGATGGGCTTAATGCTACAACAACGGTCTGCCGTAAAACACTTCGGCCTCCTGCTTCTCAGTTGGAATAATCCAAAACAAAAGGGTTACGCCCTGGATTAAATGTGTCCCTAATGATTCACACGTGAGCAATGACATGGGCTTTAGTGCATGGAGACGCTGGGTGCTGGTGCAGAAATACAGAGGGCGGACGCTTTTAATTCTTTATCTGAAAGTCCTGCTGCACAGTCTGCCTTAGACCTTTTAACCCACTGCTCTCAACTGCAGACACTGTTTACATCGTATGAGCTGCATGCCACTTTGCACACATCTGTCCCATACCCCATCTCTGCATTCATATTACTGATGAGACTTAATCGTACTTGGTGCCTGTTTAATGGTAATGCAGCGTTTTTTTTTTTTTTTTTTTTTTCCACATCCATTTCTGTTTCTGACCTCACTTCCATTTGAATTGATTAGTTTAATTTGCTGCATTCAAATTTCTTATTTAGCAGGTGTCATCTCCCTTGTTGCAGTTCTTAAATGTAAATATTCCTGATTTGCTTAACTGCACAGTAATCCTTCTTGTGTGTGTGTGTGTGTGTGTGTGTGTGTGTGTGTGTGTGTGTGTGTGTACGTGTGTACACACTCCAGTAAATTGTTCTCTTCCGTCTCCAGATGATGAGTCAGCAGCAGGAGACTGCTGTGGGGTCCGGCCCTCGTGACGGCAAGTCCAGCTCGTACCCAGGGTACGTCAGCTTCCCACAGCACCGCGTGGTCGCCTTTCGCTCCGACAGGAAGTGCGTGCTGGAGGGGCCCGAGGGCCGCCGCACAGTCCTGCCTGTCTCCATGGCCCTGGTTCTGATTGGCTCGCACCCCAACCTGTCCTTCCTGCCGCATAACGGCCAGCCCCTGGGGCGGGACCCGGGAGACCCCATTAGCTGCCGGCGAAACCCCCTGCTGGTGGATCCGTACACTCACGAGTGTGAGCAGGCCCCCGGACTCTACGCCATGGGGCCTCTGGTCGGGGAGAACTTTGTCCGCTTCCTGAAGGGCGGGGCCCTGGCCATCGCCGCCCACCTGGCCAGGAGGCGCAGGGGGGAGGAGCTTAACGGACAGAAAGAGCGCTCCTGCACTCTGGACTCGTGACGGGCGTACCGTGTCACACTGGGAAAGAACGGACCACTTGGGGTCCTCTGATGGTCCGGGCTTTCAAGAGTGGCTTACTGGAGGAGAGCAGCCAATCTGCCCACAGGACCTGCAGGAAGTGGGGTCAGGGCATAAATCTCATTGGATGAGGACGGTGGAGGGAGGTCTGAGAGACCAATGGTGTGATCTTATGGGGATGCGGGGTGGGACTTTGTCTGCACTACTGTCATTGTGATTGAAAGCAGGACAAGAGAAATTCTCTTTTCAAAGATTTGTAGGCGTCAAGCCATTAAGCCTCATACACTAAAAGCTGTCACCCTGACAGCCGATTACAGGAGAGTATGTTTTACAGTGAAGCTCTGTGTCATTCTGAGTCTGGGTGTGAAAAGCAGGTTTTGTGATTCATGTGTAAAATCACTCCCTCAAGGTGTGCACCAAGCACTCAGGTTGGCTAAAGTAGTTGGTGATTGGGGCACCAAATTCCAATGACTAAGTTCTCTCATCTGAATGTGCCAGAGGTAAAGTGTAATTACTGATATTTGTCCACTAGATGGCAGAAAACATTTTTTTGTGAAATGTTTGCAAACACCGGCAGTAAGAGCTGAGTGAGATGTCGTATTTTCTAAATTTGCTCTTAACGGGTATTGGATTGGTTACATTCATGACACTTCTAGAATCGCTTAATTGAAATTAAGTGAGTTAATCTTAAAGTGCATAAATAAAATTTATGATTAATGATTTGGCACTCTTCAGTTGGAAAAGTATGTGTAATAATTCCGCTCTATTGTGGCAGCTGTCTGAAGCGTAGGTGCTCCATCTTACCTGCCTCATTATAAATGGGGATTATTGATTAAGGCAGAGTTGTGTTGAATATGCTGGGGTGGAATATTAACTCTAAAGGATCCCGGCTGGGTAAACCGATCTCAGAACTTACTTTTCATTGATGGCCTGAAGACCATTGTACCTCAACCCTTTACCTCCTGGGAGTGAAATATGTACCAGGTCCCTCCTTCCTAAGGCAGTTTCGGCCAGTTGGATACTTTTTATGATGCCCTCACAAAAAGCGTTGTACAGAAAAAAAAACCTATTTGATAAACCACGTTATGTTCCTGGGAAACGTTGTAGGACACACATTGAACTTGCATCTGATCATGAGTTTCAGTGATAAAATTGTAAATGGATCATTAAATGTGCGGTGACTCCAGAGTACTTGCACATTCACAAAAAATATTATGTTTGAGACCTTGGTGCTCAAAAATGATTTAATGTTTACAAGCCATTATCTGTAATACAACAAGGAAAACAAGGTAAAAGTGAAGAATGATGTTCAGTAAAGTGAAAATTTGCTCATGCTGTGAAATTTGAATTTTCCCGTCATTGCGGGACATTCTCGGGTTGGTGAAGCAGTGAAGACAGATTTGATCATTACAGGCCATACATGTCATTCTACGAAATCAGGTGTGCAAACCTTGAAATTTGAGTCTAGCTATGCCGTGTGATAATGCAACTCTAATCTGTGAGGCTTGTTCAGATTGGTTAACACTGGATAGCAACCAAGTGAAACCTAAAACAAATGTTTTGATCGGTCTAAACTTGGAAACAAAGAGTCACTAATACGAATGCAAAGGCATTACAGGAGAGTGTCATATGGAGCTGCCAGGAGGTTAAGGGTTAATATCCAGCAGTGACAGCTTTTGGTCTGTATCACTCAGCAAGATAACAGTCACCAGAGTATGTGTTCCAGTTTTACTCTGTGCATTTATCCTGTGGACTTGGTCATCCTGATGTGTGAAACGGGGCCCTGGTCCCAGAGAGGATGTGTTTATAGAGAATCAAAATGGTGAAACGCAGAGTATTTGCACACATGAACAGTTTCATACTAATAGTGCTGTCACTACATGTGCCGGATTACCTGCCCTTGTACAGGGCAATACTGTTGCGTGTGTGTGCGTGCCTGCGTGTTTTGATTAATGCACAGCATTAGTAATATTTTGACCCAAGATTATATTTTTATATTTTGAGCATTATTTTGCCAGTCAGTCACTGGAAGTAAAATATTTGTCTAACTTGACGGAGTGTGTAATTTGATGCTCTTACATTCCCAAAAAATGTGTGCATTTTTCCCTGTATGGATTGTAAAGAAGAAATGAGGCACTACCATGGTTTTTATTTTATTATTAATTATTATTGTTGTTGGTTTTTTTTTTTTTTTTTTGTAGAGGGGGTGGCTATGAAATTTTTCATATGTGGCTGGATGACAAAGACCTTGGACTGGTACCGGAATATAAACTTTATTTTTGTTTATTCACACTTGTTCAAAAAGGGTGCATTAAATATATGCTAATTTCGGGCTGCCCAGTCCTACTCCTGATGGTTTCCAGTCCCACCCTAATTAGCCACACTGGATTCTACTAATCACCAGCTCCATGTGCGTTCTTGTGGTTGAGCTGGGGTATATATGCTTTGTTGGGGTTGGGCTGAAAACCTGCTGGATCTTGGGGAATAGGATGGGCAGCCCAGGTCTAACTTGTGTTTTCTGCGTTTAGTTGAGGCAAAAATTTTCAGGCCTCCTATTTTCCATTCAAACTGACTTTCAGTTGCATCTAGTCTACATTTTGATTGCGATATTGACCTTGTCAATATTAAATGTTTCCTTTATTTGGAAGTCGCTTTTGGGGCTGTAAAGATTTTTCATCAACTCGCTGTTTTTAAAGGGATATTCCATCATTGTGTAAAATCTGTTGCATATTTATTTGACATTTGGTGAAAAGGATAGAATGGGTGAAGTTTGTTTTAAAATAAATTAAAATCCACGTTTTGCTACTGTGCCACTACATTAACTGTCACACATGGAATTAGGCCTTATGAAACCTAATGTGTGCCGGGGTTGAGCTGTATACTTAATATGTGTGGACGCATTTATACGTATCCTCGATTCCTCTGCTTTTTATGTTTTTGAGAGAATGACTCAAGCGTTACTACTGTGATTAATGACATTGGGATCTGATTCAAAGGATATCTTTCCAGGTGGTTTATGATAAAAATTATCAAGTAATGCTCTGGGGCTTTTAAATGTTTGCTCTTGTCCTTTTTCTGGATCTAGTCCCAGAACTGACAGGGATTCAAGTCCTGCAGCAAGCTGCATGCACCTCTACAAAGGTGCATTACCTTCTGTGTTTCTTAAGAATGCTGCTAAATAAGTGGGTGCATTGGATATTCCCCACCCTGGGTAAGATGTACTGATACTAATGATGCTCACTATTCTTGATTTGACAGTAAAGGTTTAAAAGAAAGCTGACTTTTGAAATGACTCATGATGCGTATGGTCTGATTCCCATGTCATCTTGATCATGTGATTGGGCACTTTAAATTGCACTGTCCTACGAGGCTGTCGCATGTTACTGGTGATTTGATAATAAATGTTTATTTGCTTGTTTAACTGTTCTGCATTTTACTTGAGTTTAAAAAATGGTCGTGACCAACGCTTACACTCGCATAAATTTCATGGTAAATTTTCTATATGAAGCAATACTAATAGAAATTTCCGGTGACGCGTTTCCTGGCTCTGCGTCCTTGCCGACCCGTGATTGAATGAATATATTGCGGAATTTAAAAAATAAAAAAAAAATTTTCAAAAAGCATGTAACTAGATGAGCGTATTTACGGTTATTCATATGTAATTACCCCTAAGCCGACGAAAGTTGAGGGGTATTGTCGTGGCACGCGGCGTCCGTCTGTCCGTCCATCGGTCCATTAACTGTTTGTTTCCGGACGATAGCTGAAAAACGACTTGGCCAAATGTTCTCATTTTTTGGTGGTATGTTGGGGGTGGTTAGAGGAAGCTCCCTATCGATTTGTGTCCTGCTCCGATAATCAATATGGCCGCCAATAAAGCGCAAGGCTGAGGGGTCCCGCTCGCGACAGCGCGCTATTTTTTTTTTTTTTTTTTTTTTTACAGGCGAAGCCGGGGTATTCCTTTTGCTTAAGCGCCTGTGGCAGATCTAAAACCGCTACCCTGCTGAAAATTCCAGCTAAGACCAGCTAGAATTCTATGCTGGTTTGAGATGGTCTGAGCTGTATTTTCAACACCATTAGCTGGTCGTAGCTGGTCTAGATGTTTAAAGCTGGTCTCTATAGCTAGATGAAGGTGGTCAAAGCTAGTTAAGCTGGTATTGTAAGCTGGAGTCAGCTGATGAAGGGCTGGGCGACCGATTTAAACTGTCCAAAACACTGCTTAAACCAGCTTGACCAGCTCAGGCTGGTTAAAGCTGGAATTTTCAGCAGGGTTACATTGCAGGAACAGTGGTAGTTTACGTTCGTCTTCGAAAGGATTCGCAGCAAATGGAGAATCGCATAGCGTTCAAGATTATGTGCGTTCTGAATTTTAGTTTTAATGACTCCTCCTTTTTTCTTTTCTAATGAATTGTGCAATTATTTTAAAGGACCGTACTTGCCACAGTCGCATGTAGGGATTTACTCAGTGAAGGATGTTTTTTTTTCTTTAAGACTTAAAGGCTTTTTCAAAGTACAATAATGAACGGGTTCAAGGAGTTGTCATGATTGCTGCGCACACTCCCAACATCAAACGAAGTAAATCTGCTCAACTGTATTTCTCTTCCATGTTTATTGGCGATGGCAAGCAGCTTACCTTTTTCAAATCCCTTAGATAAACCTTAAATTGGCGCTTTGAATCCTCGAATTTCCATAACTCCTTAGTATGAAAAGCATAATGCCGGAGTAACTAAAATGTTTAATTACATTTCAAAACGAAGATTAATTAGCAAGGATGGAATCAGATTATGACTTGCAGTCAAGCAGATTCACATTCTTGGGTTGTATGTTCTGAGGATGAGCAGCAATCGTTAAACGGCTCCTCGTACAACAATGCAAATATTCTCGTTCCACTTAATTATATAGCCTACATCTTTCAACCATCGGTTATGACCCTTAAAGTGCTGGTATTATGGGCTGCGTTCCAGTAGTCGTTTAGCATGTCCTCATTGGCTTCCCCTCGGCAGTAGCTCCCAAGTGACCCGCATCTGGCGGGTCCGACCCGCATTTGAATAGCAAAACCCGCGGACCCGCAAGCAAAGGGAAAAACCCGCAATTTGCGCAATTGCGGGATTTACGCGTTATTTCTCCACCCACACGTAATAATTTGTTTTGAATCAACGAAATTAAATGCAAATTCAGGGCTCTCAACTTTCACCCGTTCGGCTAGAGTTTAAATGACATATTCACGTTCCCGTGCTGTAGTCCGAAATTATTCAATCAGCGCATTTGTAAGAGATTCTCAGGTGGAATTAAGTCCTTGTGCATTGAAGTTTATCAGTTTCACATGTTGCGGTGGATTTCGCCACTAGTAATATGGAAATCAATTATGATTCCGGACTTCTCACGCTTTTCTTTATTCGGGTTGGAAGCAGTGGACTTGCATAAAAATGTTTGAATGAAATACGATCATTTCAATTTGAACTATCTTGAAACACGCATTGCGTTGATTGAATAATTGCTGACTACAGCACGGGAACGTGAAAGTTGGGAGCCCTGCAAATTCCACCACCCGGTCAATAAAACCCGGCAACATCATGACACAACGTCATGGAGACAACAGACTCCACTTTGCTCGACGTCATCATCTTCAGCTGCCACGAGTCTTCCATCGTTGGGTTTTTTATTCCCCTGCTAAAAAAAAAAAAAAAATGAAACTGAATCCCCCCCCAATGAAACAAAACGCTGTCGTTATGGACCAGCATTTCAGTCCTTCAAACTTGGGAGGTATGGGCACTGGATTTATGGGAGATCCTCGCCACCATCTGAAGTGTCGTTGAATTTTTCAGAAAAACTAATGAACGTGGCAAAATCGACCTTTGGAAGACTGAGGATGATAGTGAGCAATGATTAGCACTCCGGTATGCATCCCACAATTCACTGTAGTTGGACAATCCGTTCAAGAAAATGCATCCACTGTAGTGATGTACTTCAAAACACGGTCCTTAATGCATACCATCAAAGAAGGAAAAGATAAATTGAGTAAGGTAAGGAAATTGAGCCATAAATTAATTACGTTGAACTGGCATTTTTAATTACGGCAAAAAAAAATGTCGATTTGTCTTTTCGAACTCATGTTGCTCGTGAAAGGGCACAGATTTGCATAAATCAGAGTGAGCGCCTCTGTGAAAGTTTGCTACACCTGAGTTTTCATTCTCTCCGATCTATTCTTCTGATAACATGAGGAAATCAAGCACAACCCTGTGATTTTACACTGATGAAAAATGCTAGAATGAGGGACGCACTTTGGGGAGAGTTTTTTTTTTTTTTTTTTAATGATTAGTCAGAATATTGCCATCTTTCCAATAGCGCATTCATGGCATGAATTTTGGTACCAGGCAGTCACTGGGTCATTATGATTTCTTCATCTGTATAGGCTTCATATTATACTGAAACACAGGGAAAATGCAACACTTTTTTAAAAAAATTGTAGCTTATTTTTTTGCAGCCATCAAAATTACCGCAGAAGAAATACAGTGGTATGAAGGTTAAAAGCTGGAATTTGTGCAAGTCCGGGTTCAAACCCAGTTTGTGCATCTGTCAGGGGATCACTTCTCCATAAAAGGCACAGTGTTTCATCCCCATCAGCATCAGTGTCAGAACTCCACGGCTTACAGAACAGCAGAGGGAGTGAGATTTGGGGATGCTGCTTAGAACATCTCAGAGAGGTTGCCTGCCGGTTCAGGGTCAGTCCATCCACCATCAACAGACTGGAGCATCGCTACCAACAGTCAGGAAGCATTCACCACCGGCCCCGACCAGGACAACTTCCGGTTACGACGGCACGTCAGGACTGACACATCCGGCGGGTCCATGTGAGGAACCAGTTCCAAACAGCAGCAGACACGGCTCAGAACATGACGCCATGGATGCCCCATCCATGCCATGACTGTGATTCGGCGACTGCGAGCTTCGGGGTTAAGGTGCTGAAGGCCATATCGAGGCAATATCATGACACAACGTCATAGAGATAACAGACTCCACTTTGCTCGACGTCATCACCTTCAACTGCCACGAGTCTTCCATCGTTGGGTTTTTTCAGATGAATCGAGGTTCTGTGTCTAATTTGCTGATGGCTGACAGCGGGTGTACAGGAGGCAATATGAACGTCATCAAGACAGATGTGTTCTGGAGAGAAATCGGTTTGGTGGGTGTAGTGTCATGGTCTGGGCTGCCATTAATGTGAGATTTTGGACTGAACTTGTTGTGATTCGTGGAGGTCTAACAGCACAGCCATATGTGGATGAGATTTTAAGACCAGTCCTCCAACCACTGTTGAACAACCATGGACAACAATGATTACTGTTCACGTTCCAACACAACAACGCCCGTCCCCATACTGCAAGCCTCACCAGAGACTTTCTCCAACGAGCAGGGGTCGATGTTCTGCCTTGGCCATCCATTTCACCTGATCTTAACCACACTGAACACATGTGGGATCAACTGGGTCGTCGTGTGCGTCAGCGTCAACATCAACCACGCAACGTCGCCGAGTTGACGGCAGCACTACAGGAGGAGTGGAGGAACTTTCCCCAAGCAACTGTGAGATGTTTGTGTGAAACGATGCCTCGCCGTTTACGTGCAAGTGTCCAAGCACAGAGAGGACACACTCGCTGCTGACAGTTTGGGGAGGGTCCGTGCATTCACAGTGGCATATCGGAAACATTTGCTGAGATAATGTGATGAAACTTTAACGTGTTATGGACAATGAAATACTTTTTCGATTCAATTTTAATACGAATAGAAAAACATTGGTTGCTTCTCCTTTTTGGTTATTAAATATGGGTGTTGCGTTTTCACTGTGTGTCAGTACAGTTTAGATTATTTATCATATAATTCCTTATAAATACAGGGAATCTGCACCTGTGATACAAGCGCGAGGCACGAGGCTGTATCAGCCAGCAGGCAAAATCCTGTATCACCCGTATCTGCCCCCGGGCAAAATCCCGTGTCAGAGTATAGGATAAATAGAACATTGGTCATTTCGTACCTAGTGGACCAGGGACTGCACCGCACCGTCTCAGAAAAATTTGAAGAAAAATCAAGCGCGTTTGCCATCATTTCAAATGGACAAATCCCATATCTTAAGTTCCTACACCAATTTTTAAAGGAGTAATTGCCAATTTAAGAGGGGGGGGTAGTCACTTGCGAATGTAGCAATGACTTATATGCATTTTTGAAGGGATTCAAATACACTTTCCCGTGCTGCTAAATTAATGTCTATGGGTGCATGTTGGAAAATTACCTGAAATTTATGAATCAGCTGTCAGATTTGGCATATCTCATTTGATTTTCCTGTAACAGGCTGTTGAAAATGACAATTTTTACAGAACCAAAATATTTATTTGATTTTTAGTTGGTCCCCTTGATCGAAGTACGCATAATCAGGGGTTTATATTGCAGCCTCATCCTCAGCAGCAACAGTACTCTGGCCCCTTAAACCCAACCCAATCTCCTGTCTCTAGTTTAGCAGTAACTTGCATCTGAAATGCTTATGATAAAAAAAAACACCCAAAAATGCCAAAATTCAAGGCATGATTTGGTGATAAGGACACGCCAGAAAAATCTGAGAAAATTTGTGGAGCAGCTTTTATATAAGGGCAATAAACAGTAGAAAATGTGTCTTGTGTTTCCAACTTGTTCTAGAAAAATTCTGGCATCTTTTTTACCATGCTGTGTGGCTATATCAGCCTGTGGGTTATTCCAAATTAAGTCAACCTAAGGTCCCCAGGTCACCGACTCAGATTTGGCTCAAATTTATTTTGGGAGTACTTCCAGGCTTTCATAATCTCTTGTCAAAATTGATCTATCTCTTTTCATTTTCAAGATATTGGTCTCTAAAATATGAAACTTTTTATGAGCAGAAATCAAAATTTCAGTTTTCAAGGGCCCCCTATGAAACCAGGATCCCTTACAGAGGCTAAATTGTGCTGGATTCCTTCTATTTGAGGACAGGTCTGTCTGTACAAGGAAGATTGACTGCACCGAAGGCATAATAGTGGAGTTAGGAGACCCTGAAAAGGGTCCCGGTTTAGAAAAGTCACTTTTTTGCCAATTTTGGATCAGCATGGCTTGCGACAGGTGCAGAATTGGGGTTTCCTTGGATGAGTAAAGCAACAGTATGTATGTTTGTTGCATTCCTCATCCAAGGAAATCCCAATTTTGATGAGAGATTCTAAAAGCCTGGACTCAAATTAGCCTGGGTAGCAATTTCCAGCCCATACCTATGATTTGTTCCAAAGATATTGGCCTCCAAAATCTCAATAAACTAATGTTCTCGATTTGCGAGGGCAAAAAGGGGGCGTGGCCCCAGATTTCTGGGGGGCCATATCTCAGAAACCCCTTGGAGTAGGAGCCTAAAATTTTGCATGTGTTCATTAGGAATATAGAGGTACTCCCAAGATAAATTTGAGCCAATCTGAGTCGGTGACCGTGAAAGATTCTTGTACTTTGGTTAAGTTCATATGGATAACCCCTATAATATTCAGTAAATCCTGTCAACATGCTTTCAAATGACGAACATATGCATTATGAAATAAAGCACAAAGGATCTCAAAAATGCCTGAACTGCAATTCATTCATGAATGCTTAATAATCAAGTAATATTGCAGTGTACGCAAGTATTTGCCCATAAATTGGGAGAAGTAAGGCAGTCATGAGGAATAAATTTCCTCGTGGCTCTTAAATGAAACTCAAATGACTTTAACCAGTATTGCAGTCTGAGCAGACAGAGATTCAAGGATGTTTAGAACATTGATTTTCTTGCAGAGAGGCATGGGAAAGCCAGATATTTCTGCTACAATATCCATTTTCGTTTTAATGTAAAATCACACTTCCGCGTCCAAAAAAGTGAAGACTTCACCATGCATTATTAGCACCAGAATGTATTAGTAGACTCCTGAGAAATAATCTCAGCAATTGAATTTATAATACCCAAATTATAGACAACCCACTTTATTTTCAGTCATATTATTATATATAATAATATATAAGCCACACAGCATGGTAAATAAAAATGCAAGAATTTTTTTAGAACGAGTTGGAAACACAAGATGAATTTTCTACTGTTTATTGCCCTAATATAAAAGGTGCTCCACAAATTTTCTCAGATTTTTTTCTGGCGTGTCCACATGTTTTTTAATCAAAAGCATTTTCAGATGCAAGTTACTCCTAAAATTGAGACAGGAGATTGGATTGGATTTATGGGGCCAGTGCACTGTTGCTGCTGAGGATGAGGCTGCAATATGAAGCCCTGATTATACATATTTCGGTCAGGGGGACCAACTAAAAATCAAATAAAAACTTCAAATAAATGGTCATTTTGAACAGCCTATTACTGGAAAATCAAATGAGATATGCCAAATCTGATAGCAGATTCATAAATTTCAGGTAATTTTACTTATGTGCACCCATTGACATTAATTTAGCAGCGCTGGAAAGTGTATTTGTATCCCTTCAAAAATGCTTATAAGTCATTGCTACATTTGCAAGTGACTAGACACCCTCTTCTTAAATTAGCAATTACTCCATGAAAAATTAGAGTTGGAACATAAGATTTTGGGATTTGACCATTTGAAATGATGGTAAACACCCATGATTTTTTTCAAGTTTTTCTGAGACGGTGTGGTGCAAACTTTCTTAAAACTGGTCCATTTGGCATGGAATGACCCACAAGATATGGGCATTTTCATATCACACCATGTATCAATCCTTGGCCAGTATTGGCCTCGGGTTGATACAGGGTGTGATATGAAAATGCCCATATGATATTCTCTATTTATCCCAGAAAAAATTAAAAATTGGTGTGATACAAAGCATCAGATACAGATTTGATATCACACACGTGTGATGCAGCTTTCTCGCGTCACGATTGGTCAGATTCAGTCCATTGACAAACGCCAAGCAATATGTTCTCAAAGGTAACTTTACCAATTCTGTTGGTAACCGTTCACCATCGCTGGCGTTAGCTTCTAGTTGACAGTTTATTCAAGTCAATGAGGTGAAAAACTCGTTAGCTAGCATGCTAACGCTTTTGGCCAGTTAAATACTGCGTTACACATGCATTTAACTGTTATCATAGACGCTTGAATTTATTCATTTAATGGCAAAAAGCGTTAGCATGTTAGCTAACGAATTATTCATCCCATTGACTTTTCAGCTCCTGGTTGGCAGTCTATTCCTGAATGCTATTTTTCCATTTTCCAAATAAAATAATGTTGACATTTATGGGATAAATAGGACCTCAAATTTGCAAGCCCCAGAAATCAAATTCATGAAACTCAAGTGGTAATTTTCATTTATTCCAAACCTTTCAGCGAAGAATAAATAAAAATGCGCAAGTTTCATAAATTTGATATCTCGGGCTCACTCATCTGAGATCCTTTATTTAGCAAATGAATTTAGATTGTTAACCAAGCAAACAAAAGTGGGAGCATGATACAGGTCTCAGACAGAATTTTCTCCATCAGAAACTGATGCAACAAATTTGACGACTAAAGCCTAATTTATAGTCGCCAACTCCGTCAATACGCAGACACGCAGTTGTATCGACGGAGATGCGGACCTTTCAGACTTCTCTGTTGCTTAATGAGTGTTGCAAAGCAATTCACCGCCAGGACAAGAAGGGGCGTAGCATTTTTTTTTTTTCGGAGACCCGCCTACTATTTCATGACGTTTGTGGTCGAGGATAGTTAATTTACCTCAGCCTGTCACACACAGGCATTCCGGAAATGATGTAGTTAATTGACCAATCACAGGCTTGCGCTATCCGTGGGTTCTCCGTCGTTTTGACGGATACTTAATAAATTTGGGAGTTGTCCGTCATGCGTCCGAGAGCATGTCGGAGAGGGTTTGCGACGTCGGAGTTGGGCTCTGCGTGTCTGCGTATTGACGGATTTGGACGACTATAAATTAGGCTTAAGTGCAAACGTATTGCAACTATCTACAAAAGAAACCATCACCTTTTCAAAATGAATCTGCTGGTATTTCTGATGATGTACCAAAAGCAGTAGGCTGTAACCCTAAGTCTATTGCTGCATTTCATTTGTACAAACCCCAATTCCAATGAAGTTATAGACGTTGTGTAAAACGTGAGTGAAGACAAAATACAATGATTTGCAAATTCTTTTCGACCTATATTCAATTGAGTACACTACAAAGACAAGATATTTAATGTTCAAACTGATAAACTTTATTGTTTTTTTTTTGAAAATATTCACTCATTTTGAATTTGATGCCTGGAAATTTCAATTTGAATGCCCCCTGAAGTTGGATTTTCAGCACAGAAAGTCGGCAGAACCTCACCTATCCTGAGTTCCGAGTTCAAGTTGGCAGTCCCCGGTGTCAACAAAGTCAAAGATGCAGTAATATACTGTGTATTAACCCTTCTGTCTTATTTGTGTCTCATTAAATCAGTCATACACACTGTATTATACAACTTTGATCAGTGGACTTGTTGCTATGGTGTTTGTACGTGCAGAATACTGTGCAATGCATTGTTATCAACCAGTTTTTCTAACAATGGCTATCCTGGCCAAAGAAAATCCCACTGAACCCAAGTCAGTTTTCCGACTTATTAATGGAACGCAGTCAGCTCGAGGTATGACGTCATTCCCAGCCATCTTGCAACTTCCGAGCCAAATAGAACGTAGCATAAAATTAGCGGTTGATCCATAATAGTTTGAGCTGAATAGCAATCCCATCCAATTTCCCTTTCCTCTCCAAATGGCCTCTGTGTGACGTATCTAAATTGACGTCAATATTATTGGTAATGCACAGATCAGGAGTCACAAATATATATTTTAATGGTCACACTTTATTTGAAGTGTTGCTCATAAAGGCTTTATACAGCATGTATAATGCCTTCATAATGTCTTCATAAATCATACATAAGCAAATGTTTTGCTTTGTAAAGGGTGAAATAACACATCCTCATTCAGCATGTGATGCCAGATGTGACAATGACAATGTCACTTAGCTGACAATGTCACCCTTTATCACATTTAGCCGCTAGCTAATTGACATTGTCAGTTACATCACATCTGGCATCACATGCTGAAGAAGGATGTGTTATTTCACCCTTTACAAAGCATGATATTTGCTTATGTATGATTTATGAAGACATTATGTGTCATTTATGAAGGCACTATACATGCTGTATTAAGCCTTTATGAGCAACACTTCATCTGAAGTGTGACCATTTCAATTTGTGAACACAAAACACGATCTAGCTGACAAATAGATTATAAATCTGCAAGCTAATTCTTCAGGATCCACAAATGTAAAACACAATCCATAAATTCAAAATCCCCAGACAAACTGTTCATAATCCGCAAATATGAAACACAATCCACAAATAGACTCAAAATCCACAAACAAACACATCATGATCCACAAACAGAAAACTATGACTCGTAGACCAACCTGAAAACCAGAATTTGAATATTTATGAGCTGATCTGTCTGTGTGTGTGGCTCATAGTCTATTTGTGGATTGTTTCGCATTTGTTTTCAGAATCTTGACACTACTGTTTCATCATTTAAGAATTTTAATAAATGTGTGTTCAGGTTTACCTAATAATGTGGCCATTTATTGGACGTTATGACATGGACATATAATTAGAGATGAAGCATAGCCTCATCCCATCACAGTGATTATATTTGAGTCCATAAATTCTTACTTTCCAGGTTATCAGATAATAGATGATTTCATGCTAAAATGGTTCTCAACATTGTCATGAATAAAACCACTTAAATTTTGCAAAAAGTTTGAAAGTTTTTTTTTTTGCCAAAACAAGTGTACTGTGGTTTCTGGGCAGCTAAGCAGCTATCATAAAAGTTGCCATTTCCATAAATGTTCTCTTTAAATGTCTCATAACAAAATTTAGTTGGGTTGATCCTATGGAGAAAATTGAAAGAGGGTTCCGTAACTTTATTTGTAATTAGATATCTATTGTACACCAGATCCTTTTCATCTGAAAAACATTTTTAACATGATGACCAAGATTAGCTAGCCAGCTATGATAGCTTGCATACTGTACTGAGATGTGTGCGTGGTTGATGGACAACATACAAATTGCTGGTTACATTTTTTGTGTAAGTATGCATGGTGTGAGGTTGAGATGAGTATTGGTGGTGTAATACCACCTCATTAAGTCCCCCCTCACCCCACTTAGAAGAATGAAGTTAGGTAAAGTGATTATTTGTTGATTTTCACAACACCGCCAACTAAAATTCGAAACACAGAGGTAGTCCTTCAGTCAGTGGTAATAACACAAAGTTGCCCATTGTAATGTAGTGATCTATGTCATATTAGCGAGCAAGTTATTACCATTGTGTGTTAGCTGACTGCACATTGCTAATACAGTATTATTGCATATTAGTATTGCATATTCGGCATACTGGGGTAAAAAAAAAATGGCTGCAAGTATTAAAGCATAGATTATATTTTAATGGGTAAATGCTGGGGTTACAGCATGGTTTAATTATTGTCAGAGTAGATTTTAAGGTCATGTTGCATCTCTGAGGCAGGGCTGATGAAAGGGACATTAGGGCAGTATGTCTGGCAGGGGGCGGGTATGGAGTTGGGGTCAGACTGAGTGTAGAGTGTAGAATGAGTGCAGTCAAGTCAGTTTATTCATAGAGCTTATTTACAATGCAACAAAATGTTGCCAAAAGTGCTGCACAACATCAGACAAAAATATAGAAAGGAAAAAATAGGTAAAGGACAAGTTGTAAATAGATGAAGCCATTGAGAATGCCTTATCTGCCCTAAGTGCCAGTCTAGTTCTGAAAACTACAAGGGCTGCTGATCCAGTGACCTGAGCAAGCAACACGGGATATATGCATTCAGAAGATCTGTCTGATAAGCCAAGGCTGGTCCATTTAAGCACTTTGAGACAAGCAATAAAATTTTATGATCGGTTCTGTACTTAACAGGTAGCCAATGCAAGGATGCCAAGGACAGGAGAACAATGCTTGCGTTTGCGCGTACCAGTCAGGAGCCTACCAGCAGCATTTTTAACCAGTGGTAGCCGAGAGATTGATACCCGGTCCATTCTGATATACAATAAGTTTCAGTAGTGTAGCCTGGAAGTAATTAAAGCATGAGTGATCTTCTCAAGGTCTTGAAGAGAAAGGAAGGTTTTTACCTCTGCTAACTAACATAACATGAGTGAGTGAGTCTTTACTCAGGGGTTGGAAGCAATGCATGTGTTCATTGTCGTTTACATAGTTTAAATGAAATAAGATCATTTGAAACGTCTTTATGAAATTCCATTGCTTCCAATGATCTTATTTCATTTAAACGATCATGAAACACATGCATTTCTTCCAACCCCTGAGTAAAGAAAAGTGTGAGATGTCCGGAGTCATAACACAGGTGAAACTGATAAACCTCCATGCACAAGGACTTCAATTCCGTGTGAGAATCTCTTACATACGCGTTGATTGAATAATTGCTGACTACAGCGGGGGAAAGTAAATATGCCACTAAAACTCATGCGGAATGCGTGAGAGTTGACAGGTGTGCGTTATTAATGAAAACTGACCACACCTGATAATGTTGAGAGTTTCTGGAGTTTCTGTAATGGTAATTTAAATGAATGATTGAACACAGGTCATGACCAATCATTATTTTCAAGGGATGGGTTTGAGTCTCCCCTATCGCCAGTTCACCAGCCGCCACTGATGAATACATATCCCAACATCCTGTTGGCCTTTATAACTGCTACAGCACAGCAGTTAGAACCTGTAAGGGGTTGGTTAACTATCACTCCCAGATATATTTGAAGTTGAGCACATTCTAGTTTTAAACCTCCCATAAAGTAATCCCGTCTAATGCTTTATTTTTGATATGTGAAACTTTACATTCAGCTATGTTGAATTTCATTTGCCATGTTTCTTCCCACTGCTGGATTCTGTCTAAATCATCCAGAATTACTTTAGTAGACTAAACTGTCAGCCAAACATCCCAATTTAGTATCGTCTGCAGAGCTGATCAATTTGCGTTCAACTTTCCTGTCAAGGTCATATGTGGAAGAGCTGGGGTCTCAACACTGCTCCTTGAGGGACTTCACTTCCCACAATGTCTAGCTCAGACGAGATCACTCTGACCATAACTTTTTGAGTTCTGTCCCATAACCAGTTCCAAATCCATTCAAAAATGGCTCCTGTAATTCCTACGGTCCTTATTTTGAAAATAAGTCTCCCATGTGGTTCCTTATTAAATGTTTTCTGAAAATCCAAGCATTTTATATTATCGGCACTTCTCTGGTCATAAGTACGGAGCCCGGGAAGTGCAATGACACGAAAAAAATATAAGACGTGGGCACGAGATATAAGTCGTTCCCTCGATTTAATTATCTCGTTCCCACAACTTTGTCATTTCGTGGCCACAAAATACACGTCGTTCCCACAAAGTAGCTATTTTGTGGCCACGACATACAAGTCGTTCCCACAATTTAGCTATTTCGTGGCCACGAGTTACAAGTCATTCCCACGATTTAGCTTTCGCATGGCCACGAAATACAAGTCGTTCCCTCAATTTAAATTAACGAAATTGAGGGAACGAGTTATATGTCGTGGCCACGAGTTAACTAAATTGTGGGAACGACTTGTATTTCGTGGCCACAAAATAGCTACGTTGTGGGAACGACTTGTATTTCGTGGCCACAAAATAGCTACGTTGTGGGAACGACTTGTATTTTGTGGCCACGAAATAACTAAGTTGTGGGAACGACTTGTATTTTGTGGCCACGAAATAACAAAGTTGTGGGAACGAGATAATTAAATCGAGGGAACGACTTATATCTCGTGGCCACGTCTTATATTTTTTTCGCGTCATTGCACTTCCCGGGCTCCGTACATAAGCCTTAGTTGCCACTTCAAAGAATTCCAAAAGGTTTGTCAGGCATTACCTTCCCTGACGGAAAGTAGGTTGGCTATCCTTCAGGATGTGATGACTGAAGCTGCTTTCACACCGGACGCGAAACGAATTTTTCGCACGACAGATCACATTTAAAGTCAATGCAAAGACGCGAATACACGCGAATCGCGTGTATTCGCGTCTTTGCATTGACATTGAATGTAATCTGTCGTGCGAAAAATTCGTTTCGCGTCCGGTGTGAAAGCGGCTTTAGAATAAATAATTCCAACTAATCTTTGATGATTGATTCCGGTATTTTACATTCAATGCAAGTTGGACTGCGTGGCCTGTAGTTTCCTGGCCCAGTACAGTCCCCTTTCATATTGGTATTATATTGCCCTGCTTCCAATCATTTGGTATTTTTACAGTTTCTGAAGACTGCTAAAAAATTATCTGACTGTAATTTAGAGATGATCTCACCAATTTCCTTGAGAACTCTTGGGAATTAGCCATCAGGGCCTGCAGTCTTATTTGTCTCTAATTTATACAATTTATCTTGTACTTTGTTACTTCGTCACTTTGTCAATTGAGATGAATAATTTTAATCAAAGAATAGGTGAAACTAAAATAATTAATTGACAATATTTCAAAATTAAAGCTGCAAGCAGCTTTAAAGGGGGCCTTTTCAGAGGGGAATATAGGGTTTGTGCACCGTCTGACATGGCTCTAGCACCTTTCTGCACTCAGCCCATTTTAAAGATTCCATTAATGTAAGGTTTTGATTAGAAAAATAAGGTTTCCAGAAGTCACATGCAGATATAGTATTACAAATATGATGAATGTAGGCTGTTACATTTATCGCAGGTTGAACCGTTTTCTGACCTTTGATCTTCGGATGATGGCCACCAAACTTGTTGGACTTCCTCAGCCGACAATAATAAAGTAATATATGAAGTTTAATATTTGTCTGTCATTCTGTTACAGTGACATGTGACTTCTTGTTTATGTACATGTTTGGATGTACTGTCGCGGAACTTCACAAGTATTTCCCTGGGTTGCCTGAATGTCAGTGAAAAAGTTTTCTGCCTTTTGTTACACTGCATCCTAAGATAAGGGTTCAGTTTTGGCTTCAATAATACAAATTTGATCTTTTCCTGACATTTAACCTTTTGGTTGTGGATCACCTACCTTTTTTGGCACCTTCCCATAATAATGAAGTGATTTTCCAAGTTTATTGTTGTAACAAGCTGCTGAGATATGACTTACTTCCTTTTCACTATGAACAATAGATGGCACCATCGCACAACTTTTTGGATTGTGTCAAAGCATGGCCAAGGTGCTCCACAAGAAGTTTCATGGCAATACGCAAGAGTGGCTAACGGCACAAGATCCTGTTTGGCATAGAAATTGTTGCTGTCGGTTGAACACAGTGACCCAAATTTCTCCGGGAGCTCCAAGGCATGGTAGAGACATTCAATATGAATTTTTGTGTTGATGCCTCCCAGTGTTGCCGAGGTACAGCCTCACTTCTTTTTTGGGGTCTCCTTGTCACCTGTGTCTGCAGGCAAGATGTACGTCAGGAGCATGAAACTTCAAAACTCTTTTTGAGGCTTGACCTCGCAGAAACAAATTTTGATGTCATTCTGATGGATAGTTACCGAGCGCACTGGGTTTTAACCCGAGAAAAGTCAGAAACAAAGATACTCAAATGGGTCCTGTGCAGTGTTCTCGTCCTAACCATCAGAATTAACACTGTGAAGAAAGAAAAAAAAAATCGGTTGGGAAATTTTAGAGAAAATGTGTTTTTTTTTTTAATTTGCCATTTTGACATATTGTGAGGTTACTGATGGTCAAAGAATTTACCGGAAGATTCCTCTTTGGCACCACACTGCTCTTTCATGCTGATAAAAAGCAATTTATGTATCATTTGCCAAAGTATTGCCAACGTAATACAACCCCAATTCCGAAATAGTTGGGACAAAGTGTAAATTGTGAATAAAATCAAAATGCAATGACTTTCAAATCACACCAGCCAGTATTTTATTCACAATAAAACAGAGATAACATAGCAAATGTTGAAATTGAGAAATTTTACAATTTTGTCCACAAAATGGGCTCATTTCAAATTTAATGGCTGCTACAGGTCTCAAAAAAGTTGGGACAGGGGCCTGTCTACCATGGTGTAGCATCCCCTCTTCTTTTTAAACAGAGTGGAGGCATCTGGGCATTGAGGAGACAAGTTTATCCATTTAAATTTGATCCCACTCTTGTTTAATACAGGCTTTCAGCTGCTGGAGAGTTTTGGGTCTCCTTTGACGGACTTTTCTTTTAATTATGCGCCAAATGTTCTCAATCGGTGAAAGATCAGGACTGCAGGCAGGCCAGTTCAGCACATGGACTCCTACTACGAAGCCATGCTGTTGTAATAGCTGCAGTATGTGGTTTTGCATTGTCCTGCTGAAATACACAAGGCCTTTCCTGGAATAGATGTTGTCTGGATGGGAGCATATATTGATCTGAAACCTTTATAAACCTTTCAGAATTCATGGTGCTTTTTAAAACATGCAAGTGTCCCACACCATATGCACTAATGCATCCCCATACCATCAGAGATGCTGGCTTTAGAACTGAACGCTGATAACAGGAGGGGTGGTCTTTCTCATCTTTAGCCAAGAGGACACGACACCCATGATTTCCAACAAGAATGACAAATTTGGACTCGTCTGACCACCTGACCACCACTTTGCCACTTTGCTACAGTCCATTTTAAATGAGCTTTGGCCCACAGAACACGGCGGCACTTCTGGATCATGCTCAACAATGGCTTCCTTTTTGCATGATAGAGTTTTAGGTGGCATCTGTGGATGGCATGGCGGACTGTGTTTACAGACAGTGGTTTCTTGAAGTATTCCTGGGCCCATTTAGTAACGTCAATGACAGAATCATGCCGTTGAGTGATGCAGTGGCGTCGAGGGCCCGAAGATCATGGGCATCCAGTAAAGGTCTTCGGTCTTGTCCCTTACGCACAGAGATTTTTCCAGTTTCTCTGAATCTTTTGATGGTGTTATGCACTGTCGATGATGACACCTTCAAAGCCTTTGCAAATTGACGTTGAGGAACATTGTTTCTAAATTATTCCACAATTTTTTACGCAAGCCTTCACAGGTTGGAGAGCCTCTGGCCATCTTTACTTCTCAGAGACTCAGCCTCTCTAAGACATCCTTTTCATAGCCAATAATGTTATACACCTGATGCCAGTTAACTTAATTACTTGCTAAATGTTCTTTCAGCTGATTCTCTTATATATTAATAGCTTTTCCAGCCCTCTTTTGCCTGTGTCCCAACTTTTTTGAGACCTTTTGCAGCCAGAAAATATGAAATAAGCTCATTTTGTTGATAAAAATGTAAAATGTCTCAGTTTCAACATTTTAAATGTTATCTATGTTCTATTGTAAATTGCATATTGGCTCATGTGATCTGAAAGTCATTGCATTTTGATTTTTTTCACAATTTACACTTTGTCCCAACTATTTCGGAATTGGGGTTGTAGTTGCCATGGCAACGAATTACCTTTTTTCAAATTTAAGTAAATACAAGCTTATTGCAATGACAACAAACTAAAATTAATCCAATTTAAAATTTAAAGAGGCAAAGTCTTTACACTCTAAGATTGCCATGAACTAAAACTGACACCGGATTCTTGTCCAATAACAAACTGATTTCCAAAATGTCTCATTCACCTATGGCGTTCAGTGAAACATTCACAAATGCGAGGCATTGTACTCCTTTACGGTTTGTCTTAGTCGTTGACCGAAGACTTTGTTTCTTTTGTCCTTAACATAGTGACAGCCCCAAAACCTGGCAAAGTCAGCACGTACTGCTTCGAAAGCTGGTTCACAGAACTGGGCTAGACCACAGTTGTGGTGATGACCGAAGGCTCTCAGGTGGTCTCCAAAATGGCTCATTCACTTATACATACTCCCTGGCTGGGAGGATCACGTCCTTACGTTCTGTGATGCTTACATGCAGCTATCCATCAGCATGACCTCAAAATTTCATATCATCAGAGACCACCTGAGAAACCTCTGTTTGTTTTTCACATCATGAAAGAGCAGTGTGGTGCTGGAATTTTCTGGTAAATTCTTTGACCATTAGTTACCTCACAAAATGTCAAAATGGCAAATTTTTTAAAAATCACATTTTCTCAAAAATTTCCCAAACTGATTTTTTTTCTTTCTTCACAGTGTTAATTTTGATGGTTAGGACTACAACACTGCGCAGGACCCATTTGAGTATCTTTTTTTCTGACTTTTCTCGGGTAAAAACCAAAACCCAGTGTGTGAGATATGATGTCGTGTCCCGTATGCATGAATGGTCTGGGGCATTGTGGCAAAATCATTTTATCAGCCATATGGCTTGAAAGTCACTTTTGAAGTTGTATGTTAACGGGCTAAAGAATTATAGCGGTATAGCCCAATTTCCTTTTTCGAAACATACCAGGAAAAGCATTAAAAATTCCACAAACGTGAGCAACCAATCCAGTGTAGGACACTTTGAAGAAGATACCAGCTAAATTTGGGAAATAGCAGACAAAATTTGTGAGGCAAGTTCCCAAAATGGTTTCCAGTAAAATTCAAAATGGCAGGAAAAACAGATTGGTGAAAAATGATGTCACTGTGATGCGTATGATTTATCAGTCAAAATGGTTAGTTCTTGCTGTGCTTTTGGCTGTAAAAATCATGCAGACCATGCAGAGATACGTTTTTTATTCTCCCTAAAACCATGGTTCAACTGATATTTATGGATAAATGTTTGAGTTTTTTAATTATCAGTTTTCCTGATGTGTTATATCCTGAAAGCTTTCACTTATAAGTATGTCCATATTTGAAAAAGTGCCCGATAGCAAGCTCACTTTTTTAGATAATTTATTTCAGAACAGGGGTCTTTACTATGTTTACAATGTGTTTTGCCATGACCGGAATTTGGCACCTACAGTATATGAGCATGGTGGAATGCACCAAGAATAGAGAGTGCGTAGTCTAGTTTTTTTTCTCTACTTCATTGCTTCCATTAAATAAGTCAGAAAACTGACTTTGGGTGGATTGAGTTTCCTCTGGCCAGGATAGCTATTGTTAGCTGTTATGAGCAATACTAGTAGAGAAGAACACATTTTGTGGTATTTTGCGCGTACAAACACCATAGCAACAAGTTTGCCTGTAAAAGCTTTTCATTTCTCTGTGTATGATTGATTTAATGAGACACAAATATGACAGAAGGGTTAATAAACAGTATATTACTGCATCTTTGACTTTGTTGATGCAGGGAGCAGCCGTCTTGAACTCAAAACTCGGGGTAGGTGACATTCCTCTGACTTTCCCAGTTGGAAATATAACTTCAGGGGGCGTTCCAATGGAAATTTCTGACTGAGAGCTTGGAATTCCTGACTTCCCAGCTCAAATAGAATGCAGCATAAGTGTAACTTTGACCCCTTGCTGACCTTTGAACTTTTGGCTAAGGGTCATTAAATCTGGTTTCATGAATGAATTGATGCTGCCTGATGAGTCGCCACTTTCTTCTGTTTTCAACACATGGTTCTGTGGGTTGCCAAGGACTTTAATGCACCAATTTATAGACCAATTTATAATCTGTAACGTCATGTTGCTTGATGCTACAACATTACGTGCATGGTAATCTCAAATCTAAATATGATACGATATACCAGGAAACGTGCACATTGTTCTTAAGGTGGCTATCTCCGCCTATCATGAAAAGACATATGTATGACTATGACTTTTCTGGGCAATGCAACTGCGATTGCATAGCAGAATACACTGACATCATGGTGTGGCGTACACTATCGTGCTCGGTGAGCATATTGTGCCCATCTGTGAAATCTTCCAATGTTTTCATTTTATGCTTTACAGCATTTTACAATGAATAGTAGCAGCATTCTGAAGCAGTTTCATATGTGCCTTTCCCCCACAGCCAGCGAGGAGAGATATTTGGTGTATGATTTGTGATAATACTGTATTTTAACACAGAAGCAGTGATTGGTGCTGCAATGCAGTTATGTAACAGTGGGCTGAACTGTCCTTTGCCATGATTCAAAGATGCAGCAATCTCCGCGGATTCTTTTGCATTATCTGTGATTGAGAACGCACCTACTGGAATGTCAGGTGTGCATAGTCGGCCAGTAAGTTTTAATCATGTGAGCTGCAGGAATTCATTTAAAACGGCGCTGTAATAGGTAGTCGTGAGCTGCGTACAGAAACCTCATCAGCATTTAATGCGACCTACCAGCCACACCGCCGTTATGCGTTCTCTGAGCATGCTGACTCATTTGGGCATGCTCTGAAATGTGATCTGACTACGTCTCAATATTTTTCATTAGTTGAGAATGTTTTAGGACCTTTTTACGGCTTTGCAGTTTATCACACAGTTTATAGTCCCGGTGAACTCAAACCGATTTGTGTGGCCAGTGCAATCACCCAGGAACATTAATGGGTGAGAGGAATCTTCCAACGGCTGTTCTATGAACAAGTTTTAAAAAGTATCAAGATAAAATGAAATATTGAGCAAGCATGGAGCATAAATAATCATGAAAAATACAGTGGAAGAGTAAGATGCCTAATTTCTTTGTAATGTCTGTTGTCTGAAAACAGCATTGGCCTGGGTCTGGAGTGAACTCTACTTGAGGCAGACACGCAGTCCCTGATAAGTGTGCCCTTCAGTCTGGGACAGTGGGCGTTGGCCTGCCTGTAGACCGTCCAGTCAAGGTCAGTCTGACCCTGAGGGACAGGACAGGGAGATCCTCCGTCTGAAGGCCCAGCACGAAGCCGGATATTTCTCACCAGAGGGGCTCTTCCTTAAGACTGCTCTGAGTAGCACAGATTTGAACCTGTATTTTTTTATTCTATAATTTTCTAAGAAATTCCCATTGCCATAGAAATTCAGTTTTTCCGGAGTCCTGGCCAAAGTTTATTCCGGAAATGTACTGGTATCTATACATGCAGCATTGGTTATTGGAAGTAGGCCAACTTGAATGCAAATTATAGACTGTAATAAGAGTATTCTTTGATGGCAGACTAGGTCAAGCTTTCAATTATAGACAGGACAATGGCAAGAGCTCATAGAGCCTTCAGCATGTCCTGCAAGTCAGTGCCTTTGTCTCTTCATTGTTAAACAGTTTTGTGCAGCTAAAGCCTAACATCCACTTATGTGGACAATAATGTTCTATTCTCCGTCAGCTTAACCACTGAGAACTAAACCAGTTCAGTACTGTTGTCTTGGAGACCATTTGATTGTGAGAAAATTTGATTGGCTGGTTGATGGCTAGTGTTAAGGTATTGGGTGGGAGTAATGGGTGAAGGAATAGCTCCACATGGCAGGTGTACACCAAAGCCTGGACAGCACTACCGCTTGGCATGCTATGCATTTCCAAGCAACAGCAATAACCAAACCTATGTCACAAATCCTGTTTAGGACATTATCAATTCTGTAATACCCATCAAAGTGTGGGTCTATTTTATATATATATATACACTGTGCACATACAAAGTAGATTTACTTTATTATACCACATGCGGTAATTTGTCCTCTACATTTGACCCATCCTAGTAGGAGCAGTGGGCAGCCATAGTGCAGCACCTGGGGACCACTCCCATTCTAGAGCCAGAGCCTTGGTCAGGGGCACTGGTAGAAGTGTTCTTATAGAGCATCTCTTTCAGGGTGAGGAAAACTGGAGTACCTGGAGAAAACTCACATATACAGAGGGACAACATGCAAACTCCACTTCAGAGAGGTCCTGGTCAGCCAGGACTCAAACCCCAAACCTCCTTATCGCAAGGAAACTGTGCTCACCAGTGCACCACCATGTCATCCAGAACCTTCTTATTCCGAAGCAACAGTGCTAACCAATTCGCCACATTGCCGCCAAGACAAAAAATATCATTTACCAATCTGACACTTTCAAACAAACCATCACAATGACACTAACTGAGCTGCACATCCCTGGCCAGGCCAATTGCGAGCAAAGGAAGTGCCTTCTGCGTGATGGTGTGGTGAGACTTATGACATCACTCCAGATCTGGGTTTTTTTGCTGTTACAGGGGTCTGCGGAGCAGCTGGACACTGGACTTCGGCTATCTACCCAATAATCTGAATCTTATCGAACTGCTCTGAACCACGCTGACCTGCAGAACCCCTGACCTTTTCAACTGTGACTTTTGAACCATACTAGGGTATGGCAGCAGCAGCTCCCATCCAAGTTTCAGAAAAACCGTGTGCTCAGTCAAATGGCCTATTTACCTCATTCTTTCCACCTTTCCTTGTGTCTGATCAGAAGAGAAAAATCCAAGGGTCAGAGAGTAAAAGTCCTGTCCTGTTTTTATTCCAGCCATGAACTCAGCCAACAGATGACTCTGCTCAGGTCAACTTCCTGGCGGAAGAATTGCACTGATTGACTTCTGATTGGTTGGAACAGGATTTAACTTTGCGAACCTGGATTGTCCACCTGTCTGTACCCAAAAATCTATTCAGGCCTGCTCTCCTTATGCATTTTTCCACTCTTTAAAAGTTGGAAAATAGGAAATTAGGAGTTTCTTAAAGTTAACATGAGCCAGAACCCCTGAGAGTGGTCGATGTAGTATTCTTTGGAATATGTGACATACAGTGATGTTCAAAAGTTTGGAAACCTAAGGAAATGTCAATGTTTTTGAAAGACACGTACATGCTAATTCACCAAGATCGCAATATATTCATCAAAAATTAAGTGGAGGCAAAAATAGAAAGTCTATTTCTGCTGGATATGTGGTAATAATTGTTTTACTGTTTTTACGTATTTTTGGAAAGCCCCATGCTCAGCAGTCTCTGTCCAGTCTAATATCAATACCCTGAACACATTCGTAAGCAATCATGCTCAAGTTCTCATGATAATTTGGTCCACAGGAAACCACTCCCATCATATCACACACATCAGCTGACAGTACAAGCACTATCCAGTGCACTATAATTTTTACAGTACTTTTAGGGATTAAAACTGGCCAAAACAGTTCTCTCTGGAAACTTGCCAATCAGTTATTATTTTAAAAGGTGAAAGTTCCACGCCTGAGAGAGCCACACTGTTACTCAATCTGCTGCAGCTAAGCTAAGCAGGTGTGGGCTTGGTTATTGCTTGGATGGGAGACCACTTGGGTAAAGAGTTGCGACTGGAAGAGGTGTTGGTGGGCCAGTAGGTTGCGATCTTCCCTTTGGTGAAATAATTCCTGGTGCAGTGATGGGGACACTGTACTGAAGGAGACGCCATCTTTCGAATGAGATGTTAAACTGAGGTCCTAACTCACTCTGGTCATTAAAGATCCCGTAACACTCTTCAACAAGCATAGGGGGTACCCTGGTGTCATGGCTAAATTCCCTAACCTGGCTCTTTCAACCTGCCACCTAATCATCCCCTGATCTAATTGGCGATCCCATTTGTCCCCTCCCTCTCCACCTCAACCCCCAGGGCTCCCTTGAAAAAGAGATTTCAGTAATTAATTCCCTGGTTAAATACAGGATAAATAAAAGATAAAATTTTGAAAATAATTACTTCAAACATTAATTGGGGGGTTGGGGTGTTGGGGTGTTATTAGACTTTCAGATTGCATTGATAGTACAAGTTCAATTTTGGTTTGAAAATGGTCCCAAAAGAAAAACACATTTTATCAAAACATTGATCAGAGGCTGTTGTTTTGTGAGATGTAGCCGGGTCCATTTTAAAAGCGAAAGGATGTTCTATTCAATGGATCAGATATCTGTGATCACCAGACCTCACTTCCTTTTACTCATGCCTTTCCCCCTCTTCCTGAGTCAGGGAGCTAAGAACAGGAATATTATGGAGGAAAGGAGGAGAAGGTGTGAGGAAAAAAAAGCGATTAAATTGTAGGCTGCTCTGAATGGCTTCGGAAACGTCACAAACGTCACGAAACGCAAACTGCGGAAGTCTTAATGAGACTGATTATTTTCTCACAGTCAAAGTCTCTTCCCCTAACCCCCCACCCACCCCCTGTCCTCTTTCATTAACACATCTTCCGGCTCTGCCTTTCCTGTCCTTTCCAGATGCATCGATTCTTAGTCGATGTGATGTTTCCCTGCTCGTGCTCAGGAACGCTGCGCGTTTCTCAGTGCTGGCAGTTGGCTGCCTGATGAATGAGGCTAATATGCCAGGAGAGATAGCAGCTCTGCGAGACGCCTGTACTTTGCTGTTTTCTGTGGAACGGTGATGTGGCTGCAGAGGGGATGCATCATTATACACTCATTACACACATACATGGGGCTCCACAGTTATTGGTAACTTGAACTGGAAATGCACTACAAAGAACAAAAAATAAATAAAACCATTCCAGGAATAAACTCAAAATGCCAATATGTGGGAAATCCTGCGGATTATTAATGCTTCCATCGAATCAACCAAAATTATTCATTCATTCATCCATCCATCCATCCATTCTCTATACCGCTTCTTCCTCACTAGGGTCGCGGGGGACCTACAGTGATCCTACTTTTGGCTCTGTTTTTGGATGCCCGACACATCACTTCTGCTTTCAGTAGGCCAATGAGGTAAAACGCATGAAAAATCCATTGTCATCTAGCACCATGAAGAAATTGTAAGCACTGGCAGGTCCTTGATCTTTACAAATCAAAGAATGGATACAAAAGATACACAGCAGAATAAATATACCACTGAGCATTCTATGGGCAGATATGGAACTGTTGAAAATGGGAAGTGGATGCAAGCACATTTTGCCCCTTAGGCAAGGAAAGAGGATGGTAAAAGAAGCAAAAAAAAATCCCTAAGAACTCCAGTGTGAGAATTGCAGGCCTCAGTGGCATCTTGGGGGCAGTAGGTTTCAATAGGCATGATCAGACACTACTTCCATAACCAAAAGCTTTTTGAAAGGGTTGCAAGATGAAAGGCTTTTCTGGCCTCATGACCCAGAAGTGCATGTAAAATAAAAATATTGCTTTTTTTTACAAACATTTGGAAAAACATATAACTGACCAAATTAAAGATGATTGTAGATGAATTCTGTTCTCCTAATCATGTACCCTGAAGCCCAATCCAATAGTCCACCAAAGAATAGCATTTCTGATGCTGTGCATAAAAATATCTTTTGTTTTAGATGTCTGAAGGTAGCTGGCTACTGATTGCAACCTTTTCACACAGATTCTTGCAAAGAATACAAAGTCTCTCATACAGAGTCTTGCAAAGATGCATCTTATCAAGAAAACAAAAAATAATTTTTGCCTTGTAAATTTTATGAAATTTTCACACCACTTTTACTCTTAAATTGCTCACCCATGGGGATTTCGATGGTTCTAACCTCTGGCGAAAAGGTTATTGCTATCCGCGTGCGATGCACAGTTGAGAAGCCCTTGTGGTGGACTATATTATTATTTATGGATGAGCACTATTTTGTTGATCCTGGAACAACATTTACAAGGCAATATCAGGTTGTGCATTGTGCGCCATGTGACTGCCCGGAGTGGACGAACAAACATAGCCAATAGTAGGACCTATTTCACAAGGAGACGGAGGTTTTTTAGGATCAATAGCAGTCCAGGGTCGAGCAGTGGCAGAATGGGCAGCAGAGGACAGGCGAGACCTGGCCAGTATGCAGGCAGAGGTCAGGCAGCAGTGAGCAGTGTTCAGGTGTTTGTACTCAAAGAATCGATTCTGTGAGCTCAGTCTGTGGGGAGTGGGAGACACAGGGAGGAGGACTCTGATAAGAGAGACAGACGACGAGGGAAACAGCCAGCATGAACCCAGGGCAGAGGAGGGCACTGGAACTAGGAAGGAAACATGACAATAAACTGCTGGAGAGTAGCTCAACACACAAAGGCACGTATAACAATCCGGTGACGGAGAAGACAATGACAGGGACTTTAATGCACAAGGATTAACAACAATTATCAAGTGAGGATAAAGGCATGTAGAATGCACAGAGGGAGGGGCAAAGCTGAGATACAATAATTGAATAATGAGAATCAATTAAGCAAAACCAAAACTGACACCGACAGCCAGATTGCAGGGAAAATAAATTGACAGGTACACGGGACATGACACTATGCAGGATTAGCTCGTCATCATTTGCCTTGGCTTTTAATTTGACTTCTCTTAAGTACAAAATGGCTATTTTTGTGACAGTGTGTGCATATTTTCACCAATTAGAAGCCTTTTTTTTTTAATTTCATCATTTAGAATTTTCCGCTCTATTTATGCAATTAAATGAATTTGCAGCATAGTACAATATGAAAATAGAAGTCTTCAGGACATGCATAACTGGTTTTGACATGTGACTTAAAAAGGTAAAAAATCATGATAAACTTGAGTAGCGCAATTTAGAAAACTTAACACCTTGTTAAAATCCTGGGACTGCATTTGAGGTTGGAACAAAAACCCTCAGGACTGAGGTTGGAAATGTAAAAAATATGAGCATGTAAACGTAGCTATTGCCTTGCTGAAAAGTACATCAACATCCTACTAGTCTCAGCCCTCTGGCAGAGGCAACCAGATGGTCTAAAAAAAAATTTCCTTATACTCAGTTGAATCCACTAAGCCAGTGCTGCCCAACCCTACTCCTGGAGTACCCTGCCTCCGCACATTTCAGGTGTCTCCAGGATTTAACACACCTGACTCAGCTCAACAGCTCATTAGTGGAGTACTTGATGAGCTGAACTGGGTGTGTAAGGTCATAGAAGCATCTAAAATGTACAGGGCAGGTGTACTCCAGGAGCAGGGTTGTGAAATGCTGGCTTAATGGATTCCACCAAGGATCAGAAAATTTTTGTAGACCTCTGGTTGCATTTCCAGGGTGGGATGCTAATAATTCGCAGGCAGAGCTGGAGAACGACATTTATTTCATTTGACTCGGATGATGCTCGTGCAGAGACTATTCACATGAAATGGTACATATCAGTACAACATTTAGATAAACACAGGTATGACTCACAGATCAGATTGATTGATTCTTTATTGTTTAACAACACTTCCAGCAATTTTTCAGCTATCTCATGTCAACATATAATTCATTTGAACCAATTGGCAATTTAGAGTCTCCAATGCATGTATGTCTATGGAGGGAAACCCATGTCAACATGCGGGAGAACATACAAGCTCCTCAAAGGTCCCAGGCCAGATTCAAACTCACAACCTCCATGCTGTGGGGCAGCAGTGCTAACCACAGCGCGAGCCCCATGCAGAGTACATAAGCTCTACTGAGTTTAGCTTTGCTAGAGTGCTGAAGATTATCCATGGGATAGTGTTTTACAAATAGAAATTCATTATTATTACTATTATTATTATTATAGTTGCTGTTGTGATTACTGTTTGCCTTCGACAATCGTGCTGTAGGTAACCATCACCACCTAACAATGAAAATGCATTCTTTTACATGTCTTCCATTAAAATGTTCGTGCAAAATTCTCAGCCTCTACCTGCCCATGCTATCGTGTGGGAGCAAAGTGGGAGGGTGTGCCAGGGGCCAGAGGAATCTGATCCCGGAAAAAGACGAAAAATATCGAAAGATTTTTGCTCCGCCCAGAGAAGGAGCCGATTTTCCGAAGTGGGATAGAGGTAATCCGGAGCAGGCACCAGCATACGCGGAGCAGTACGCCTGCCAGGGGAGCGTGGCACCGGGAAGAAGGGCATTCAAAGATTATAACCTTGGCAAAACTTTATGACTACCCATCACCATTAATACGGGACTGCGAACAGGTGAAAATTACACCGAGGTTGCAGGGATAACCGGGATCTGCGGGCCAGGAGCAATCGCCGGAGTAGCTAAAGCGAGCTCGGTTTACCAGAGTCTGAACCATGGGAACAGGAAACAAGCTTTATTGATCAGCAAGGGCTAGCTGAAGCTAGCGTCAGGTTAGCTTGCCAGTCTGTAATCGCTGCTAGCCATCGTTGGCCGACCCTTCTTGATGGTGAACCCAACTAACTTCGGGAACAAAAACGGAAGGATTACGGGCTGCACCCACACGACGGGCGATGTTTACTTGGAAATCTAACACGCTAGCTAGTTAACGTTACGCCAATCAAGGACGTGTATTTTCCCTATTTTTTTTTTTCCAATGAACGCATACTAGTGTATGCTCTTTTATCTGGTCATATTCACGCCGTGGAGACGTTTTATTTAAGTAGGTTAGCCTGCTAGCTCACCGGCTTAAGTTGCTTCTTGTGCATCAGGAGAAATCCGTGTTGGTGGCTTGTGAAGGGGGAAAAATGGATGCGGGTATAGAGAAAGAGTGCAGCGCTTTAGGAGGGCTCTTCCAGACCATCATGAACGATATGAAGGTAAGTCTATTTCCATCCAAGGCCCAACCCCATTATTATTAATCAGTACAATCACCACCACCCCCCCTGATTTTCAGTCTAGGAAACCTTTGAAGGTTAATGTCGTATTTTACAAAACTATGTACTAAAGCTGCACGGACGCGAACGAATTTTTTTGGCACACAGGACATTCAAAAGTCAATGCAAAGACGCGAAGACAACGCGTGTATTCGTGTCTTTGCATTGACTTTGAATGTAATCTGTCGTGCCAAAAATTCGTTTTGCGTCCAGTGTGAAAGCTGCTTAACAACTGATGGTTTGAAGATGTATTACCGTTAAATTGGCGCATGCTGATGTAAAATAACGTGACTTAATTGCAGTGTTAAGGTTTATAATTGTTAGACCACCTCGGACCTTGATGCTTGCTTGCTGAATTTCGGTAGTCCGTTTATCCTCAGCTAACGTCAGGCGTAATGTACGTTACCGGTCCCAAGCTATATATCAGCTCAGTTAGCCAAGACAGTATCTCTCGCTCGATCCTGGTGCCCCCCTGTGTATGCTGGTTTTTGTTCCAACCACAGTTTTAACAAGCTGTTTATTTGTCCAAATTTGGTGCAGTTCATGTTTAAAGCAGTTATTTACCGTCATAAGATAAATTTTGACAGAAATATCCATGTGTGGAATAAAATATCCTTTAACATGCCATGTCTATATTTCTGTATTGCAAGCATAGGAGCTGAGAGTTCTTTTAAAATAATTTAATTTGTAATTAAATTAATTTTAATGGCAATTAAATAGCATTTTTCAAGCTGCTAATTTTTCAAACTAGGTTCTTTTCATGCAAGATTACTTAATCTTAATCATATTACATCAGAAATAGCGTTGTATGATATGTTCAGCTACATTTCTGTAGACATGTAGTGCTTATTATGGTATATGGCAAACATAATCATACATAAAAATTTAGGCAAATAGTCTCAGATCAAATAGAAACTGATTTGAATCAGTGGGCTGCTAATTAGTGGAAGTCCAGACACCTGGCCACCAATCATAGCCATCTGATATATATGAATAATTCAAAGACAAAGTAAATGATCATGAGGCGAACTTACATTGTACTAATGTTTAAGAAAGAAAAATAATTAACGCCAGCCAAGTTAGGAGCCTGTTACCTCAGTGGTTTGTGGTATCTCTTTTTTATGTTATTGTTTGCCATTTTGCAAGAAGTAAAATATGAACTTGCAGATTATTCCTGGTGGTTTGCATTATATGGCATAATTTTGATCAATTAGATAAGTAATCGTCTATTAATCAAAAGCACGTACTCAAGGAAAATAAGCAGCATGTTAAAATTCCTTCATTACGGTTGTGGTTGGAACAAAAACCAGCATACACAGGGGTCCCTCAGGACCGAATTTGGGAACCACTGAGCTACAATCTTAGAAATCTCAGCTTGCAGTTGCGCGCGCGCGCGTGTGTGTATGTATTATTTATATATATATATGTATATGTATGTGTGCGTGGCGAAATGAAAAATAAATGAAAACTGGCCACATCTGATAATGTTGAGAGTTATCGGAGTTTCTGTAATGGTAATTTAAATGAATGATTGAAAACAGGTAGTGACCAATCATTAATTTTAAGGGATCGTTTTGAGCGCCCCCTATCGCCAGTTCACCAGCCGCTACTGATTATTCTGTAACTAACGTTGCACGTGTGAAATAACTGTTTTGAACGAGCTAGCTACTTCTTTTTGCTGGCCTTGTAAAATTGTAATGTTAATGGTCTTGGCAGCTAGCTTCCTTTGTTGGAGAAAACAGGGTAGTAACATTGGAGATTCAGGTTAGCCATCTAGTCTAGACTAGCTAACATCATTATAGAAGTACCGAAATATTACTTGACCTGCTACTTGCTATCTTGGCTTTGTGCTAAATTAACAAACGTTAGCTTGCGCTGATTGTGTTGCCAGTTTCTCCTGCTGAAACTGGTAGCTAGCTAGCTATCTGAACATGAATAAATTAAAAAAAATAAATAAATAAAATGGGGGCAACAGTTGTCGCCAGTTGTAACCATACGTTGTAAGTAACGTTATAACTTACTTAACCTGACAATCGATGCGAATCTAGCAAACAACATGGCTAGCTGGCTAACTAGTTAGCTTTTTACACTCATTTACTAGCTAGCTGCCTTGCTAAATGGTTGACTAATTGCCTAAATGATACGGATCTCGCCAACTCGCTGCTGTCTCATCTGCGTTTTCCATGTTCTGTTCCCAGGACAGTAACTAGTGCTCGGCGAAGTTGGCCGACTTTGGGATCAGGTAGATGCTATTTTGGTGCGGCAAGAAAGACGACTGTGGCTTGCGACTATGAGACACATGTTGGCTAACTTAATTTTGCTCAATTAGGCGTTAAAAACTCCTGTCGTCATCCAAAAGTCACTGTAATGTTCACGTGAATTGCGCTATCTTAAGTCTCCAGCGAGGGTGTGCGTAGTAGCGCTGTTAACCCTGTGTTTTGTTTCAAAGTAATGTAACGCTGTTACGTTTACAGTTGTTTTTCATTGTTATCAATGAGCATTTTAGTGGTCACGTAGGCGAGCAGGACGTGAATCATAGCCTGGTTGTGATGGGTTGTGTTTCTGCGTAGAAATGTCATTCCCTGATGACGTTCGATTGTAGGTACAGGAAGTGCGATGCCTCATCCCTGTTATGGGGCTTCCCAAATCACCTTCCCCGAGGCGTAAAAGGAAATAAAATGCTTTATTTGGCGACAAAAAAGATGCTCGGAAGGATTTTTACTTTCACATTGCGTTTGGCCCCTCTTGTCTCTGTACTGTGGAGGGAAGAAAAAAAAAAAAACTCGTTTGCCATACCCCCGGAATCCAATACGCTCATAACTGCTGTCCGACCACTATTATGTTCACGGTTCCATAAATAATCATTGAATTAAACTGCAGCGCTGATATATCTGTGTTGGAATTGTAAGTTAATGCGATTTAAAAACTTAAGCTTGTTAGCTGTCCTCAAGCTGTCGGGTTGAATCTTTTGGTGGGGTTATTCGGTTCACTCCCCACTACTGTGATTCGGTAACTTTTCTTGATGCTTTTTCGGACGTTAGTTCCGCCGTTCGGCTTCTCTCGCATTTCCCAGGTTCACACTGCAGCACCGGAGCGTGATAAACCTGGAAGAGAGAAGCGCTCTCCTGGTTGCTTTCGTTTCCAAAGATGTAATCTCGGCAATGGAAACTTGCATCTGTCTAGTCCGCACCAAAGCTCGCGTACCCGGCATTTAAGCTTATTTTTTTCTATTTGAATAGATCTGTGGTGGCCAAAGTTCAGTTGGCACAGCGCTGTGAATGCTTTCCCGTTTTTATTTAGTCATGAACCGAGATTCGTTGTGTAATCGATTAAGCAACCCTATTTTTGCTATAATGGTCTCGTCTTAAACTGTGTGTTGTCATTACCCCAGCGGCCATGAAAAACTAACCTTGTAACGTTATACAGTCTAATACCTTTTTTTTTTTTTTTTTTTTTGCTTGATATGAATGCTGTCATGCCATACGTATTTACCTTACGCAAGTCGGGGTATTTGGTTGTTGTCTTGGGTTTAATTGTTTTGTAGGTATTAAAATGGACTAGGCAAAACGATGATTCACTGTATTTAGTGGTCTAGACATTACAAAAACCTGTCATCTTTGATATAAAGATATCCGTGGTTTGAAACGATGATTGTGTTGTGGCAGGGTCGACTGGGTCGGCTGGCTAATGTGTGATCTGATTCTGAATTAATGCCGCGTCATTTACTGTGTGCATTGTTAAAAATAGGGGATGCAGAACCACATTCTAACCGCTGTGGTTAGGGCAGATTCTATCTCAAAAACTACCGTTTAGACCCCGTGAAAATATTACATCCCGTTCGATGCTGTGATATTTATGCAGAAAATTGAGTGGAAAGTCATGCTCAAAAATTGCCTAATCTTTGTCGTCTGATCAACCCTCGTCTATTATTTAATTAGCTTATTTGCCTTTCATTCTTGCAAAAAAATAAATAAATAAATTAAAAATCTCTCTCAATGGACATTGACTTGCACTCTGTGTTTTATAATAAAACTGATATAGCCTTCTGTCAGATCCATAAGTATTTTGACAGTGACACGCACACGGTTTTCATGATTTTGGCTCGTGTGCCCCCGCAATGGATTTGAACTTTGGCAAGTCTATAAATATTTGGACACTGACATTATTATGTTAAAAGTAAAATTCATCACATTTTCCTTCATGCGATGGTGTGACTCATGAAATTCATGAATTTTGAAGGTTGGTTGCTGTTAGCTTTTTTGAAATATGGAATAAGAGTTGCCAATATGGCCACGCAAATGTGGACTCAAAACTCTCCTTTTGTGATTTTTTTTTTTTTTTTTTTTTTTTTTTTAAACAATAAAAGGGAAGGAAACCACAAAATGTTTTGTTGTAGTCTCCTGTCTTTCGGTGCCATGCTATCGGGTGTCATGATGTGGTGATGTAGTGGCGTGGTACTGGAGACCCTGCAGGGCTGCACATTATTCACCAGAAAGCCTTTGTTTGTCCCGTTCCTATGTCCACGGAAGGTGTTTTTGCCGAGTTGCTGTTGCTATATAGTTGTCATCCTTTCATTAGTGGAGAAGCCTGAGAGTGGACTTGGAGGTAACTTGGAAGAGATGAGTGTGCTGTGCTGTATATGTTCCAGGAAGCACGTGTGCACATGAATTAGAAGGAAATGGGAGAATGTATCCCAGTAAGTATAGTACTGCATGGCTTTTCCAGTTAGCAAATGCCAAATTTCAGTAGCAAATGTCCCTAAAATAAGAGTGCTATAAACTCTGACTTGTCTTTAAGCAGTGAGTGGATCTTGTCTGGCCCATGTTCAGACCTGTGTCTGTAGCTGCCTTTTCCCATGATTCAGTGGGGCGTAGGGCTGCCCCACCCTGTTGTGTGGTTTGTGTGATCCGGTTCCCGGGCGTGCCTTGTTGCTGGGTGAATCCCTTTGCCATCTCTAAGGTGTGCAGAAAGACGTTTCGCAAAATGCCTGACGTCTGACTGAGTGCCCGGATGGCCCTGGACTCCACCCATTACGCTGATCAAACGCATTCTCAGCCAGTCCCTTAAACACATCTGAGAGATTCATGCAGGGCTCGACCAATGAAAATCTTCTCAACTGTTGATGGCGCTGAAAGGAATTCTAGAATGGAGGGTAAAACTTGTGTGTAGGAGCCTCACTTATCTCTGTTCATTTTGGTAGCAGACTCCGTGTCAAAACATTGAAAGTGGAAGTTGTGCTACATCTGTACATCACACACTTGACTTGTACACTGCACATTCCACTGGCACTCTGCGCATTCCACTGGCACTCTGCGCATTTCACTGGCACTGTGTATGTCTGTCTCTCTGTCTGTATGGGTTTATGGGGGTACTCCATTTCAGCAGTCTCCATCATGGTGGTGTTGGCAGAAGATCCCCCCCCCCCCAAACTAATGGTGAACTCCTGTACTTCTCTCCCTGAGTGTTTCTCAGGTCCTTTTCAACACCCTTCAGCCCGTAGTACAGGAGGCTCAGACACTTCCTGGTCCTCGACCATGCTTGTGGCTGAACCCCATTAGCATTCAGGGCGTCCCCTTCACTGATGAGTCCTCTAAGCCAGTCAGCAGTTCTGCACTATTTCCACCATGGCCATAAAATTGACGCTTTGATTTATGTGCCATTTGGGGCTTTATATTTTCCCTGTCATCTTTGAATTGATATTCTGTCATCAAGGGCTCCTTAGGTCTTGTGAAGCAGGTCGTTTACTAAATATAGATGATTGATTGCACATCTGCAGTTTATGAGCTCGCGGCTGATAATGAAAAGTTTTCAGTCAATAAAATCAGTCGTGTCCTGTACACTTTCAGGCAATGTCTTGTAGGTTTCTCTTGAGTTGAACCATGTCTTACAATGAACTTATTTTCTGTGTTTGAAATTATATATTATTCTGTATGTAGTTGGGAAGAGTTGACTGCATTTTTCTGCATATCACAGGATATCCCACTCCATATGATCAGATTGCAGTGAGTGGGTCAGTCACAGAGCCCACTTGATGCAGGATTTTGGTGTGCATGTCTTTGAACTGCACGGTTGCACTAGAGCAGCTGGTCATTTCAGACCTTCTCGTTCAGAGACTCTGCTCCCTGCTTCCTCTGTCACTTCCTGTCGTCACCTTCCTGTTTCTCCCTGGCTGTGGACCTGCTCTGCCTAGGACAGCAGACCCAGCTGCGCTCGGCTGTTTCACACTCAGCTCAGTGTTGTAATGTGTGGACAAGAGCTGCCATTGTGCTCCCAGTAGTAGTGCTACAGGTCCGTGCAAAAGAAGAGTTTTAGGTCAGGGTAGCAGTAGAGCTACTGGTCAGAGCAACAGAAGAGGTACAAGTTGGAGCGGCAGTAGTGCTACAGGTAAGAGCAGCAGAAGAGCTATAGTTCAGAGCAACAGTAGTGATACAGGTCAGTTCAACAGAAGAGCTATAGGTCAGAGCAGCAGTAGAGCAACAGGTCAATGCAGCAGAAGAGCTACAGGTTAGACCGGCAGTAGAACTACTGGTCAGAGCAATAGAAGAGCTACTGGTTACAGGGGCAGTCGAGTTACAGGACAGAGCAGCAGTCAAGCTACCAGTCAGAGCAGCAGTCGAGCTACAGGTTACAGCAGAAGTGGAGCTACCGGTCAGAGCAGCAGAACTACAGGTCAGAGCAGAAGTAGAGCTACAGGTCAGAGCAGAAGTAGAGCTATGGGTCAGAGCAGAAGTAGAGCTACAAGTCAGAGCAGAAGTAGAGCTACGGGTCAGAGCAGCAGTAGAGCTACGGGTCAGAGCAGCAATAGAACTACAAGTCAGACCAGAATTAGAGCTACAGGTCAGAGAGCAGAGGTAGAGCTACAGGTCAGAGCAGCAGTAGAACTACAGGTTAGAGCAGAAGTAGATCTAAGGGTCAGAGCAGCAGTAGAGCTACAGGTTAGAGCAGAAGTAGATCTAAGGGTCAGAGCAGCAGTAGAACTACAGGTTAGAGCAGAAGTAGATCTAAGGGTCAGAGCAGCAGTAGAACTACAGGTTAGAGCAGAAGTAGATCTAAGGGTCAGGTCAGTAGAACAGCAGTAGAGGTACAACAGGTTACAGGTCAGAGCAGCAGTAGAACTACAGGTTAGATCTCTAAGGGTCAGAGCAGCAGTAGAGCTACAGGTCAGAGCAGAAGTAGATCAGTAGAGCTACAGGTCAGAGCAGAAGGATCTAAGGGTCAGAGCAGAGCAGGTCAGAGCAGTAGTAGAACTACAGGTTAGAGCAGAAGTGAATCTAGCAGGGTCAGAGCAGCAGTAGAGCTAGCAGGGTAGAGAGCTACAGGTCAGAGCAGCAGTAGAACTACAGGTTAGAGCAGAAGTAGATCTAAGGGTCAGAGCAGCAGTAGAACTACAGGTCAGAGCAGAGGTGGAGCTACTGGTCAGAGCAGAGGTAGAGCTACAGGTCAGAGCAGCAGTAGAACTACAGGTTAGAGCAGAAGTAGATCTAAGGGTCAGAGCAGCAGTAGAACTACAGGTTAGAGCAGAAGTAGATCTAGGGTCAGAGCAGCAGTAGAACTACAGGTTAGAGCAGAAGTAGATCAGGTGAGCAGCAGTAGAGGTAGAGCAGAGGTAGAGCTACAGGTCAGAGCAGCAGTAGAACTACAGGTTAGAGCAGAAGTAGATCTAAGGGTCAGAGCAGCAGTAGAGCTACAGGTTAGAGCAGAAGTAGATCTAAGGGTCAGGTCAGAGCAGCAGTAGAACTACAGGTTAGAGCAGAAGTAGATCTAAGGGTCAGAGCAGCAGTAGAGCTACAGGTTAGAGCAGAAGTAGATCTAAGGGTCAGAGCAGCAGTAGAGCTACAGGTTAGAGCAGAAGTAGATCTAAGGGTCAGAGCAGCAGTAGAACTACAGGTCAGAGCAGAAGTAGAGCTACAGGTCAGAGCAGAAGTAGAACTACAGGTCAGAGCAGCAGTAGAACTACAGGGTCAGAGCAGAAGTAGAGATCTACAGGGTCAGAGCAGCAGCAGTAGATCTACAGGTCAGAGCAGAAGTAGATCTAAGGGTCAGAGCAGCAGTAGAGCTACAGGTCAGAGCAGAAGTAGAGCTACAGGTCAGAGCAGAAGTAGATCTAAGGGTCAGAGCAGCAGTAGAACTACAGGTTAGAGCAGAAGTAGATCTAAGGGTCAGAGCAGCAGTAGAGCTACAGGTTAGAGCAGAAGTAGATCTAAGGGTCAGAGCAGCAGTAGAACTACAGGTCAGAGCAGAGGTGGAGCTACTGGTCAGAGCAGAGGTAGAGCTACAGGTCAGAGCAGCAGTAGAACTACAGGTTAGAGCAGAAGTAGATCTAAGGGTCAGAGCAGCAGTAGAGCTACAGGTTAGAGCAGAAGTAGATCTAAGGGTCAGAGCAGCAGTAGAACTACAGGTTAGAGCAGAAGTAGATCTAAGGGTCAGAGCAGCAGTAGAACTACAGGTTAGAGCAGAAGTAGATCTAAGGGTCAGAGCAGCAGTAGAGCTACAGGTCAGAGCAGCAGTAGAGCTACAGGTCAGAGCAGAAGTAGATCGAAGGGTCAGAGCAGCAGTAGAACTACAGGTTAGAGCAGAAGTAGATCTACTGGTCAGAGCAGCAGTAGAACTACAGGTTAGAGCAGAAGCAGATCTAAGGGTCAGAGTAGAGGAGCAGAGCTACAGGTTCAGAGCAGAAGTAGATCTACAGGGTCAGAGCAGCAGCAGCAGTAGAACTACAGGTCAGAGCAGAGGTGGAGCTACTGGTCAGAGCAGAGGTAGAGCTACAGGTTAGAGCAGCAGTAGAGATCTACAGGTTAGAGCAGAGTAGATCTACAGGTCAGAGCAGCAGTAGAGCTAGGTTAGACTACAGGGTCAGAGCAGCAGTAGAACTACAGGTAGAGCAGAGTCAGAACAGAGCAGAGTAGAGCTACAGGTCAGAGCAGCAGTAGAACTACAGGTTAGAGCAGAAGTAGATCTAAGGGTCAGAGCAGCAGTAGAACTACAGGTTAGAGCAGAAGTAGATCGAAGGGTCAGAGCAGCAGTAGAACTACAGGTCAGAGCAGAGGTGGAGCTACTGGTCAGAACAGAGGTAGAGCTACAGGTCAGAGCAGAAGTAGGAGCTACAGGTCAGAGCAGAAGTAGATCTAAGGGTCAGAGCAGCAGTAGAACTACAGGTTAGAGCAGAAGTAGATCTAAGGGTCAGAGCAGCAGTAGAACTACAGGTTAGAGCAGAAGTAGATCTAAGGGTCAGAGCAGCAGTAGAACTACAGGTCAGAGCAGAGGTGGAGCTACTGGTCAGAACAGAGGTAGAGCTACAGGTCAGAGCAGCAGTAGAACTACAGGTTAGAGCAGAAGTAGAGCTACAGGTCAGAGCAGCAGTAGAGCTACAGGTCAGAGCAGAAGTAGATCTAAGGGTCAGAGCAGCAGTAGAACTACAGGTCAGAGCAGAAGTAGATCTAAGGGTCAGAGCAGCAGTAGAGCTACAGGTCAGAGCAGAAGTAGATCTAAGGGTCAGAGCAGCAGTAGAGCTACAGGTTAGAGCAGAAGTAGATCTAAGGGTCAGAGCAGCAGTAGAACTACAGGTTAGAGCAGAAGTAGATCTAAGGGTCAGAGCAGCAGTAGAGCTTACAGGTCAGGGTCAGCAGCAGTAGAACTACAGGTCAGAGCAGAGGTAGAGCTACAGGTCAGAGCAGCAGTAGAACTACAGGTTAGAGCAGAAGTAGATCTAAGGGTCAGAGCAGCAGTAGAACTACAGGTTAGAGCAGAAGTAGATCGAAGGGTCAGAGCAGCAGTAGAACTACAGGTTAGAGCAGAAGTAGAGCTACAGGTCAGAATACAGGTAGAGCTACAGGTCAGAGCAGAAGTAGAGCTACAGGTCAGAGCAGCAATAGTGATACAGGTCAGAGCGGCAATAATGTTATCGGTTGGAAGTGCAGTAATGCAGCTTAAAATGGCAGTTTAAACAGCCTCCCAAGCCCAAGCAGAGGCGTATTGTTTCCCCAAACCTCTCCGGGGTCATTGATAAAACTAGGCAGAAGTCGGGCAAAGCCTTGATTGCTGTGCCAATGCCTGCCATAGCTTCATACGCCGTAAAAGTAGAGTAGCTGACCTTATGTGTCCTTGACCTACCTCAAAAACCTCTTCAGTTCAGTTACCCTCTGTTTGGAGGTACCTATGTGATTTGGTCAAAATCTGCCCACTCCTCCTGCAGATATTGTGCACATAAGGTGTGTGACTGACAGACAGACAGAACATACTCACAGAATGTACAGACGACCGGAAAGCAATATGCCCCCTGCCCGCTTTGTCGAGTTGGGGCGTAATGAGTTCCCCCTCAGAAAAAAGGATCCTCTCCGATTGCCTCTGTAGCATGTACTCACTACATCACTGAGATGAGGTTGAATTTCTTTCATTGAACTTGTTCTATTATGCAATTCGTACTGTTCAACAATTCAAGACATTTGCGGTTCAGTCACTGGACATATAATTTTGTTATATTCCATTAATTGGACAGTGGCTTTGGATTTGAGGGTCTTCGATTTTGTTTAAAGTGGTCTCTTGCTGTGCGGGCAACTGTCCCTATGGTCTTTGACTTAAATAGATTAGTGATGTAAAGAAAGGCTGCAGAGACCTTATTATTGTGGGCCATGTATGTGCGTGTGGGGCAGAGGAGATGTGTAAATGCTCCAGCCTGCTCCTGACTGAATGGCAGTGTTTGCCTGAGCTCCTTGTGCTTTGCGTGGCACATTTCCACACCCTCCTCCCCTGGTCAGCTGCCTTTGAGCCCTCTGCGTCTCCCTCAGTGAAGGTCACCCGCCCCTCTGCGCCACGCACCATCCTGCACACATGGATAGCCACACGATTTTGGGTGACTCATAGCCTTCAAAGTTTTTAATCACAAGTTTTTGAACGTATGCATGCAGTTCCAATGGAAATGCTTGACCTCCAGTGCTGCGGAACATAGACAGTAATGGTCACAAGTGTCATCACATGATGCCTACTGGAATTATGGCAGATGGTGCATTCTTTCTGTTGATCTTGCAGAATAGTTATTCCTCCTTCTGCGCTGATGTTTCTTAACGCTGCTTTGCTCTCTGAGGTCGTGATTATAATTATCTTAAATCCTGCTGAAATAGAGGACTCTTGTGAAAACAATGTATTGATTAAGTATTGTGGAATAAACAATATGTAATGTTCTTAGCAACAGTCTTAATGTGGGGCATTTATGAACTAGATCTAAAAGAACTGAGAGAGAATCTGCATTGAGCAAGCGTGTGTTTTTCAGTGTTGTGTGTGGGTGTCTTGCCACAGAGTTCTGTGCTGCCTGTTTACTTTAGTGGTATGAAATCAAAGGGCAGGTTTTGGATGTATTGCGCCGATTTTCAATTTATTTGCTTTCTCTCTACGGATGGATCAAAGGTGAATGATCCTGTGTCTGCTGCAGTAGCTATTGGCCAATTAAATTTTACCATTTGTACTCCAGGACAAAATTCCGTCTTTGCCATATGCCCTGGATTGTGCTGAGGGCGCACAGCAAGGGATGTTTTCATTTGTACTTGTCTGCAAACACTTTCTTGGGACTGTCCTATTATTGTGAACCTTTGGGCTAAATTGGCAGTTTTGAAGTTGCAAAATTATGGCGTCCATTTTAGCTGTGTCCCTGGCCATTGTGGTTTGTGTGGATGTGCGAGTGTAGAGAGGGCTGCTAAAATGGCCCCCATCACTGATGCCAAACGATGCCCAACTCAACCTCGAGACCCCCTCAGATACGTTTCTTTTAAGAACGTGGCAGTCCGAATGCAATGAAAGTCCAGGTAAATGCGCTGTTCGTAATCTGCACTGTTGTTGGAAAAAGCCAAGTACTTTTATTTAAAGTTACTGGCATCAGACTGGCAACACTAGCACTCGTACTCACTGGTTCCGGTTTAGATCCTATAAGACTGAGAGTTTATTACAGAATTAAACTGAATGCTGAAGCAAGCTGTTGAAATTTGTCAAAAGTAGATTGTAAATCTTGTGTCTAGAATCTCTGTAAAGAATGTATTGCTGGTAGTGTAGTGTGATTGCGAAGTGCCCACTATTGTTACGCTGAAGTGGCAATATAGCCTTATCGTCTAATGATAAAATTAGCTGGATGATCTGAAACATTGAAATATGACAAATGCACAAAAATACTTTTTCACAGCTCTGTGCTGTGCTTTCTGTTGACTGATGTGTACTTCGTTAGGGTTGCTGGTTTTTGAACCTACAGGATGGTAGATCTCTAGTAACAAGGTTGTCAAACCCTGCTGTAGCTGTTGAATGAGGTGTACTTTGTTAGGGTTGAAATGAAAAGCGAGAGAATCCATTCTAAAAGATGTATGTCTTTCGGAACAGCACTGCAAAGCTTGTGCTAAAGTATAATATCAGTCTCAGTCGAGGTGAGTTGGTCCCAGTACTGGGCCTGGGGACTAGCAAATGAAATGGTGTTTTGGGGGTGTTCCCGGTTAAAAGGAGCAGGACAGGATAGTTCAGGCTGGTCCTACATAAAGTGCAGGACACAGGTGTTTGCACATACTGTACCGGAAGCCGAGTGTGTGCTGCAGCAGGATGAATAAGTGCTGAGTCATAGATTCTTACACACTGTGTGTGCTGAGGGATGGTACGCTCTCTGTACCATGGGGGTGGGGGGGCCATGATATATTGCTAATTTCTGGGAGGTTTTGCAGTACTGAACTGTGACTAAACCCACCTAACCCCCCACCCACGGGAATGGGCAGAAAAATATACATTTCCTGAATGAACATGTCTATGAAGTTCATTCAGAAGGTTGGAGCAGATGCTTTGCAGGAATGAGAAAAATAGGCCAGGAAACCTGTTGAGCATTTAGAGTGCCTGCATGTAAAATGAGTATTTCGAATGCAAGGATCCCTGTCGTGTATATCCTTTGGGTCTGTGAGGTATACTTTCGGTTTCCAAATTGTTTCAGAGTGTCATAGTGCTGTTCTGGAATTTGTGTGTGTCCTGGGCCTTGGCCTTGCTGAGGAAGGAGTGGTTCGGTTATGGGCTGTGAAGGGAAGTGCATCAGCTCACTGATGTCGGCTGTGGACGTGCTACATCCTACAGCTCCTGGCTATTCCTGCGTGTGTTCATGTGTCATAGCCTACGATTTGAATTAGAATTAAATTTATTAGGGGCCGGGCAACTTTGCTGCCTGGACCCTCTTGTTTTGCGCTGTATCATTACCTCCGCCAGCGAAGTTGGGGCGGAGGTTATGTTGTCGCCCCTGTTTGTTTGTTTGTCTCTCTGTCTGTCTGTTTGTGAACAACATAACACAAAAAGTAATGCATGGATTTATCTAAAATTTTATGGGTGCATTGCTATTACATCAAGGATGGACCCTATTGATTTTCACCACGATCAGTGAAACAATATGGCCACCACGGCAGCCATCTTGAAATCGTATGACGCGCGATAACTCAACTTAGCTCCCACTCATGAAGATTTGGATTGTGCTGCCTTGGCGGAGGTTTGCACTCTACGAGTGCCTCTAGTTATTATTTTTTGTCTTCCTTCTAAAACTGCCTTCCCATGCATGCGAATAAACCTAACTTGGCACAGCAGTTCGGTCAATTCAAAATAACAGGCTGAAGTATGGCCCCAAATTTCCCCATGATAGCGCTGCAGGCTGCAGCATCATCTAAAGTTCAAAACGTTGAAAAACATTAAAAACCACTTGACTTGCTGCAGCTTTACTGTTGGCACCAATAATTTTTTTTACTCTTTGTTTTATGCTTTTACTTTTTACTTCATTTTGTTGTTTTACCATAATCTTATTGTTTATTGTTTTTATTTTATTCATTTTATAAGTGTAAGGTGATTATCTTGTATCTTAATTCATGTACAGCACTTTAGGCAACTGAGGTTGTTTTAAATGTGCTATATAAATAAACTTTGATTTGATTGATTGATTTTTGACCAAAGTGTAGCCCCAATTTAGTAGAAACTGCCATAAGCTGTAACCTAGGGAAAATTATAAAGTCCACCACAGAATTATCAAAATATGTATGATTAATCAAACAAAACTTATACTTCAATTGTTTTTTAAATCACGCAAAAATTATGACAAATTGCAGTGCGTTGTCTCTAATGTATGATGGAGATTCTAAAAACTGAATGATTGACATCCAAGGAAAACAATGGTGATAAAAATAATAAGCTTACTCAAAAACCTTCATGATGTTAGGAGTACTTTCGCAAAATCTCAGATTTTTTTTAATTTAAACAGTTTTTAAAAAATTTTATTTTATTATTTATTTTTATTTTTTTTTGCAAAATTTGAATTATACATTATTTTGATTCCTTTATGCTGGTTTTTGTACAAATCATAACTGCAATCGTGGGATATTAATAAGCTGTTAGTCCTAACTGGGTGCATTTCTTGGCTAAAGCAGTTGTTTATCCTCTAAAGCCACACTGGCACCGAAATATCTATGTGTGCCATAAAGAATAAAGTACACTTGAACATATTTTGTTTATTTTTTGTTTTTCCTACAAGAGATTTCACGTAGCATTTGTAGACTGATCAAATGAGATGCTTGGAATATCAGTTGGCTCCAAATGAGTTGATGAACACTGGTGCTTAGAGTTCTTACAGAACACGTGTGGCTCTTTCATTTCTTGCATAATAAGTTCTCAATTTTTGTAACCATGGGTCCACATTTTTACCAGTTAAGAAGTTATAGGAACCTATTGATTACTTTTTTCCTCTTTTGATGCAGTTGTTTCTCTCACAATATGTATGCTGAATCATTATTCTTCATGGTATGTGCACATATTTGTCAAAAATGTGGCTTAAGATGATAACTGCTCCAAACATAAATGCATCAAATTAAGACAAATTTACGGCTTATTGAAATCCTACAATTGCAATTTTGGTTAGAACAAAAATTAGCATGCAGGTGGATTGCCCCAGGACCAGGTTTGGGAACTGACCAAATTCAGGTACCCACCTAACATTAATTTACTCTGTGATGAAGCTATAATTGTCCTGCCCACAGACCCCTTCTCATATATTCTGAAATACATGCTTTTGGAGCCTCAGGGCAACTGCTGTTGGTTGGGGAGGCTGGGAAAAAGGAGGAAAAAAAAAAAAAAAAGGTCAGTCAGAAATTTACCTCCTGTACAGCTGTATCCATATCTTCAAAATTCACTATTTATATGGCTATTAGGAGCATGGTTCACTCTACACTCTCCCAGATGGCATCTTTAGAAAGTCTGGGGCAGTATCATCCTGAGCACTAAATTTCAGGTTTGTACATTTATCTGTAAGGAAGTTATGGACCTTCAAATTGACTCCCAAAAAGAGAGGGTGATCCCTGGTACTAGAAAAGTATGCGACACCCTATTTAAAAGTGCCATAAATGAAAATCTATTGGTTTCTTGTGCCTATAACTTTGGATTTCCTCATAAAACATCTAAATAACCAGAAAAATAAGGGTGCTGGTTCAAGCTCTGACTGATACTGTAAGGACATGTTTTCAAATATTCCGACTGCCAGAGGTATTCATTATAATGAAACTACCTGATGCTTAAGATCCAAAGTATCCACGTATGGACATTTTGAACAAAATTTTCTTATGAAACATTTCAATTATAGTACTGCAAATCTCCTCCCTCTTCTTGTCATCTCATTTCTTCATCTTTGCCTTCTTCCACCTCTTCACCACTGCTGGGCCCGGGCCCATTGCTGCTTGCAGCTGTCATTGTGCTTTGTTGTTTTATTTAGAAAGCGCCTCATAAATTCAGCTTGCTATTCTTGGTCTCCGACATCGCCTCCTTAAATGCTTCAGCTTGGATCCGACCTCTGTAATATTAAGTCTCCGGCTGCAACCCTTCCTAAAATAAGAACAGAGCGGGGAGTTCGGAGGGAGGGTTGATGTGATGTTATGTATCAGGACATGGGTTATCTTCATGTGTGCTATGAGCAGGGCTGCTCAGGAGAGAGGAATATGAAGCAGAATATGATTATGAGCATGAAGAACCGACCTCTTCCAGTGGAAAATGATTGGTTGCTCTGTCTTCGGCTCTCCGCGACTCGTTACGGCAGAAGTGATGGAACTTCAGAGCTGCCTCGTCTCATGATTAAAAGGAATTATTGATCAAAGCCGTGTCCAGAGGCTGTGCATGTGCTTTAGTGTGGCCTGCTCTCTGTCTTATTGAAAGAATCTATCTGTGTGAGCGCGGAGGATTGGCTTCGAGCGCAGTTGCCAGCGGTGACATTATTCCCCGAGGTGGAGAGAGTACTGTAGCGCTGATCTGTGTTAGAGCGGAGGCGGCGATACAGAGGCTCGTCTCAGAGAAAGAGCTTCTGAATCCGCTCTTTTCTGGAGAAATGAAATGTTGCATGAAGGAACTGAAGGGATGGAAGGTGGAATGGGGCTTCCCTTCGGGATGAATCGTGTGTAGCACACACAGGAATGCCCTGGCTACTGTTCTTCCCGGTTAGTGGTTGTCCTGTGCCCTTGTGGACATCAGAGAGCCAATGACATCGCCTATGAGGACTTGGAGGCGGTGCAAAGTTTTCTCCCTCCCTCCAGTGGGGAGCAGAATATTCCGACCTCTTCCTCTCCAGTGTTTGTCAGAGACTGGCTCAACTGAACCTCTCTCAGTCCCGAGCACAACCAAGCAGTGACCCACACTGTTCTGAGACACTGCTGTCGGCTCAATGTCTATAGCTGCTCACTGAGTCCTGAAGCTCTGCACCGTCTGCTAAGCAGAGCACCTACTGTTTAACTAATTGTAGCCCCTGGAGGAAGTCGGGTGCTACTATGGATTCATGCTTGTCGTCTCCGCCTCGCGTCCGTAGGCACTTCCTTGTGGACGCTCTACAGGCCGTAATTTTTGACCGATTACTTTCATATTTGGTATGTTCATGTGTTATACTTCAGTTGTGACACCTATCGATTTTCATTGCCGTGGCAACAGTATTGGCCGAATAATGCCAAAAAGGGGAGAAGCGGGCTTTCAGGGACTACACCCATACAGTTGCAGGCGACCGGACTGTCTAGTTCTTTTGTTGCTTTTGTATTTTAGTTCTTTGAGCTCTGCTTGCTGTGTTTGAATAATGTCCTCCATTCTGTTATCCAGCAGCCCTTGTAGTAAAAGGGCTTCTCTCTGTTTTGTGGGACCATGTGCTGAGTTTTTTTGGGACCCCCTAAAATCATGCTTTTCCTTAAGAAAGGCGGTCCCCAAACACTCATGGTTGTGTTTCGTGGGGTGTAGAAATGCAGTGTATTGGGAGAAATTGTTGGCTACATAAGAAGCATTTTTCTGGCCCTCAGTGAAGTAGGGGAATCTATTTTGGACCAGGTGATATATGGTAGCTCTCACCTGCTTTATGTTTTACCTGCAACTGCAATCACAATTTAAACTGCCGTTAATTTTACTCATTTGGGCCTCCTCATGTTTAATTGTGGTTGGACCAGAAACCACCCTGTGGGGGTCCCTGTGATGGGTGTTCCACCCCACTGTACCAGAAGATCATCTTCTCTTAATATTGCTGGTGGAGTCAGAGCTGTGGCTTGTGGTGGAGGCCATCTTGGGGCCCTGCCCACCCTTAGCCCTGGGGCTGTGGGATATCTCTCGCCAACTCTCACGCGCTCCTGCTAAACGCTTTGCTGACACACACCCTCCGTTTTCACTCATTTTCCTGTCCTGGTGCCAAACTGCTAAATGCCAGCCGATGTCACTGGAAAATCAGATGCCTATCTTTGGCCTGGGGCTAATCGTTAGCTTTTAGTTTAGCACGTGTAAGGCCAGTGCACCCCATATGTTATTGCAACTCATTCGGGCATCCCAGACAGTCCCTGACAAATTTTCAAGATCAGACTTAACTTGCATGTCTTTGCCTAGCATAGTGAGAGAAGGTCAGTCTGTCGCATGCCAGTCTTCTGATGCAGTCTAGGGCTGTCTGAGCCTTTGGTTTATAGTGTGAGAGGGCATAGCTTTGTTACTTTGGCCAGTTGGATTGACCGCAGATCACCCCTGGAAGTAGTGACTTCCTGGATGGTTAGAACGAAGGATGAAGGTGAGAGCTCTAGTCCTGTAAGGCTGGACCTGCCATTTCAACAAGCTGTCAACATCCATTTGAAGTCAGGCACTCTGTAGACTCTTGTTGCTGAGTAATGTGCAAAATGCTATCGTTGCCTCATCCTGAAGTGTGTGCCTGATTATGGAGCAAGATGGAATTCTGTTGCTTGGTAGCTGTGATGATGTGAAATGTCCTGCATCGTTTGATAATGTGCGCTTAGCCCCATGGGTGTTAGCATTGTGTTTAGCACGTGTAAGTGCACAACCTTCCAAATCTCGGCATTGTGTTTGGCACATTTTACTGCCCCACCTTGTAGATGTTAGGACTATGTTTAGGACATGTAAGTGCACCACCTTTAAGATCTTAGCATCGTGTTCAGTGAGTGTAAATGCACAGTCATGCAAATTGCATTGTCGGGCTGGACTGTAATTCAGATGGGTGTATTGTTTTTTTTATTTTTTTTTATTTTATTTTTTTAATTTGGCATCTCCAATCCCACCCGAATCTGGAATGCCCAATCCAAGAACTATTTACAAGGCTTGCCCATATGCAACCCCCTGTGGCCAGCTCGGGAGAGAGAGACAGTTCGCGGCTCTCCTCCGAAGCACGTGCCTGTCATCCCCTGCATCTTTACGCTCATTTGTCGAAACTGTCGCAAGTTCAGAACGAGGGCGGAGGATACCCGAATATGAGCAAGCTTAGAATCTCACAGATGAGCACCTGGCTGGCCAACAGGACGCGCTTGAGCAACGAACAAGGCAACTATTTTTAATAACCCTTCCCGGCAGTCCCTTCCCAATTTGCATTCCCACAGCGCTTTAGCCAATCGTGTGCTGTTCTGAAAAAGCTGCTGACCACTGCCGGTTGGCATGACCGGGGATCGAACTCGGGTCGCGGTGGTCACTACTGCTCCGCAAATGTGGCGCCTTAACCGAGTGAGCAAACCCGGCAGCTCCATATGGGTGTATTGTTGCCAGTCTCCTGTGTCTGGTACACAAAACGCATTCCAGGTGCTGCTGATGGAATTTTTTTGTTCATTTGGACAGGACATGAGGTAATCTTATTTTCAGCAGTGGAACAGCAGGACAGGCGTTAGCCATTTTCTTTATAAGCCTCAAATTCCGCTCAAACCCCATGGCTTCATTCATGAACTGTTCGCACACCACTTTCCTTGTGGATTTTAAACATACTTCATTGATAATCCATGCAAAATGTGAAGTATACCATAGATGCGCAAAATCTCTGGTCAACTGTGATTTATTGAGCAGAAACTGCGTGCAGTTTAGGTGGTTTTGTAAACGGAGATTTTTAAATATACTTCTCTATTTTTTGTGTTCAAATGTTTGGTATGAAATCTTCACAGCAGTTCCCTGTGCACCTCGCTTTATTTCACAGAGTGTGTGGGCTGGGGCTGAGGACTGGGCTGAGAGATACGAGCGCCTCTCTCGAGCTATGTTCCACACAAGCATCCCATCCACACAATGCCATCTCTGTTCCAGGCACATATCCCATCCACATTGTGCCATCTCTGTTCCAGGCATATATCCCATCCACACGGTGCCATGTTCCACACAAACATCCCATCCACATGGTCCCATCTCTGTTCCAGGCATACATGCCATTTACGTGGAGCCATGTTCTGCGCATGCATCCCATAATCCACACAGGCGCGTGTTCAGACATACATCCCATCCAAACGGTGCCCCTCTGTTCCACGCAGACATCCCATCCACACGGCACCCTTTCTATTCCCCGGAATAGGATGTTTTCCTAAAAATTCCCCATTCATCTCGGACTTTGCAACAGTCGTACTTTCTGCCTCCCGCTGGGATTGATTAGTCATGTCAGTAGTACACGCGCATTTAGCCCTTTACCCTCCTTAAAAGCTGATAGGAGTGTTAAAGCAATAAATCCAAATACTGTTGACGGGGCCCCAACACATTTAGGGTCGGGAAATATGCTTACTTAATCTGGGAGTCAAAAACCAACCCAGTCCTTCATTATGCTGAAGAGCATATGGTGCACAGTCCTGCTTTATATATTAGCCATGTCCCTGGAGGCCTTCAGTCAAAAACAAGCAATTATAAACTTTACTTTTCAGCATCTCTTCCCAATTAAAAATGCTTTATTATCAGCAGCCCTGTCTTTACCCTCTGCTGTGGATGTGCCTGAGTGCGGCTGTCTGTGCTGTAGGCTGTAGGTTTATCTCTCAGTGGAGACTGTGTGCCGGCTCTCCGGGCTCTGGTGCGTGGGAGAGGGTGAGCGTGCTCTTGCAGGGGCCAGATATGCCGACACACGCCCCCTCATCCCTGGAGCTGCTTTCGGAGACGGGGACGCGGTGCCTGACTGCAGGGTGCAGGCAGGCTTTAGGACCCCGCCTACACAGGATGTACCTCCAGACTTCACTGACAGCCCTGTTGCTTAGCCCTTGGATGTGTTTGGAATTTCTTTTTGGTGAAATTCTGCCTCGGTGTCCTAGAACTTGACTGTTTTCAGACGCCAATGGTAACTTTGACCTCCACGTTATTTATTTAAGAGCATTCTAATCGCATGCACCTTCAAACTCTTTTTCCCTTTCATTTACAACTATGAGTCTTCCCACTGCCGAACATCGGACAGAAAGCAAAACCAGATTGTCTTGGTATTTTTGCTGAGAAGTTGTGCTTGAATGACGCTTTTCGATTCCTTGCTCCTTTGGACATCATTAGGGGTGTCATTTGCATAGTACTGCCCAGTACAACCAGGATTCAGTTTCAGCCACCATAGTTTATTTATGCTGTAATAAGACAGCCAATCAGAGCAGAGCATCATATGCATACTTTTCATATGATGCTCTGCTCTGATTGGCTCCCTCGGTACAGGGTAAATGATAGATTCGCCACCCACTCAGTTAATGGGGCTGAAGACTGGCTCTGACCACTCAATCGTGTGTTTGTTTTTTTTTTTTTTTTTTTGGTTCTACAGGCTCACTCAAAAGTGTGTTTTACAGACATACAGAGACCTGAAAATTGCCTTAAATGCTTAAAACAGTACAGCAGGTGACCTTGAAAGGATGAATTCTACACGATTCATCTCATTTATATTCCCTGTGCAAAATTCTCAGAATCATTCCTCGCAGATGAATAACCGTCCCTGCCGTTAGACTTGTATGAGTGTAGAGCTCGTTTCATAACCAGTTTTCTCTTACTAATGACAAACACTCCTCCTGCCAAAAGACCTGAGGGGGTACCTGAGGTGCCGCACATAGTGCTTCTGCTGGCAGGAAGCCCCGCTGTACCACGGGGCACTTATAAGATTGGTAAACAGCTGGTGTTACGCTGCGTGTTCTCACACAAACAAACGATTCACAAGTGTGCCTGCGCGAAGAACTGGTTATGAGGATTGCATAATCCCATTAATCACTGTTAAATCCCTGCTATAATGGGCGTTTTTGAGAAACAAAGAATTATCGAGTGGTGAAATGACGCTGGATTTTAAAATTCTGCCTGTGAAGGAAGTGGGGCAGAGGGGGCACTGTGCGTGTTGTTTAAGTCTGAGCTGGTCAGCTGTAAAACTGGAACTGTGGCACACTTCTTGAACTTGTCTTTTGTCTAACTGAAACAGAAGCGACTCTAATGTTCCATCTTGTGTTCCTCTCTGTGCATGGAATCAGTGTGAGATGTCTGAAGGGAGGATGTATTGCTTAATGTCTGATGAAGGTCACCAGAGGCATTTGTGTGGTAAACTAATTTGGAGAATTGAGGTTGTAACCCAGAGATGGCTCTTATAGCCTTGACAAAAAGCTGCTTGCAAGGTTTCGTGGCATTGAGGAAAAGGCTCTCTGCAGAAATGGAAGCGAAATGATGACTTTGTCGCAGAATGACTTTGCTCTGTTACCGTGGCGCCACCAGAGAGGGTCCTTGTTGCCCATTGGCACCTGACTTAAAACAAGCTTGCTGTGAGAGCCTGAGCAGGCGTGCAATTTTCTGACGATGTAACTTCCCTGGTACCGCAGTGTTGGATCAGACAGGACAATCCAGTCTCGTTTTGTTTAAGGGTACCTTAGGTGCACCTTAATTTGGAATAATAATTGATATTTGGTCATTGAATAAAAATTTGCATAGTTAAGATGTTTTTGGGTGCTCCTGGAATGGCGATTGTTTATAGAAAGCCTCTAAAGGCCTAAGCTGAACCCGGGGCGCAGCCGTGTGCCACTATGCCATAACGTGAAGTCGCTGATTTGGTCAGCCGCCTTGTCTTTCAGTGGCATTTCTTTGGGTGCGTGGCTTGGTTGAACGGGGTGAGTCGCACACTCTCATTTCACTTTGTTGTAAAAATGATTTTAGCGACCTAGTGATATAAAAGTGTGTAACTTGCTCCATTTCGCTGTTCATGTCACTGACAAGAGTCTCCTTCCCATTCTCACAGACCAATACATGTTTACAAAAATGCCGCTCGGGCCCACTAAGTGGTGGTAGAAAGTCGAAGAGTCAAATTTAGTGCTAAACTATGGTATTGTGTTGCCATGACCTCTGCGAGCCTCCGGCAGTCTGTCCAGATTGTAAACTAGCTAAATTCATGCTGTTTGTCATCTCAAGATATGCAAAATGCATATAAATGCAAACTTATGCTTAACGATGGCACTTAATAAGTATCTATCCTCTCTGTCTGTTCAGTCGGTGTTTCACCCAGTTTCAATGCCACATGTATACTCACCTATTGGCGCACCAAGCGTATAATTTAAGTAAGATGACGGAATTTGATCGCTCGATACCAGCAATCATGTCATTAGCCGCCACGTTCAAGATGTCATGTACCACAATGAAGCTGATTTCTGTGCCTGGTGAACGATGGTAACTGTAGGTCTCAAGTTGGCTTTAATGACTCAAGACAGTGCTGTGCAAAACATGGGGAGTGCAAAACTATATATTGACCGCTAATGGTTCCTGCATGACAGAGAAAGTTGTACTTGAACTCATCGCTGTTGCAGATTTATATTTGAGTGGACCACTTTGATAACTATCCAAACTAGCCAGCTAATTACCTTGGCCTTGCTAGTAAGGCGATGCAGCCAATAGCTATCAGTGAGCCGCATGCATCTTTATAAAGCTTTAGAAGATAGTTGTTTGCAATAGTTATTTCCTCTCAATATAGCTCACTATTTAAACCTGGGGTTAATGCTGCAGTTAGGCTGCTGCTCTTGCTAGCTTGCTTATACTGGACGTTCAAGTTGAGCTGTGTATGCTGATGGCAGTACTTAATCATATACAAGTTATGATCAAGAAAAAGTATTGAAGTAATGAAGTCATTTTGAAAAGTGAGTTATTTTCAACTGTAAAATTCATGGCAGCTGTCAGTTAAATTCTGCTGTGTATGTAATGTACGTTCTTTTTTCACGATCAATCAGTAAAAAAGTTATGTGTCTCAGCTTATTTAGGCTATTTTTCTTTCACTTTTTGTGTCTCTTTGGCTTTAATCCTAAAAAACTCATTTATATGCAAATCAATTGTTATGCAAATTGATGTCATCTAGTTACTTCTAGCTACTTTTTGGATGGCCAGTCACTACTTTCCTTAAAGTGGAGTTGGCAACATTGGTTCTCAGAATGGCTTATTTTTCAGAACCAATGGAATTTCCGGGGCAATGTGGGTACTTTTTTGAATCAGAAATGGATTGTTTTGGGAAAAGTGCCAGTGAGGAATCGGATGGTGGTGATAGTTTGGTCACTGGAACCAAAAATTCAAACATTTAGGAGAAAGCTCAGTGTGGTGCCGGTGTGGCAGCAGGTTATGACATTTTTCTCCCCTTAAAATGTCATAACCTTTGCGAATGACAGAACTTGGCTAAGGTTATGACATTTTAAGAGGAGAAAAGCCAGCTGTATTTTGTGGTGAGTGACGATAGAGCATGTAACGAAATGTCCAAAATTGGATAAAGACATAGGCTGTTTAAGGAATTGTATACGTGTTGCTGTGTTTGAGCCTTTTGTTTGGCAGTGTAGCTTTGTGAGTTAACTAGCAACATCATCGACTGATTGGATGTCAGACGACAGATCAAGCTCCAACCTTTCAATGTAGTTAACAGTGCACATTACAGTATAAGCAAACTGTAGCCTAATCAGAAAGCTAGCTTGCTAGCTGTCATTACAGTACAATCGAACGATGGTATAATAACGCCTGCTAACGTTACTTCTGTACTAATCATTGAGTTTGTCCGATTAGATGACAGATTCAGCTATTTGTGAATAGTAAATCCACTCATGCATTGCACTGGATTTACAAAATTGTGAATTTGCATTGCGTTGGGTGGTTAAATAGCGAAACTGGTTTTAAATGTAATCAAACCACAGAATTTGAAATGCTATGAGTAGACTTATTTATTTCTGAGAATAATTCGCTTCTGCGAAAACTACGTTAATGACTCAAGTGACATGAATTGACGTGGGCAGACCAATTTCTAAAGGGGGGAACAAATTTCCCAAGACACCAGCTGATCTTGGATGGCCCAGAAAACTATATTCACGAGCCGTAGCACAACTGTAGAGAGGGCCAGAATCTCACAAAATGGTGCCATTAGTAAAAAATGTACTATTTTTTGTTTACCCTTGAAAACCTAGCTTAACGATCTGGAAAATTACATTCTACCATTACTAAGATGTAACAAGTAAAGTTTTGCTATTGCACCTTAGGGTACCCTTTAAAATTGGGTGCTAGTAGAGTTGCAGACGGCTGAACGGGTTTACGCTCATGCATTTCCGCGCTTATGAAGACTCAGTTTGATTTCAGACTGTAAGTGCTTGGTAGTGCTGCAGAAGTTTACATGCAGGAAAATTGGGACTTGAGAAAGCACCAGTGTTCTGGACCTCATGAAGCTATATTCTTAAGGTGTCAGAGGGCTCGAGATCAGTGCAGTATCATCGGTCTTCCATGCATGTGTGAGCTGCTTTGAGAACACTTGAGATCCCAGTGGTATTACTGAAATGGGACACCTTTCTGATTGGGCTGGGAGTGTAAGTAGGCCGGTGTCTCATGGGCAGTTTTGCCTGAAGGGGAAGATGAAATTTTGTCTTCTCTCCATTTCTCTGCTCTTCCCATTTGTAGTTTCTGTTAGATCCTGAAGCCCTGTGAATTAGAGGGGTGATTGGATGGATTAGGCTATTTCTTAATTGGTTGTGGTCCTGCCCTGGGGGACGGTTCAGGAGTGGTACATTAGGGGAGGCCTCGTTGCCCTCCTGTTACAGCAGGTTGACCCCAGTATCTGGGGGAACGTACTCTATATGTTTTCGTGTCTTTGACCAAACAGAACAAGCTCCTGTGCTCTCAAATACAGGGCACTGCTGGGCATCATACAGCACATTTCTCCCCTGGATTCGCATGCACTGCCACTGACTCTGGTCCACAGTGTAACACACGAGGCTAATATCCACAGAGTAACGGACACGGGCTAATATCCACAGAGTAACGGACAAGGGCTAATATCCACAGAGTAACGGACACGGGCTAATATCCACAGTGTAACGCACGAGGCTAATATCCACAGAGTAACGGACACGGGCTAATATCCACAGTGTAATGCACGAGGGCTAATATCCACAGTGTAACGCACGAGGGCTAATATCCACAGTGTAATGCACGAGGGCTAATATCCACAGTGTAACGCACGAGGGCTAATATCCACAGTAACGCACGAGGGCTAATATCCACAGTGTAACGCACGAGGGCTAATATCCACAGTGTAACGCACGAGGGCTAATATCCACGGTGTAACGCACGAGGGCTAATATCCACAGGGTAACGGACACGGGCTAATATCCACGGGGTGACCTACGTGCACTAATATCCACAGGGTAACGCCCATGCGATAATGCGCTGGAAAAGTGGTGACGTAATTTTTGATGTCAACTTGTCATAGCCATGGCAGCCGGTTCAGGCCGAACGAACCAAACCGTAAGCAAAGAATTAGAACAGTGCTTATTGCCATGATCCTCTTGTCTATGTATGGAATTAAGCTTTATTTTCAGCGATCTTAAACCCAAAATCTGCTCATTATGAAAGAACAGAAAGCATTTCTCACTATATTTTTGATCGTCAAATATTTAGGTATTTCGTGCCGTGTGTTGAGTGTACAAGTGAAAGTGTTGCTATGCTGTGAGTGTAAACCATTGTCAAGGAAGTGAGTGTGGACCCCAGCGACACTGACTTCGCACTTTTTCCGCTCATATCCACAGGGTAACACACATGGGCTAATATCCACGGGGTTACGCAAGCGGGCTAATATCGACAGGGTAACGTACGTGGGCTAATATTGACAGGGTAACGCACGCGGGCTAATATTGACAGGGTAACGCACGCGGGCTAATATTGACAGGGTAACGCACGCGGGCTAATATTGACAGGGTAACGCACGCGGGCTAATATCCACAGGGTAACGCACGCGGGCTAATAACCATGGGGTAATACCCGCTCGCTAATATCCCCGGGGTCACGCAGGCGCGCCAATATCCACGGGGTAACACCCGCTTGTAATATTCACGGGGTGACGCACGCGCGCTGATATCCACAGGGAAACGCATGAGTGCTGATTTCCACTGGGTAACGCCCGCGCGCTAATATCCACGGGGTAACGCCATGCACTAATATCCACTGGGTAATCCTCAGGTCTGAATATCTGCTGTTCACTGGAATGAAGTGTAACCTTCTGAGCACTGAGTGACTGCTCTCCACCCTTCCTCTTTCTCCACAGTCCAGCTATCCTGCCTGGGAGGATTTTGTGTCCAAAGGAGTGAAGCTGCAGTCCCAGCTGAGGTGAGAACTTTGCTGTCTCACACACGCGCACATACACTCATGACCTCACCCCAACCACACCTCATAAACTGCTATCCATGAAAGTAACCCTTCAAGCAGGCTGTGAGCATTGTCTGAAGCACAATATCTTGGTGCAGTGGTCAATGATGCATCTTATTTAAAAAGCGCACTCAATCTCTCGCATGAGCTGTGATTTTATCATATTATAGCCTGGGTAAACGTTTGGAGTTTCAAATAACACGGGCAAAAACGGTGGCAGGGTAGATCCTAGGGACGCAACAATGTTAAACCGCGATTATTTTAAAGCATAGTATGACTACTCACTGCCATAGACAGTTGCGTGCCATTTCTTCTGGAAACATAGGAGCACTCTTAAATAGAGATGTGAGTGAAGCTGCTTACCGTCTGGTGTCGGAAGTAAAGATACTGGAGCCTTTTCTAACAAGATGGAGCACCCAGACCTAGAGCTGAGACGCACGCCGACATGGGTTTAATTGATATTCACATTGCAAGTCACGTAATGCCATGGTAGCAAAAAGAAATTGCTTCATAAGGAACAATCGAAAACGACGGATAAATCCTTGAATAAGTTTTTCTGACGACCACAAATCATCAATATATGATTTGTCAATTTTTCTCTTTTAAATCATTGGTGCCTTTCTGCTTGCCAGGGACAAACATTTTTTTAATTTTTATTCAGGCTACGTGAACACCACCTTGTCTCTAAGCGCGTTTCGTCAGTAGCACAGCTGTGAATGTGAGTAGTGACTAGGGAAGTGTAGAGCATCAGAATATTTGGTGATTCTATGTTGTCGACTGACTTTAATGCCAAGTTGGTAAAGTTAGTGGACGTAATGACACGAATGTTTTCATGTACTGTATTTGATTAATGGCTTTGTGAAGTAGCAACTCGATTGCTACACTTAGCCTTTATGTAAAGTTACAGAATAAACAGTAAGCTAGCGAAGGCTGCTGTTGGTATTCGGTTACGGCAGACCGTGACATCCCTAACCGTGCACTTACTTCGCTTTTTGTCCCCCGCCGCCGCGGTAGCGAGCGGAGTGGGGGACATAGTATTCAGCTCCGTCCATCCATCATGTCCCGTTTGTTATGAACGCGATATATCAAGAACGGTTTGACCGATTTCATTCATCTTTGGCTTCAACGTGTATTCGTGTGATACGCCGACTTAAGTCGATTTCCGTGACCTGGCGGGGGACATGGCCATGTTTAGTGGCAACACATGTTCATATTAAAATGTTCAAGCTGTGCGGGTTCGATCCCTGGTTGTACCAACCAGCAGTGGTCGGCAGCTTTTTCAGAACAGCGCACGATCGGCTAAAAGCGCTGTGGGAATGTAGCCTCGCGTCACCAGGCTCTTCATAGAGGGGAGAAGAACCTGGTTTCCATTCACTCTGAATTTTGTCTGGATTCTGGTTCCGGTCTAGAGAGCGTATCCAGAATTCACCAAATTCACCAAAGTAAAAGTGTTCACCCAAATAAAACTTTAAATTCTGGCGCACGATCGATTTCCGTCTCCGGTTTTGAAACATTTTATTCAACAGCAAACCTCTTGCGTCTCGTCGCATCCTCTTTCACCGTTTTGACAGGTGTAACATTATCAGGCAGCGATGTTGGCGATGCCATGATGGTTGTGGTTGTGGTTGTGGTTCCATGCTAGGCCTACATGGTGAGCATCACGCAATTTATCTCTCTTCCACCCCCACCGCCCCAAACTTTATCAAAAAGAGGCATTTACAAACTACAGGTATAATGCACGAAACTAGGATCAAGTGCCTATTAAATAAAACATTCAACTGAAATAGACAATAACTTGTAATACAATTAAATACAATAAAAGAAAAAGGTTAACTCAATGGCTCGGGATTTTCTTGTAAATAATATTCTTTAAATTAAAAAGTTTCAGTGCATTTTTATTAGCTTGGTGCTTTTATTTTGACGGAAAGGCGCATCCATCGAATTCCGGATCCTGTCTCTCTCGCCCTGGTTCCGGTTGCTTACCAAAACAGCCACTAAACGGCCCCAGACTAGTGGGAATGCGAACAGGGAAGGGACTGCTGGGAAGGGAAGTTAAAAATGATTCCCTTGTTCGTTGCTCAAGCGCCTCCTGTTGCTCAGCCGGGTGCTCGTCAGTGAGATTCTAAGCTGTTCAGATTTCCTCCGCCCTCGTTCTGAACTTGCGATAGTTTCGACCAATGAGTGTAAAGATGCTGGGGCTGACAGGCGCGTGCTTCGGAAGAAAGCCGAGAACTGTCTCTCTCTCCTGAGCTGGCAATAGGGGGTTGTATACGAGCAAGCCTTGTACATCGTTCTCGGATTGAGGATTCCAAATTTGGGTGGGATTGGAGATTCCAAATTTATACAAAAAAAATTAAAACAAAAAAAAAATGTTCAAGATGTACCTAAACTGACTTGTGAATATCCATTACTTTGAATATTTTACACCGATTCACAGTACTGTTAGATGAATTTCAATTTTTACCCCCAGTGCCCCTAAAGGTGTAACCTGATCTTGATTCACATCATTGCTTTGAACTGTGCAGTAAATGAGATTGTTAAGGAGCAGCAATGCAACTGTTCTGCTGAAATTTTTGCAACGAGGTACATAGTGTTACTTTCCTGTTCAATAAATTTGTTTATAAACATTTTATATTCCTTTTAGGTTTCTACACGGTATTCCCAAACTGTATTTAAGCCTTCATGGTGTGCTATGTTTGCCCGTTCGGTAAAGAGCCTTCGCATGGGTTTTGCTGTGGTCATAATTAAATTTCCGGAGAACGTTGGTCGCGAAGACGCGCCCTGCGTGGGAGTGTTGGCCATTGTCATTGATACCCCGGACACCAGCGTGTGAATGAGCCCCACACTATGCACATGTGAGGGAAAAATCTCAAAGCACATATCCGCGTGGCTCTGGAAATAAGCCCCCATACATTTAGAACACTAGATTGCTGATGATGTCATATTTCCATTACCAAAAGTGAAGCACCTTGCTGCCATATTGATACACCCAAGTTCTTCAATGAAATGAATTATTTCCTATGAAGCCAATTTCAAATAAATTAATATAATCGTTAAAGGGCCAAGATGTTTGCCTGCATTTTGCAGCTATGTTCATTCGAAGGGATGTAATAAAACGTTTCATGCATAAGTTATCCAGGGTTTGCTCAACCTTGAAGTCCTTCAATTTTGCAAGCGATACTGGAAAGGTGCTTGAATTTGAAAAAGCATTTAAAAGTCCTTGAATAATGCTGGAAAATTTAGAAAAAGTACTTGGGGAAAAAATAAAAAATATACTTTAAATTTTTATTTTGGGCTGAGACTAATGTGACAATATACAGCAGTAATGGATGCACTGAAATGATAATAAACAAATTAAGTTGGTACTTCATGATTTTATGAGTAATTTAAGAGTAAGTGAAGTGCTTGAGAGCACTTGAGGGGTCCTTGAAAAGTCCTTGCATTTTGTTGACTCTGGGCTGTACAAACCTTTTATCATAGAAATGCAAATTTTTTGTACAACCCCAATTCCAAAAAAGTTGGGATGCTGTGCATATCTCATAAACTCACATTCTATTCACAGTAGAACATAGACAACATATAAGGTGTTGAAAGTGAGACATTTTATCATTTCATGAAAAATACTTGCTCGTGTTGAACGTGAAATGGTCAGTTCGCTTGCTCAGCTAGCCTTACTTGGTGAATATAAATCACTGGAAACGCTGAATAGCGATTATTCCGGTACATAGCTAGCATTAGATGAGCAAGTAGACATGAATTGGCTACGTAGCTAGGTCAGTTGTGTGTTGACAAGGCTGATCTGCTTGTTAGCTTGCTACGGAGTATTTAAGTAAACAAACGTTGGCCTGAGATGCTTGGCTATTTAAGTAAATTGGCGCTGGTTGCAAAACTTGATATCCAGCAAAATAAGCATAACTAAGCTGAACATAGAGTTGCTAATTAGCATAGTCTCACCAGGCTAAGCAAACAAATAGCTATAGCAAGGTGCTAGAAATTTCTAACACTGGACTCATTCTGCCTGGGATCAGGAGGATCATGGGATGAGTAGTTTTTAAGACTACAAAGACTACAAAATTTAAATTGTTTAAATTCTAGCTGACTTCGGTCAAGAAAAACAAGAAAAACGACATTTCTTGTTACATGGAAATATGACGCAAAATCTCGAAATCAATGGAGGCTTGAGAACAACAGGAAATGCTTCAAAAGTGAATATTTTAAAAAGGCTGTGGGTAAAATAAATGGGAACTTTAACTTCAACACCAGGTTGACGTCATTACTTCAGTACTCTGTAAACGACAATCATTTGATTGTGAATGATCGGTTACGTAAACTTAATTTTGCGTAACCTAACAGTGGGTCACGTGGTTTTGTATTCAAGCGAACGGCAAATCGTTCACGCAAAGATTTGAAAAATTTATTGATATATGTGCATCTTTTTGGTTCGTCTTGTTTTAAAAAAATTGCAGCACTTGTAATTGAGTTGTTTCACCTACACAGGACCACAATCTTGGTCACCAGCTCCTTCTTGGATGCGTTTCAGAAGGTGGCAGACTTGGCGACCGGGACCAGAGGTGAGTGTGTCCTTCTCCTCCCTCACTCTGGTTCTCCTTTTTGCTTCTCCAGTGTCCGTTTCCTCGTGGAGGTTCCCCTCGGTTCTTGGCTCATCTGTTTAGAGTCATGGTGCATTTCACTGTGTGATATCGCCGCAGGGCAGTGCTTTGGGGGCAGGGGGCTAGGGCATGTGGTGGCGGGGGGGGGATATTTGTACAGATGTATAGGTTCCCAAACTCACCCCAGTCTGGGTGACTTGTTGCCTGACTTGCGGCCTATTGACACCACTGCCCAACCCTGCAGTTCTGCCATATTTGGCTATCGCAGTCACCTGGCATTGAAGCGCAGTGCGTAAGGTGCTGAGCATCACCTGAGCCTGCCAGTGTACGTGTGTGTGCTTGTGTGTACTCGGACCTGATTACCTGACAAACCCATTACAGTGAAGAGATACCGCGTCCCAACCCACAGTCAGCAGGGCTGCGTATCGTAGCGCACTGAGCTGGCAGTCACCTCCATAACGGAGGCTGCTGTGCGCCTTTACAGCACTCCTTAGCACAGCCGCACTGGGGACGCAGCCTCTGAGGCTATGCATTATCCATTACAGTATCACTAGCGGCCTGAAATGCAGCTCGTGTTACATACGGCGCTTTAACATGGAAACAGGAGCGCTCTTTGTTAATATATCCTCTGCAGAAGAGCAGGGCTCTGGAACAAAGACACCATCTCTCCCTCCGCCCCTCTGGCTGGGGTTCTGTTGGGCCTCTTTGTCCCATGTAGAAAGAGTCACGCTGGGCTTTTGTTTCACTACTTGCACCAGCATTGGTCTTTACTGAATCTCTGAGAGATCACCACGGCCTTACGGTAACAGTGCAGTGACTGTAAGGTGCGCACAGTCTTTAGGACTCTGTTAGATCACAGTAACAGTGCAGTGACTGTAAGGTGGTCCGTCTTCAGGACTCGTTACATCACGGTAACAGTGCAGTGACTCTAAGGAGGTCAGTCTTCAGGACTCGTTAGATCACAGGAACAGTGCAGTGACTGTAAGGTGGTCCGTCTTCAGGACTCGTTACATCACGGTAACAGTGCAGTGACTGTAAGGTGGTCAGTCTTCAGGACTCGTTAGATCACAGGAACAGTGCAGTGACTGTAAGGTGGTCATTCTTCAGGACTTGTTAGATCACAGGAACAGTGCAGTGACTGTAAGGTGGTCAGTCTTCAGGACTCGTCAGATCACGGTAACAGTGCAGTGACTGTAAGGTGGTCCGTCTTCAGGACTCGTTAGATCACGGTAACAGTGCAGTGACTGTAAGGTGGTCAGTCTTCAGGACTCGTTAGATCACAGGAACAGTGCAGTGACTGAAAGGTGGTCACAGTCTTTAGGACTCGTTAGATCACAGGAACAGTGCAGTGACTGTAAGGTGGTCAGTCTTCAGGACTCGTCAGATCACGGTAACAGTGCAGTGACTGTAAGGTGGTCCGTCTTCAGGACTCGTTAGATCACGGTAACAGTGCAGTGACTGTAAGGTGGTCAGTCTTCAGGACTCGTTAGATCACAGGAACAGTGCAGTGACTGTAAGGTGGTCACAGTCTTTAGGACTCGTTAGATCACAGGAACAGTGCAGTGACTGTAAGGTGGTCAGTCTTCAGGACTCGTTAGATCACGGTAACAGTGCAGTGACTGTAAGGTGGTCACAGTCTTTAGGACTCGTTAGATCACAGGAACAGTGCAGTGACTGTAAGGTGGTCACAGTCTTTAGGACTCGTTAGATCACAGGAACAGTGCAGTGACTGTAAGGTGGTCAGTCTTCAGGACTTGTTAGATCACGGTAACGGTGCAGTGACTGTTAAGTGGTCAGTCTTCAGGACTCTGTTAGATCACAGGAACAGTGCAGTGACTGTAAGGTGGTCACAGTCTTCTGGCCTTTGTTGGGTCACTGTAATGGTGCAGTGACTGTGAAGTGGTTACAGCCCTCAGGACTCCGTTAGATCACGGTAACAGTGCAATAACTGAGGTGGTCACAGATGGCTTCAGGTGGCTGTCAGTCTGGTTGGAGCGCGGTAACAACAGAGCCATCCCACTCCGACTGTGAATTGTAGTCACCTTTGCTCAAGGGCATTTTTATAATGAGGATTTGATGTGAGTTTTAGTGTGTTTCTGCATTTCTTTTGGTTTTACGGCTGAAGGGTAATAAATCTTTTCCATGGGTGATTATGGCTCACTCAAGTATTCTGCCTTTGGCGACGACATTTCGGGTCTGAAAATGGAGTGTTTCCAGAAAGATCTTCTCCTGGGTGTGGAAGCGGGGACTCTGTTGGGGTCAGCTCCTCGCCCCGAGGGGGAGACCGTGGCCTCCACCACTTTGACCTTGGACTGCGGTGCAGAACAGAGTTTTCGGTCTACTTCCACACCGTCATTCTGGAAGGGTGTTTGGCAAGCGGGCGAAAGGTAGTTATATCAGCCGACTTGTTGAGACCGGACAGCGTGTTAACTTGCTTATGAACGATAGAAACCCCTCCCCTCGGGGAGATGCCTTTGTGCGTCATGTTGAACACCTCCGCAGTGAACAGGCCCCAACTCGCTTCTCATTTTTTTTAAATCCTCCAGTTTCCTTGGTAATATGCTAATTGGGTTATTCGAAATGAATTAAATTAATATCAGGAGTTAATGACCTCACTAAGGAAGTTATACTGGGTGTGTTTTTGCGTAGAGCTGGCAGAATCTCCGTGAGCGTTATGCACATGCACCCTCCAGGAATAACCTGCTCTGCCGCTTTGTTGCCCACGGCGATGCGTTTTTTGGGACGTTCCTCCAGAAAGCCAGAGCTTGGCTTGCTCTGTCCTGCCGCAGAGCTACATTAACCCAAGAGAGATTCAGGAGTCTTGGGTTGTTTGCAAAAATTAAGTACTGGGCCTTCCACTTTGCCGTGGGATTGAGAGAAGCATTTCCTAATTTTGGCATTGTCTGTTGGTGGCCATCTAACTGGCGGAGCAGTCATGTTTCATTTAAACTCAGGGTTCTGCTGTCCTGGCCCCTCTCTCTCCATCCCCCAGAACAGAGTCATCTGGCTCCAAATGGCCACTACTGTGCTTTACTCTGGTGTGGCTGTCAATGCATGGGGTTATACAGCACCACGGCCACCTGCAATAAGAGAGGAGGGATCTAATTGGTTGATTCAGCAGGTGACGTAGTTGATTGGAATGTCGACCTGAGCACTCTCGGCCGTCTGTGGCTCACGATTGGCCACTGTCATAGAGGCTTCCTACTCCATCCATAGATTGGTCTCCTCAGATTACTCAGTGAAACACCCTGTCAGCTCGACCCCAGCTGTGATTGGCCAGGCAGCGGCATCAATCTGGCCCAGGAAATGCCTGCTGCCTGGCTTCTCATAGCCGTCATTTTACATCTTGGAAAATTCAGCTGGAGGCCCTGTTTACCTTGTGGATCATCCAGAAGAGTTTTTTGTGGTTTAGTTTGGCAATATTTTTAGATTTTAAGATGGAGTGTTTGTTTGTCCTCACAAGTATCTGGTGCTGTCACATGCCTCTCCCACACCTGTGTATCTAAAGGAGCCGGTTCATTTCAGTTTCGGGTGTGGTTTAGCAGAAGAGGAGGTTGTCTTAGCCCTGCGGTTTTTCACTGTTTTTCCCGTCATCCTGGCCAAAAGATTACGGAGCGTCTGTGTGTTTGTGCTTGTGTCTGCTGACACAGTGATTTACTGGGACCGATGACTTCAGATGTGAGAAAATGAGTCCGTTTGTTCCACTTACACAGCTTGGGAAGTTAAATCATTGAGACTAAGAGAGGTGTGTGATCACCATCATGCCTGTGGTATAGGTGCTGGTCTATTCTGTGGTGGGGCATTCTGTGGTACTCATTTTGTCACGGACAGGACATTTTGGGAAGTAATTTCATTGCAGCTACTAATGTGTTGGCCCTCTGAGTTGTTTGAATGGCTGAATTTGAAGTACTGTGAGAGTACTTCAGGTGATATAAAAATGAATGTCATCGACAGTAATTAATGCACGTAATTACGTAAAAGAAAAGCCATTATGGATAGGATTGCGGCATGGGTTTTTTCTTGTAAAGTAGTTAAATCAAAAGTTCTCTTCATTTAGGTGATAATCTTCGAATTCAGCCGTCCAGTAATGTACCCTTACACTACTGGTCAAAAGTTTTAGGACACCCCAATTTTTCCAGTTTTTTAATTGAAAATTATGCAGTTTTATGACTCATTGTAGCCTGGAATCCATACATATCAAGTGCTGGTCGCTCCGAACGGTCACTGACTGATATGAGTCTGGCCTCAGTCTTATAGCCAGCGTTTAGCCCTTACGTCACTAATGAAGTGAATATATGAATATTCATGTTTTCTGCTCTTGGCTGATTGGGTGACCTTTTGGCAAGAACCACCAATCGCGCAGCGCCATTTGCAGAATGAATGCTGACCGGGTTATCTGACATCTTGTTGTCAGAAGTGGTAGTTAAGTAGGCGAGCATTTAAACGTTGGGATATACAAGTATCTATCTTATATCTGCATGTTGCGTGTATATTTCCTTTTACTTTGCTACATCAGGCATTTTACAACACAACTAACAGCTGTACTCAGCATAACGAGTATGAGTTAGCTGGCCAGCTATGGCATTCGTGAATGTTATTTGACATGAACTTGAAAATTAGATTGTGGCTTTCTTGCTTTTACTCTTGGAGTGGTTGTTAGGTTTTGAACAGGATAATGTTTTGCCATATCTGCATTTTGTTTATTTCAGTGGGATTCCCCGGTATAATGAAGGCTAAATTAAATAATACTCAAATTACATAATGCATTTCACTGTAATTGGCATTAGCTATAGCTTGAAGGGCATGATTGCATCAGCTAGATTAAAGTGATACTCCACCCAAAAACTATAATTTGTATATCAGTTACTCACCATTAGATGTCTTGAACGGACGAAGTTGTTTTGCACCTGGCGCAACTTCATGGCCACTGGAGAGTTTTGAAAAATTATCCTAATTCCTTTTTTGCTGGAAGCAAATGGGGTCACCCAGTAGCAATGGGAAAACTCCACAAAACGTCCGTTGACAAACTTTCAAACCATCGTCCAATGCATCGTCCAGTATAATCCAAGTCTGCTTTGTCCACTCGTATCCTCTGAACTCTAGAAACGTGGTTATTTTTTGCTAAAAATAATAAAATGCCACAGTTATGCTTCAAGTAAGCTCGCGCATTTAACGGAAGTCCGGCCTCCCGGCTCGTTCATTGCCCAGAGACTCTGCTGCCACTCAGGTGAATACTCGTATAAACACGAGCCTGATCTCCTGATCTGTTGGTCTTAAAAATGCCATTGCAGCACCAGAAATTATTTGGAAGATATGTGGCCTGTGAAAAATAAGTCCAGTATTCAATTCTGTGACAATGGGGCAAAATAATCGATGATAATCTGTGCTCACGTTCACTTCTCCCCATTGGGATAAATTCATTCAGGACCCGCCACAAGTCTGTCTAAAGGGGCGGGGCATCCTTGCGACTGTGAGCCAATCAGAGATCTCGCATGGATTTTGTGCGAATATTTGAAAGTCAAACACTGGCCTACGGACTGAGGCCAGACATATCTGCAAGTGACCGTTGGGAGCGACCAAAACTTGATATGGATGGATTCCAGGCTAGTCTCATTGTACTCTGGAATGAAAGCATAGACATGATAGAACAAATAAACAATTGAAGTTAAAAAAGAAATCATGAAATCAATTTATAAACCAAAATGTATTCTAAACTTTTGACTCATCAAAGTAGCCACCTTTGGCAGATATAACAGCTGAACATACTCGTGGCATTCTTTCTACAATGGAAATCAAATATTCTTCAGAAAGTTCTTCCTAACTCTGTTGCAGAAGTTCCCATAAATGTGAGGCACTTGTAGGTTGCTTTGCTTTCACTCTTCTGTCCAGTTTATCCCAAACCATCTCACTGGGGTTTAAGTCTGGAGACTGTGCCGGCCACTCCATGTTTTCAAGCTTACCATCTTGTTCTTTTTTCCTAAGGTAGTTCTGGCAGAGCTTGGACTTAGGTTTTGGGTCACCTACTCGATGGCATACAAAAAACCTGGGTAACCTTACCTTTTGTTTAAAACTTCTGACAGTTCACCACTTACGTTTGTACCATTTCAAGCTATTCGTTGGATTGGAACTGCATAATTTTCAATAAAAAACTGGAAAAATTGGGGTGTCCTAAAACTTTTGACCGGTAGTGTATATCAAAGGAACATCATTAAGGAATTTTCAAAAAAAATGTCTGAATAGATGAATACGACAGGGCTGTCAATGTGCGTTGCGGACAGGACAAAATATTAGGGACAGGACACTTTTGTCGCTATAAATATCAATTAATAATTGCCACAAAACTTGTATTGATCAATATTATGGATATATTTGCTTTGTGAGAGAGACGGCTTCCTATCTTTTAATAAGAAATATGTCATTTTAATTTCAAATATCAATGCTTACAGCATGTACAAAATTGTTATACAACGCCTGGCATGTCTAACTTGAAAAATGTAAATTTAAACAAAATTCATATGTTGATGCTGGTCACAGTCATGAAATCTGTAATGGTACATAATTGCTATGAGTGCAATGATCCATGAAGCCAAAATACATTTTTCATAAACTTTTGGATGTCAATTAACATATCCACCAGGTATTTCATGAAAATTCTGAGGAAAAAAATTTCTGGTGCCATGTCGCAAATCCTACGGAATGCCCATGGTGTGTTGTACTAGTTTACCTGCATTAGTATACACCCCATACCAAGGTAGTATGGATGCATACTGTGGATCAGCAGTCATAATACCACCACTGAAATTTTCTCCTAACAGCTCTTTGGCCAACAATTGTTATTCTATTGATTGTAAATTTGGTGTGAACCTTGCATATAAGGATAGGACAAACCGTAGCAATTTTTGGGGAGAAAGCATAGTCATTAATAATATGAATTTACATTTTATTCTTTATTATTTAATCTTTGTTGCAAATAGTGAACACATCAGATTTTGTTTTGACAGCACTTCAGCACTTCATGTTTTCCTGAACAGAAAAAATTCAGGGCCAATAAGAAAGTTCCAGGACCCACAATGCTATAGTGTGGTGCCAGGAATGTGGGTGCAATATAAGGCTGTCATTTCAATTGGAAAAGGCTCATATTGTACAGCCCATATCTCATAACCTTGTGGCTTAGTTAGTGCTATGATCATGACTGTTGTTTTCTGCATGGGACTCATGCGACCAAGATTTACGTTTTGCGACTTACATTCTCACATCGGCCGCGCACTGCGCGACCAACACTTCATGCACTGTGCGCCTATTCTGGGCAACGATTCACTCACTAATTATCAGCCGCCGGCCACGAATTTTTTTCTGCAGGTCGGTTGGTACCACTACATACATCAGCCAATCACAGCTCGGCTGTACTCATGCATCGATGAGAATGGCAAAGCATTCGACCTTGTCACTGTCAGCTGAGTTGTGCGCGCGGCAAATCTGTAAAACCTTGTCTGACAGTAACGATGCAAATGCTGCACAATACGCAAAATTACCAGCGCACTAGCTGGTCTGCTGCAGAAGTCCACTAGTCTACGTATTAGGCCTTGGCTTCGGTGACTAATACTGCAGATCGGAGAGCAAATTTCATGATGTCAGAAAGTGTTTTCATTACCGGTTTTTTATTTCGCTATTTAGATTTTGCGCATTTCTAAGTGTAATGGAAACGCACCTGGAGAGTGAGAACGATGTCCGACGTTAGTAGCCCAAAAACACAGTTTGCTTCGTGACCGTAGGCTGTTCATGACAGTTTTGAGTCTTGTTGATACCAGCTATGGGTGCTTGCGTCCAGTGGCGAATGGTTTTATTTAGCATTTCAATATCAATCGCTAACCTATCCTAATGGATTAGGTTGGATGCGCACTTCCACTCTGATCTGAAGTTCCGCATGTACATGAGTATTCATGCAGTATGTATGAAATCGGTGACTGGTTGGTCCGAATGCAAGATATTTATTTTCATTAGAGTACGATGAAGATGAGAAAAGCTGCGGTTCTTATAGATTTATAGTCCGTTTTCTTTGGGGTTCCGATAATTGGCCAGCTGTCAGAGGAATAGTATTTTGTCGATTGCAGCAAATGTTCAAAACTGATTCAAAAACTAACTGGTGACGCCTGTCCAATGTACTCCAGCGACGACCATAGGCTTATCAGCGCAATGCCTCAATTATGAGTCTGTGTCACGAACAGTGTACGGTCACGAAGCAGACTAATGTTTTTTTTTGGGCTAATAACGTCGGACATCGTCCTCACTCTCTGTGTGCGTTTCCATTACCCTTCGAAATGTGCAAAATCTACGTAGCGAAATTAAAAAAAAAACAAAACAAAACTGGTAAACAACAACAACAACAATTATTATTATTATAAGCCGTCCTACTACATTGTTACCGGTGAAAGAATTTCTTGAAACTTTGTGCAAACGAACTTGGCATACTGCACCTACTTTTTACCAAATATTTAGGGTGGATCACTTTGGGAACTATATTCATTTTAATGTTAAACTTTCAATTTGTGATGAAAAAATGTAGCCAAATTATGCTTTTTATGGCTTCAATTCCTCCTGGGTCTCATATTTTCAAAGCAATTAAGCCATGTTTGGTGTCAAATTGTTCCTTGGGATGGCAGCAACAATAACAGTTATAAATTTTAGAACAAGCACTGTGATAATTGGGAGTTATTCATTGATTTATCCCCATATGTTGGTTTTAGGGGGGTGCTCATCTAAATTAGGCTATAATTTTTCTATGAATGATTCAGTTTATTTACAGGGGAGGGTTTGATGAAAAGTTTTCCCTTGGGGAAATGGAGACTTGTACATACATTTAGACTCGTATGATAACTCTCCAAAATGATAACTGCATTTATGCATTTTTCAAACATTCTTGTGAACATCAGTATCTACTTTTCAGTTCACAAAGTGCTTTCTGATAAAGTTTCTTAAATAAATGTGGCAACAACTGATAGTCTGTTCAGCTATCTTTATTTGGGCTTGTAAATATTCAGAAAAGTTTCATGGTACTTTGCGTGGCCACAGTTTTGGCCTGCGCGCCTAAATTTTGGCCTGTGCGCCCAACTTTTTCAGGTTGGGAGCGCATGTGCTCCTAGGTCCAAAAGTTAGTCTGGAGGGTTGGGACTCACATCAGTAAAGTTCCACTTCCTAGCTTGCTTGGTGTTGTTGATTGTTTTGTGGTACTACTGTAGCGGCGTTTCTGTGTTTAGCGGGCATTAGGTTTGCCTCCAGAGGCAAACCCAATGCCTGCTAAACACAGAAACGCCGCTGTTTTAGGGTGGTTAGCGCAGTTATTTGTCATTTCTGTTTTCATGTGTCAGCTGCATGCCTAGCTGCCCCCCTTCCTCCCAGCTGTCCGGTTTGTGGCGGGAGTGAGGGCGGTGAGGGTCAGATCGGGCGATGAGTGAAAGCCAGCTGCTCCCCCCGGGCTGGGATATCCCTTCAACAGAAACAGCTGGGCACATTCCAGACATACGGGAGTATGGGAGGGTGCGAGGCGTGTGCGCGTCTGTGTACGAGCGTCTTCGTGTCTGTGTGTGTGTGTCCCTGTGTATGCGCGCGCATGTCTGCATATGAGTGTCTGTGTGTGTGAGCTTGTGTGTGTGTCTGTTTCTCTCTCTCTGGACGTGTGCAGCTTCAATGACACCAGTGGCCTTTCTATCTTTAAACAGCCTACAGCTCTTGCCCCTTTTTGTCAGAATGGCTGGTATTAATACAATGTTAGGGCTGTGAGGAAGTGAATGAGCAGATAACTGTTTCAGTGTGGAGAACAGCTGCTTCCTTTAGTTAGCCCATACAGTTTAGTGTTTTGGGTCTCTGTCGCTCCTGTGGTTTTGTGCACAGGATCTCCCTGGATCTGGGCATATGGAGATCTCCTTTGGTCTTGGCATAAGGGATTGGGGAACCCCTTCCCTGAGGGAGTGGTATGGTCGTGTGCGGACGGCTCTGGTGCTCTGAGGTGTACCGTTGCTGTGGCAACACTCAAAATTGAGGCAGCCAGGAGAGTGAATGGTTTGAGAGGAGAATTCTGAAGGCTACTTTATTCGCATCGTCAATGCAGTTTTGTTCCGTTCAATTCATGCAAAGGGAGTGACTTGTTTTTATTTTGTCTCGTTTATTCTGCTGAGTTTTTGCCTGACCTTTCTGTTGTGATGTCTGGGGAAGAGATGAAAGTGCTCTTTGTAGAGCTCTCAGGGAAGGTGGGCGGAGCCAGTAGTGGCCAATCAGCCTCCTGTTTCCCGGTGAGTGGCCGCTTCCCCTCGCAACCTGTTGCTAAGTGACCTGTGGTTTTTGTGACATGATTAATTCAGCATGCCCTGTGCCCAGTCCTGCTCTTGGTCTTATTTTTTTATCTGATGAGGAGAAAGAGGACAAGTTTGAAAGGAAATGCTGCTCATCAGTGTTTGCCGTCTTGCAGGGTCGCGCCCAGCAGTCAAACGCTGAAAGTCTCTGATAGCGGACAGGTTAGCACAAAAGCAGCTTTAGCAGCAAGCAGTCCGCAGGCTGGACAGCACTGTAGCTTGGTGCCAAAGAGCAATTAGATGCACCAAAATTTCGGCCACCGAAAATTTTCGGCTGTAAATGGCAAAAAAAAAAAGAATTTTTGGTTTTCGACCGAAAGACTTTTAACACCGAAACAATACGGCCGAAACAGAATGTTGTGATGACGCAAGCAAAAACTGCGGCCAGCACGAGCCTGTCTGGACTTCTATTCCGTCGATTTTGTTAAATATTTCTATGTTTAAATCAGGGGACGCGCACTACCGTCACCACATTACGGCTCTAAAGTCCGTGAGTGCTTAATTGTAATTTCTGTTTGACATTGTCCTGATGCATAGGATAGCAGCTGGTGTTGTGTCCGATTTGTTGCACATTAAATAACGTACCACCTAAAAACGCAAAGCAATGATATCCATAAAAGGCATAGAGTATTCATAGAAAGAGCAATATATTCTCAAGGCATTTGTGTACCATCAGTACTCCATAATGTAACTACAACCCCTGGCAAAAAATATGGAATCACCACACGCCAAGGATGTTATTACCTTTTTTCCTTCATAACAAAGAAGCAAATAACACGTATGACATAACAATTATTGTTTATTAGCTTGACATTCAGGCTTCATGAAACATTGAAATTGAAGGCAAAACATGCAGCAAATAAGCAAATCGCAGGAGATGTCAGTGTATTAGAATTTATCGCTTTACGACGCGTCATCTCATCTGTGATACCTTTCCTAAGAACAAAGTGCTTCATCAGCACCTGTAAAGTTATTTTCTGCGCAATTTTCGTAAAATAGGGGTAGCATAATAACTTTCTCAAGGGGAATTAGGGGAACAGAATTGGACACAACACCGTTGCTTCTAATTTTGCTACGAACAGGGTCACAAACAAACGCATTCCATAAATGCTGCAGCTTCGGTGAACAAACGCAACCTTGTTTGAAAGGTAAGGCAACGCACAGTATATTTATCGAGCTGCCTAAAACAACACATGTTTCAAAAACGCAATTTGAAGACCTGTTTCAATGATGGCAAGTGAAGCCAGTTTCCTAGCGATAATGCGGAATCGAGTTGCCTTTCACAGAGACGATTCTCTCTGACCAATCAGTGGGCTGCTGTGTTGTCATGTAACATTTAATTTTACAATTTTTCAGCAGCCAGTAATAGCCCAGTCAGTTATAGGCCTGTAGGTTATTCATGAGTGGGGTCAAGTAAAATATTTTATTATCCCCTCGCCGACGAAGTAGTCGGAGGGGGATATAGTAACGCCTCCGTCCGTCCGTCCGTCCGTCCGTCTGTAACAAATCTGGTTTCCGTTCAATAACTTCAGTAATGTTTGACGGATTTTAATGAAATTTTATGTGAAGGTACTTGGTATCAAAATACAGGCTAAGTTCGATTTCAGAGTATGTAGGTCAAAGGTCATAGGTCATTAAATATGCGAAAATGGTTTCCGTTCGATAACTTGAGTAATGTTTGATTTAATGAAATTTGATGTGAAGGTACTTTATATCAAAATACAGGCTAAGGTCGATTTCAGAGTATGAAGGTCAAAGGTCATAGCTCATTAAATATGCGAAAATGGTTTCCGTTCAATAACTTGAGTAAGGCGTGATGGATTTTTATGAAATTTGATGTGAAGGTGCTTCATATCAAAATACAGGCCAAGTTCGATTTTGGAGTATGTAGGTCAAAGGTCATAGCTCATGAAATATGCAAAAATGGTTTCCATTCGATAACTTGAGTAATGATTGACAGATTTTAATGAAATTTGATATGGAGGTACATGCTATCAAAATACAGCCCAAGTTCGATTTCGGAGTATGTCGGTCAAAGGTCATAGCTCATTAAATATGCGAAAATAGTTTCCAGAAGATTTAACAGTATAACGTGATGGCTGTCCCATTGGACCTTATCATTTTGTTGTCATGAGTGCTGCTTCTTAATCACATTCAAGATTTCTTTAATGCCATTAGACTGTTTCAGATATTATACAGTACTAACCTTTGAAAGTTCAAGGATACGTTCATATTATGTTTTCACTTTTCACTCTTCTTTCATTTTGTCACCTTCTCATATGTGCTTTAATCTTCTTCTGTAAATCCCTGATTTTATTCACATTCTTTTATTAAATCTGCATACCAATTAACATAAAGTTTATTTTCAGATCTTCTCATGGGCCATTCCATAAAGTAGTAAACTTTCTGTACATCCAATCCCCGGGTATTAATAACTTAATGCTTAGTAATATAGTATAGTCTAATAAAAGTAACTTCTTCTGACATATATACACATGTACATGTTCAACATTTGTACCCGGCGAGGGGATGCTATGCTTTGCATTGACCTTGTTTATAATTTTATTTTATTTTATATTGTGCTTTGTTAGAATGTCAGTGCTAAATAAATATTTTCATAATTTTGTAATTGATTTGTTCTTCGAAGCATGAATTTTAATTTATGCAATTGCAATGCCTTGACTTTAGTTAGGTAAGTACACAGTCATGGCCATAAATGCAATGGTACTAAAAATTGGCATAATAATTTCTTTCGATGTTTCGGTTGTTGATTTTCGGCCAAGCATTTCTCATTTTCGGTTTCGGCCAAAAATTTTCTTTTCGGTGCATCCCTAAAAACTACTGAGCACCTCAGAGCTGCAGTCGATCTGCTGTTGTGCTGTGGAGCAGTCCAGTAGAATATTGTGATAGAGTCGCTCTGTAGAATCAAGGAAGTTCAATGTGGCGGAACAATGCAGTAGAATGGAGCATTAGAACAGTCCTGTAGAATGATGTATTAGAACCGCTCCGATGAGCGGTGCGTTTGAACAGTCCCTCGGAACAGTGCAGCAGAACAGACCCATTGCATGGTGCTGTGGAGCATTTCTGTGGTGTGGTGCTTTGGTACATTCCTGTAGAATGGTGCATTAGAACATTCCTGTAGAGTGGTGCTTTAGAACATTCCTGTAGAATGGTGCTTTAGAACAGTCCTGTAGCATGGTGCATTACACCAGTGTTGTAGTATGGTGCTGCGGAACGTTTCTGTTGAATGGCGCGTTTGATCAGTCTGGTTGAACGGTTGAATTCCAACAGTTCCCATAGCATATGGTGCTTTCGAACAGTCCCATAGGAAGGCGTATTCAAACAGTGCCGTGGAAAAGCGCATAAGAACAGTTCCATCGAATGAAGAATTGGTACAGTGCCGTGGAGTTGTGCACTAGAACAGTGCTGTATGATGGGGTAGTGGAATGGCTCAGTAAAACGGCGCAGAGCTCCGTGTGCAGTTGGGCTGTAGCTGGGTAAACTGTGTAGGTGGAGGTGGCACCGCCCCAGCACAGGCTCACTGGCTGCCTTTGTAGCTCGATGCAATCCTGCCGCTGGCTCCCTCTCTCTGGGTCAAAGAGGCGACTGGCACAAGAGGCTCTCTGTGAATGAGGGAATGATCGGTGTAATGCTCGCTCAAACAGACCAGCCCTTAGTGCTCAGTCACAGACCTGCATCTGTGTGCCTCTGATCCTCTCCTCCCCTGGTTAGCTTTGAGGTTTCCTGACTGGTGACGTCACCCCCTCTGAGTGGCGGTGTGGAAACTGTACCTGGGGGTCTGAAGCCCGACACTTCCTCAGGGTTGCTGGGCGGCTCTCTAAGTCTCTCCAGCCATTCTCAGGTGATGATGCAGGGCTCTCTGTGTGAAATTGTGAATGAGATGCTTTGTGTCCAAGTTTGATCTGGTGACATCAGAGAAAATGTTGTGATGCACCAATGTCCAGCCAGAAGTGCATACACGCAGTCCCAAATCTGGAGTACCAGCTCTCAAGAACTGAAATACAAGCACACAGTCCCAAATCTGGAGTACCAGCTCTCAGGACCTGAAATACTAGCACACAGTCCCAAATCTGGAGTACCAGCTCTCAGGACATGACATACAAGCACACAGTCCCAAATCTGGAGTACCAGCTCTCAGGACCTGTAATACTAGCACACAGTCCCAAATCTGGAGTACCAGCTCTCAAGACCTGAAATACAAGCACACAGTCCCAAATCTGGAGTACCAGCTCTCAAGACCTGAAATACAAGCACACAGTCCCAAATCTGGAGTACCAGCTGTCAGGACCTGAAATATTAGCGCACAGTCCCAAATCTAGAGTACCAGCTCTCAGAACCTGAAATTGAAGCACACAGTCCCAAATCTGGAGTACCAGCTCTCAGGACCTGAAATACTAGCACACAGTCCCAAATCTGGAGTACCAGCTTTTAGGACCTGAAATACTAGCACACAGTCCCAAATGTGGAGTACCAGCTCTCAGGACATGAAATTGAAGCACACAGTCCCAAATCTGGAGTACCATTTGTCTCAGGACCTGAAATACAAGCACACAGTCCCAAATCTGGAGTACCAGCGCTCAGGACCTGAGATAAGAGCACACGGTCCCAAATCTGGAGTACCAGCTCTCTAGACCTGAAATACTAGCACACAGTCCCAAATCTGGAGTACCAGCTGTCAGGACCTGAAATACAAGCACACAGTCCCAAATCTGGAGTACATGCGCTCAGGACCTGAGATAAGAGCACGCGGTCCCAAATCTGGAGTACCAGCTCTCTAGACCTGAAATACTAGCACACAGTCCCAAATGTGGAGTACCAGCTTTTAGGACCTGAAATACTAGCACACAGTCCCAAATCTGGAGTACCAGCTTTTAGGACCTGACTTACTAGCACACAGTCCCAAATCTGGAGTACCAGCTCTCAGGACATGAAATTGAAGCACACAGTCCCAAATCTGGAGTACCATTTGTCTCAGGACCTGAAATACAAGCACACAGTCCCAAATCTGGAGTACCAGCGCTCAGGACCTGAGATAAGAGCACACGGTCCCAAATCTGTAGTACCAGCTCTCTAGACCTGAAATACTAGCACACAGTCCCAAATCTGGAGTACCAGCTGTCAGGACCTGAAATACAAGCACACAGTCTTAAATCTGGAGTACATGCGCTCAGGACCTGAGATAAGAGCACGCGGTCCCAAATCTGGAGTACCAGCTCTCTAGACCTGAAATACTAGCACACAGTCCCAAATGTGGAGTACCAGCTCTCAGGACCTGAAATACAAGCAAACAGTCCCAAATCTGGAGTCCCAGCTCTCAGGACCTGAAATAAGAGCACACAGTCCCAAATCTGAAGTACCAGCTCTCAGGACCTGAAATAAGAGCACACAGTCCCAAATCTCCAGTACCAGCTCTCAGGACCTGAAATAAGGGCACACTGTCCTAAATCTGGAGTACCAGCTATCAGGACCTGAAATAAGAGCACACAGTCCCAAATCTGTAGTACCAGCTCTCAAGACCTGAACTACTAGCGCACAGTCCCAGATCTGGATACCAGCTCTCAAGACCTAAAATACAAGCACACAGTCTTAAATCTGGAGTACCAGCTCTCAGGACCTGAAATACATGCTGAAATACATGTATGAGAACAGGGGAAAGGAAGAGAGATGTTTTGAGAGGATGTGCACAGGGCTTTTCCAGGAAAAGGTCTGGAGTTCCCCTCTCGCGGCGGTCAGAGGGTATCCGAGCTGGAGTCTGGGACGGCTCCGCGGTATCATGCATCCGCAGGGGGGGAGGGGCACCCACAGCACCAGAATCCATGCAGGACCCTCTTTCAGTGACTCGCGTCTCCCCACCCCATCGCATATCACACTCCCACTGAACTCTGACCTTTACTGCCCCCTGAACTTTGACCTGCACAGTGGCTGTTTTTAGAAAAATGCAAAGAAAGGCTGATGGCCTCTGGGTCAAAGCAGGAACGGGACAGATGCTAACCTAAACACGCACGAACAGACACACTCACTCACACACACTCAGACACACACACACACGCTCACTCACATTTGTGCATACATCTCTGTCCTTCATGCTCTGTTTCCTGCTGTTTGAATTTTGACCGATCGTTGGCCGGTTTCTGCCCGTCTCGGCCTCGCACCACATTTGAAATATTGCGCTCTCTGACACACTGTGTCAGGATAAGCCCCGCCCTCTGACATATATATTCAGGGCTGCTGTTCCAGCAATGAAGTATATTCACATACAGTGAAGTGAAGTGCAACTGATATGAGTGAGGTTTCTTAGTGGAGAAATGTGGAGCACGGTGCCACTTGGGATATCTACTGTGTGTGTGTGTGTGTGTGTGTGTCTGCATGTGTGTGTGTGTGTGCGCGCATGCTTGCTCTGTGGCTGTGTTTGTGAGTGGAAGCAGTTTGAGGTTAATCTCCCTTCAGGGAAACATTGATTATTTGGTCACACGGTATGGGTTCCTGTTTGTGTGTGCATGCACATGACGTGTGTGTGCGTCTGTATGCGAGTGTATTGTGCATTTTATGATGAACACATAGCAGTAATATTGCAGTGGTAACACCCTTGCGCTTGTATGAGCTGCACATAGTAACTGATTTGCCATTTACTGAGAGTGTCATTGGCAGAGGATGATTTCCCTGTCTGCAGATGGTAATTGAAAAGCCTCAGGCAGTGTTGATGCCCTAGTTTATGAGCGCGCTCTTTCACCTGACAGACGTATTCCTCACAATGTAGTGGAGATAAGAACTCTTTCTCCTGTGTAATATAGTCGGGGTATGTGCTGTCATCAGTTTGTGTTTGTGTCTGATTTAAATCTGAGTCCTGTCTGACAGTATTGTCCTCAGCCCTGTCAGGTCTGTCCATGTTTCCATGCTCCTCTTATCCACAGCTCCTTAACACAGTGTGGTCTTTGTACATGATTTAGTCGCAAATGCGTGTTGTTCATGGAGAACGGTTATGCAACATCAGAAAGATCTTCACTTCCGCGGAAAACTGTATTTGAACACTTATGAATTGCTTGTGTGTTTGTGTGTTTCTGTGTGGTTTTTTTTTTTTTTTTCCACCTGCATTGCATTTGTGGTGGAGTTTACTGTTCAGCATTTAAGGAAACGTGTGTTTGTTTGAGCTCGCCTATTCAAACTCATAAACCCGTTCCGTCATTCCTGCCGCACAGGGCATAATTACGCGTCACCGCTTGTTTTTCATCTAATTATCTGCGTGTCAATCGCATAATGCTCAGCGCTGTCAGTCAGTGCTCAGCCGTAATGACGAGCCGTTTATCGAGCAGAATGTCGGGACTTGCGGCTGTCGTGTGTTTAGCATTCGTGTGCAGATCCTTCCATGACTCACTCGGCTGCTGTGGAGTTTTATAAGATTTTGTGTGTGATGCACAGTGTTATTTTCTTCTCCTCTCCCCTGCCCCCGTGTCTCTGTTTTCCAGTTTTTGTGTGTATATGATCACAAAGCTTGAAGCAGAAGCCTGTACTAAGTACCCCAAATTACCCTGGACAATGTCATAAGGCTGATTCTTGGGACTAATTACCTGGGCTGTGATATGTCCCAGTTAATGTTTCTACTGATTCGATAGTTGGTAACTGGTCAGGGTCTGTCCCAGCCTCTCGCCTGTTTTATGCTGGGATCGGCTCCACCCCCCACCACCCTGATCAGGAATCAGCGAATTAGACGATGTTAACCCTTAGAGCGCTGTGTGCAGCTGTTGTTGCTCAATGATGTAAGATATCAAAATCAACGCTGTTGAAAACCTATCATGTAGCGACTTGTTTAAAAGGGCTCCCGCAAGGGTGTTTTCAACAGCATAAGATAATTAAATGTATACTTTAAAAAGATTTATTTCAGCACTCTAAGGGTTAAGATGGATGGAGAGGTAGGTAGATGGATGGATGGGTGCTGGGTAATGTAGCTGTTGGGGAGGTTGCAGGTTCGAGTCACTAGAAGCTGCAGCTTGGCCCTAGAGGGAAATACTGAACTTCAGAATTACTCCTGCGAATGAACAGATTGTATGTAAAAAAAAAAAAAAAAAAAAAAAAAAGTCATCTTCAAACGCTTGTGAGAGAGCTCAGGGTTATATTGCCCTTTCAGACCCTGACTTCATGGATGGTGTTCCAGACAGTGTTTGTTTTTGTGTTGCCTCCTGCTGTCGGGTATTGAAGCCTGCGGAAGCATGTATGCTTATGACAGAGCTGGCAAACCCTGCTCACGGTCCAGTCTTCTCTCCTACCATTTACATTTACTTTACATTACATTCATTCGGCAGATGCTTTTACCATGAGTAATGTTCAGTTGGTGCATTGAAAAAGGTTGTTGAATTAGCCACACCACGTGGATCAAACAAGGTGCAGTTACAGGTTCAATCAGTCTTGAACTAGTATTACATAGATTACATGGTTGACTGCAGTTACAGAGGAGAGATAAGAGAGATAGGAAAGCAAGCAAGGGATTGCTATTGGAAGTAATGCAGTTCTGAGGTGACTACGGCACAGCTACTTGGCTTTAGGTGTCGGAAGTAAAGTCCTTACGGAAATTCATAATGGGCTTTCGAAACTTTCTGGCATTGTTCGAACTCAAATTTATTTTATGAGCCGGCTCGCTCCAGGATTAGCCAACAGGGTATATGAATGCAAATGATCACATCAAATTCATTGTTTTATTGTCAAATGTTATGCCATTGCATTTGTAATCCAATTTGTAGTCCCCTTTTGCAAACTACACATCTACTACACAAACGCGTTAGTGGCCCGTGATTTGTTCCTGGCCAATGAGGTACATTAGTTTTAGCAAATGTTCACTAAGTAACCTGACGTAAGCCAATCGGTGACATAAATTGCCGTTGGCCATCTATGGGCAACGGACAAACCTGCGACCAAGCGAAGTTATCACACAGTGGGCTACTGTTAGCTAGCTACATATGATACCTGGAAATCGAAGAATAACAATGCAAAGTTATTATTTTGCTATTTAGCTAGCTAGCTAAGATTTATTTGCACCTAATATGACTAGCAAAGTTAGTTACATGTTGTCCACATAAATTGATAGAAAACAGTAGATAGTTTATTGTATCTTACTGCTCTTTAGTTTGCTAGCTTGCATTTATATGCACCAAATATTGCTTGTTAAGCTAGCGTAATAGCTAGCTAGCTACCTAGTTTGCTGGCCAAGCTATCTAGTTACGTTTGGTGCATATAAGTGATTAGAAAACAGTGAATACCCATGTTTTTGCTACTTAGCTGACATTGAACTGCAAACATTTAGCTAGCTGGCGTTTATATGGTCCAAGTATAAAATTGCCTACTGAAGCCAACAAACTAGCTGGCTGGCTACGCTGGCTAGTTTGCTAGCTCAGCTAGGTATATGTGGTGCATATAAATCGATAAAAACGGTTAAAAGCAAAAATTATTTTGCTAATTAACCGACGTTCGATGAGCAAGTACTCAATAATTTGCAAAGTAGCTTGGTTGGTTAGGCATTGACGAGGCTGATTAGCTCGTTTGGTAGTTAACGAGTTTTTACGCTAATAAACATTGGCCAAAGATGCTGGGCTATTAATGTACATTGTCGCTAGCTGCAAAACTTGATATCTAGCTTGGTAAGCACAAATAAGTAGACTTTAGAGTTGCTTACTAATTAGCGTGGTCTCACCAGGCTAAGCTATCAAATATGGCAAGGTGGAATTTCTACAGCACAGCTATGAACTTGTCCTGTTTGGGAATTGGGGGGGATCATGGGACGTGCAGTTTTTTAGACTACAAAGAGGATTAGCATGTCCGCGAAAATTTAAATGATTTAAATTAGTGTTGACTACGGTCTAGAAAATTGACATTTGTAGTTAAAATATGACGGAAAATCTCAGAATTGATAGAGGCTTGTTGGAAACAACAGGAAGTACTTCAAAAGTGAATATTTTAAAAAGTCTATAGGTTAAAGGAACTTTTGCTTCGAACACTAGTGTGATGTAGTCACCTCTGTACTCCATTGGTGCAAAGCAAGAGATGCATTTGTGTAGACGTGAGGGCTCACTGTAAAGGCTGTTTTATACTGGTAAGATATGTGCGTTTGTTGCCAGTGTCTGATAACCAGAATGATTTCAGTGAGACAGAAAAAAGTGTTGGTCTACAGTGTCTTGTACTTGTAGAATATTTATAAAGTTGCAGACACTGTTGTTGGTTGTCTTACATTTTCATAGGCTGGATGGGACCGACAGTTTGGTGGTTGTCTTGTATGTAGAAAGGCAATACAGCTGCATTCGCAAAAAGATTGTTTGGTTATAAAACAAATATGTGATCACCATGGACATGATTGTTTGCACTATGTTGATCGACTATTTGTTGGTGTCTGATGAGTATAAAATGGCTGTAAAACTGTGCAAGGCCTCAGACTTGGGTCAGGTGTTGTCTGAAGCGATGAGTCCTGTGCCCCAGACGCAGGACCTGCTGAGACTGCAGTTTGTAGAAATGTGTGCAGGACATTCCACCACTGGAGAGCAAGGGCGATGTAGTCGACCAGGTGCAGTAGAGCGGAGTGGCTGAGCTGGTCTGTACAGGGTGATTACCTCGTGCTCATAGGAAGAGGCCGTCTTGCTTGCTGCGGAGTCAGGACTTCAAATCTGACCCTGGAAGCTTGTGTTGGGATCTCAGGATTGTAGAAACATGCAAGAATTTGAAAAATTTGAAGGTTGAGTCTGGCTGCTGCATTCTGAATGAGCTGCAGGGGTTAAATGGCACAGGATGGCAACCTTAACAACGCACACCTCAGTAACTGCTCGTAATCTCCTTGAGCTGGTAGTAAGTCGAAGCATCCTTTCCAATTTAAGGATGGAACATCACCTAGAACACGGTGTGACATCTTTGGCTTGTGACATCTTTTGCTCTCATCGGTGTGTGTGAAACCAGCAGACCTGGCTTTTTTGAGGGTCATTATCAGGCTTTGTTGGTGGAGTCAGTCGGGGCTTCCTGGCTTGCGGAAAGCCCCGTTAGGACTTGCTTGCTGGCGTTCTCTCCCTCCCCTTCTCTGATTGGTCGAGAACATTGCCAATGGCGACTGACTTTCTTATTCGTGAATTGTGGGATGGTAGTGCTCCCTCCCCAGATGTTCTCTGCCAGAGTGACAGCTGTGTTCCTGTACGGCTGGGTCACAGGTCATGTATACACAGCCCCATTTGTCCTCATAACAATTCTGCTTACTCTCTCCAAATGGCCCAACAGATTTCTAATGTTAAAGATTAACTAGCTGGCCATGTTTGGCGCCTGTCAGTATTCACAGGTTACTCTGTTATTATGGGCTTTATGCAGCCAGAGCGGCTTTTCAGAAATGTGCAGAAATGCGCTCCGGAATATTCCAGCTAACATAAGAACATGGTGTTTCTACAGTCTCTTTCAAGCAGAGATGCCATCTGAGCAGCATGAGACTGAGTCACCGCAGAGTGAATATTCAGTGAAAGAAGAACAGAAATGTCGTGTAAGTGAGCAGATGGCTTTTAAGGAGCGGGGGCGGCGAGTTTGACTGAAGTTTGACTCGAGAAACGGCCACTCGTGGTTTCCCTGGTTTTCATTCACTGGGCGGGACGTGCAGGAAACTCAACCAAAGGGCTCATTCTATTGGATTACGTGCTAATGTAGTCTTCCCGTGAATGTGTTTTTGTACGGAGGGGTTGAGCGTACTGCAGTGTTTCACAGTAGAGCATGCGAGGTGCTGAACGGCAGTGGGCTGCTGGCTTTCACAGTCCATGTGTTGTGTATGAATGTATTCGCACCAACGCAAGATCTGTCTGCATTAAAGCGGCTCTGCTCTCTCTCGCCCTCCCTTACTGTCAGTGTTTTTTGGCAAACGGGACTGAAAAGCAGCAACCTTTGGTCTTCAGTCTAAAGAACAGTGTGTCCCTTTCAGGGCCCGAGGAACAGCAGAAACATTGCATCAGTGGTCTCCATTAAGTCGATGGCCTCATGCAAGATGGGCATCCGTGACACTTCAGTCAAAAATGACTTTTTTGGTTGTTTTGGAATAACGGAGACTAGCCCGTCTCCTGACCAAGTCTGGAGTCTCAATTCCTATCCTAAAGGGGTTAAAATGCCTTTTTAAAAAGTTGTATCTGCAGGCAAATTTTTTAACAGGTGGTGCTGAGGCAGTTTTTTGGCTCTCCTGTAAAATTACTAAAATGTCACTTACGCCCTTCTTGCACGAGGCCATCGAAGTGAGCACTGGGGTGGTTATACAGTATGAATGTTGGAGAGGTGTGCATATAGTTCAGGGATGTAGGTTTGATTACCATTTCAAGGAATTTGGGTTTGAGTCTCTGCTTATGGGGTTTAGATTTGATTCCCAGTTCAGGGATGTACATTTTATTCTCATGTCAGGGATGTGAGTTTTACTTGCATTCCTGGGATTTGGGTTTAATTCCCATTTTAGGGGATTTGGGTTTGAGTCCCTGCTCAGGGGGTGTAGGTTTGGTTCCCAGTTCTGGGGATGTGGGTTTGATTCCTAGTTCAGGGGCCGTGTGTTTGGTCCTTGGCTCAGGTGCTGGGGTGTAATTACCTGAATCTGACCCCAGGCCAGCTGTTCACACAGGTGCTGTTGCTTTACTGGCCATAAGATAGCTGATGCATGACGGAGGAGTGATCTGCTTTGGTAATGTTCCTCATATGCTGTTTGCTGAAGTTTTCCCGTGTGTAACTAATGTAATTTACATAGCGCTCATTGTCCTGTGAAGCAATTGCCGATGCAACTTTTAAAAGAGAAACGTACACCTGCATTTTTAATGCCCTTTTTAAACTTTGAAAAGAGAAATGTACAGTGGGGTGCAAAAATTTGGGCACCCCTGGTTTAAATGTCTGTTACAATTAATCTCCAAGTGATTGAAAGCAAACCTGAACACTAAATGCTACAAAGTTAAACATGACACATTTCATCACATTTTAAAGCAAGATTAATTTTTATTTTTAACTTTTTACAGTTTCAAAATAATAAAACAAGGAAAAAGGCCTTATGCAAAAGTTTGGGAACCCTGTCAGCCAGTACTTTGTAACTCCTCCTCAGGCAGCTATAACAGTTTGCAAACACTTCCTGTAGCCAGCTACGAGTTTTCAATTCTTGTCTTTGGAATTTTTTCCCATTCTTCCTGACAGAACGCCTCTAGCTCAGAAATATTCATTGGCCTTCTTGCATGCACGGCATGTTTGAGGTCTCTCCACAGATCTTCAATAATATTCAAGTCTGGGGACTGTGATGGCCAATCCAAAACCTTCATCATTCTTTCCTGGAGGTACTTCATGGTGGATTTTGAGGTATGCTTCGGGTCATTGTCTTACTGGAATACCCAACGTCTCTTTAACTTCAATTTCTGGACTGAGCTTTGAACATTAGCCTCTAGAATGACTCGATATTTGGTGGAATCCATTCTTCCTTCCACCCTACACAACCCCAAAGCATCATGGATCCACCTCCATGCTTAACAGTTGGTAACGTGTTCTTCTCTACAAAATGCTTCACCCTTTTTTCTCCAAACAAACCTTCTTTGGTTGTGGCCAAAAAGTTAAATTTGGCTTCGTCAGTCCAAAGCACTTTGTTCCAATAGGCTTGAGGTTTCTTGAGATTTTCTTTTGCATACTTCAGACGCTTAATTTTGTGTTGAGCTCGTAGGAAAGGCTTCTTTCTTGCAACTCTGCTGTGTAGGTCTTTGTTGTTTAAGGTACGCTGTATTGTTGTCCTGTGAACAACTAGACCTCTGTCTGCTACTCTTTTTTGCAGCTCTTTTGCAGTGATGTGTGGGTTCTTCTGAGCATTTCTCACCAGATCTCGGGCCATTCTATCAGAAATTTTTCTTGGTCTTCCAGATCTTGCCTTGACTTCAATTGTTCCATTTATTTCCCATTTTCTTACAATGTTTCTGACAGTAGAAATGGATAGTTTGAAACGTTGCGAGAGTTTTTTGTAGCCCTCTGCTTGTTGGTGGAAGTGAATTATCTTGATTCTGACATCCTTGGACAACTGTTGAGAAGAACACATGGTTTTTAACACCAGACACAACAGCCACCACAGTCGGATGCTTTAGAAGGCATGGAGTTACTTCAGAATATATAGTTCAACCCTGGAATTATATTCACCTGACTCATTGAAGCCCTAAGGAGTAAATCACCTGGGTCTGGGCCTTAGTAATCATCTTCTTAAAAGGTAACAAAGAATAATCCTAAAGGGTTCCCAAACTTTTGCATAGGGCCTTTTTCCTTTTTATCATTTAAAAACTCAGAAAAATTCAAATAAAAAGAAACCTTGCTTTTAAATTTGCAGAAAGGTGTCATGTTTAACTTTGTAGCATTTAACTCTTTCGCCCCTAAGTAAATGATACAATGTAACACCCTTCAGCCCCATGTATTACACAGTGTGCTATACCATTGAACCCTGGATATAATTAGCAAAAACAAAGAAAACGGATCTGTTGGAATATGATCTGCAGGAATTGGCACACATGTAAATCGTGAATTAATCGCAAAATTTAATTATCAAAGTATGAAATACAGTTCAGCTGCCGCATGCAATAGGCCATACCACAAAAAACGGCATAGGGGAGCCTAAATTTGAACTTGGGTAGCTTTTAAAAGTGTGATCGAATTTTTTTTTTCATAAAATATTTAAGTTCTCCGGTTATTGACTCCCCTAAAATTTTGTTGCGTTGTTGGCGACCCTATTGATAATATATGATGTACATAAATTAATAGCCAATTTTAAACTCAGGCATTCCGGATATCTGTACCCTCATAAGAAAAAAAATAAATAAATCACACTCCCTCGATATAAAATCCATTTATTTTGGACGCATCCACGAATCTCCGTTTCTTTTTCCATCGTAAGCTGTAAGGGATAACTTGACATTGTTTTTTCAGATCGCAATGGGAAAAAATAAAACCTCCGCCGGATGCCTAAAGAGCAAGATATGTGGAAAATGCAACCTCAATGTGCTGAATGTCAGTTGAGGGACACGTGTGATCACATATTCATATTGACAAAGGAGGGGTTACGTTAATATGCGGTTTTGGCCCACATGGTTTAAATTATGGATAGGAAAAATGAATTATGTATAAATACCCAAATTCCTGCAAAGAAACCCATACTGTAAACACTTCCATAAGATTTCGCTTGGTTTCCTTTTTTTGCCATGACTTGCGCTGGAAGTAATGAACATAGGTGATTTTGTGCAAAATGTGGCAAAATACGCCTATTCAAATAAAAATCTATACATGAAGGACCATGAAATAAAATATAGGCTAATCTCTCTAAAATGTCCTTTTGTTGTTGTGAATTTGTATACTACTATGTTGTTAAAGTAAAAAAGAAGTCGCTGGCTACTTGAAGGACCATGAGATAAAATATAATCTTCCTAAAATATCCTTGTGTTGTAGCGAATTTGTATACTATTATGTTGTTAAAGTTTAAAAAAGTCTTTGACTGCCGTCAAGTAAAATGTTCGCGCATGTGTGGTACAAATCGGGCAGGAATTCTCTGCACTTGCGCAGTACTGGTATTGCGCATGCACAGAACCGATCAGGCAGGAGGAACAGATAGGGCACTGACACGGCATCCATCTTGAATATTAATGAGTTCTCGGTCACGCAAAAATCTCACTGGTCACGTGATAGAACAGCGTGTTTACAAAATGTCAATATGACGCTGCAGCGGCTGACGGGTCTCTGGGTCGATCTGTACTTGGCCGCTGTGGCGGGCTATCGCGTTGAAAGGCATGAGATTATCAGCACGCTGTAGCGGGCTGTCGAGTTGAAAGAGTTAATGCTCAGGTTTGCTTTCAATCACTTGGAAATTAATTGTAACAGATATTAAACCAGGGGTGCCCAAATTTTTGCACCCCACTGTATGTCTGTGTTCTCAACACCCTTTTTAAGTTTTGAAAAGAGAAATGTGTGCCTGTTTTGTTAACACCCTGTTGTTAAACTTTTTAAAGAGAAATGTATGCCTGCTTTCTGAACACCTTTTCTAAGCTGAGGTGTTATGCTGTTGAAGGGGTTCAGGTTGTCTTGACAGTCCTGTCCAGTCCAGATCTGTATGGAGCAGAAGTACCTTGCATTGCTGTCTGCTATTGGAATATGACTGATTAACTGCGCAAGTCTGGAGTAACTATATCAGGGCAGTTTCTCCCCATGGTGCCCTTGTGTTAATGGAACACACTTTGCTCGACGATTCCATTTTTATGGCCCAGTTTTTATGAGCATTTATGCATTACAACTGAGGCAGCTGCTGTCTGGGTTTGGCTTTTTGTCGGCCAGGTCTATTTGTGAGTATCAACAAACCCTTCAACCACAAATTACTTAGAGTTTGCTGAAGACGAGCATTGTTTGGATGTTGTGTTTAGTGACTGGAGAAGCAGTTTGTGAGCGCGTCACATGATCGCACACTTTCCTAACTGATGACCAGTCATACAGTAGTCATTGAGCATTGAGTGTGCTGGATGTGCAGGGGCCGAGTCGACTCCTCCAAAACCGTGCCCACCCACGCACAGAAATCTGGAAACCTCTCTCTGTTTTGTGAGAGTGAGAGAGAGTTCTGTTTCTAAGGAGAAGACTGAGGTTTTTGGGGAGGACAGTTTCACTCCAAACGCATAACCTCCCTGACATATCGCTCCCTCCAGGAATCTTGGCGTCTCCGCTGGCAGGCATGTCTTCTGGAAATTTTGCCAAATGGTTTCTGGGAATCTTACTCTAATTACAAAAACAGTAGCGTCCTTATCTGCTACAAACTCCAGTAAACAAATAGAAGTAAACAATTTTTAACAAGGTAATGTCAATGAGAGTAAGTAAGTAAGTAAGATGGGTTTTTCATATTGAGGAAAGTCTGCAGACCATACCCTAATTATGTGCTTTATTGAGCCATGGTAGTTATCCGCTCTGCTTTTGAGATGAATCTCAGCATTGCTCCACTCCGACTTCAACACTTCAATCTTAGCAGCATAGTGCTTTCCTGCTATTATTGGTATTGTTTCCAATTCTTGCCATCTGGAGTGTTTGAGTGGTAAAGACGACTCTGTTCTAAGTGACTCTTACTGCATGTGTAAGACCTCTGTTCCTGGAGGCTGTTTTTCTTAGTTCGTGCACACGTTCAAACATGAGAATGGCCGCAATGAAGGAGCTTGTGGCTACTCCTCGTGCACGGCGGCTCATGGGACTGAAGGATGGGGTGAAGCAAGGCCAAGCCAATGCTCGCCCTGTCTTTGAAGCCAGGCCTTTGATGGTCTACGTTTGACACAAGAGGCAGATTAACGGTCTGGAGACTTCCTCTCTCTTCAAACGCCTCTGTCAGCGGTTCAGCGCTCCCCCCCCCGGGCTGTGCCCACCCTCGACCCCCCAGGTGGACTGACGCCTCATATTTGGAATCCATCAATCACTGTGACATGCACAAGCCCCGCCCTACCCCACCGCGAGTCTTGAGTCAGAGGAGGAAACTGGATAGTAATGGACTTGTGGATGTTTCCAAGGTTACGGAAACATTCAGAACCTGTCTGCGTCTGCCTCGTCTGCCCTGGGTGTCGGCACAGGATTCGACATGTCCCCTGCTCGCTCGCGGCCAGCAGCTGTTTCCAGCTCTGCGTGACTCGGGCTCATGACACGCTCCCATACCCTCCCCCCCCCAGCTGATTCACAGCAATCCGTTTGAGCTGTCCCAACCAACACTACTTCCTCTTCCTGTTTTTCTAGTAAAATGAGGGTGAATAAACAAATAAAATGTGCTTGTGAAGTTGTGGGGTCCTTTATTTTGAATCTATTGGAGGCTGAGCTTTTAGTGTCCTAAGCACACTCCTTCTCATTCAGAAGAGGTGAATGCTAGCGCCCTCCTGTGGCATTCAGTGTCTGAACATGTCAGCTGAGCTGAGCGGGAAAAATCGGGAAAAATTATATCTGTATGTCCTCCAGCTCCTCGGTCTGCGAGCACAGCGTGTGAAACTGCCAACCGGTTCGTCCTGTTCTGGGGCTCACGCACGCACCACACCCAACCGCCATTACCGCTACCGTCCTTTCAGAAACCACCTCCATTTCAGGTGTGCTCAGGTTACCTGGTGTCAGAGGGCCAACTCCCTGCTGAATCAGGCTTTTGTCCTGAACACATTCACGGCTACCTGCTCTGCCGGCGCAGTCACTGGGAGGCTCCGGCATCCCACAATCCCACAGTCCCATGCAGGTGCTCAGTATCTGATGCAGGTGGTATTAAATATCTCCAAAACCCTCCTCCTCTCCCCTCATGAGAGGCTTATTCTGATTAGATCGTGGTCTGTTTGTGGGCCTGTTCCTGTTTTTGGCGTGGAGCGGCACAGTTGGGGTCTTTGCGGATGACCACAGAGGTGCAGAAAGCGCTGGATAGTCGAGGAGGAGCGGTGATCGGTAGGGAGAATGTGACCTTATGCTGCCTTCAAACAGAACTTGTGAAGTTGTGAAGTCATGTCGTGAAGTCGTGAGCAGAAAAGGCTCTGCATTCAAGTGATAACCGCGTGAGAACACCGTTACTATGGCAATATGGACGGCAAAACATAGTTTCGGAGCTTTCAGAAAAATTTGACTTGTGGCGTCGTGAATACCATAAGAGGGCTGCGTTCATATGGACTTTTCTCATGAATACGGTAAACACAACCCCATTTGACGGCATTATTATTCCCCCTCCTCGATCAGACTGAGACTGAAAGGAGTCATAGAGGTGCACTGAGCGTGCAACCACCAACAGTTTGACTGTAGATTAAAGATGAAGCAGGTGCAAACAGCATTTCACTCTGAAAAGTGCTCCTCATTGAGTTGAATATATAAATTCCACCTTCTCATTTTCACCAAAAACACTACTGGCTCTGGTCTATTGGCCACACCAGACCAGCCCTGCCCAGACCATGAGTGGCTTTGAAAAGATTGACTGAGACTGATTAAAGCTTTCATGGGTGAAAGCTTTGCTTCAATGGCAAAATTGCTCTCACCAGATGCGTGGGTTGGGTGTTTGTTCTGTGCACACCGTGCGGTTTCTCTGACATGTTCTGTTCATTGAGAGGAGAGCCCATTTTATTCACGTTCCGAGCTCACAGTTCAGTGCTGTGAATGCTTAGAAGTGATTGAATAGCCTTTCTGTTTGTTTTGTTGTCCTTGCTGAACTTTTGACTTTGCTCTCAGCAATCAGCCAAAACAACTCTGCAAACTCGCCCCCCCTGGTCTCTGTGTCTGTCCCAGGATAGGAGGCTCTTTGTGGCGTCCCGTGGTGGGGGGGACCTTCGCGGTCACAGCGAAGGCCAAATGTTTTTCCCTGCAGTTTCCTCCGCAGCGCAGCACTGAAGCTCCGTTAGTCCGCTCCAGTCCCGCTGCCAGAGGCGCATTCCCCGAAACCCCATCGCCTCGGCCAGCGGGCTGTAGACCAGAGTGAAATTCCTGCTGCGGAGTTGTTTGGCTGTCGAGCGGCTCTGTCCCCATGCGTTAAGTTTCCTCGTCGTCCTGGTCTGGGACGGGGAACTCTCGGGTCACCACCGGTTTCATGACTTGGAGCTGCATTCATTGCAGCAGCGATTGGCTGTGCCAGCGGCCTCCCGTTTAGCCTTCATTTGTAATATTCGGACAGTTCATGGGGTTAGGGGCATACGACGCCTCTATACTCGCATGTTCAATGCCACGTGGGTTCTTGGTTTATGTTCAAATTACGTCTTGGATTGACGTTCAGATGTAAGTGGGGTGTAATTGGGATGTTTCTTCACAGGTGGGCACGGTCTTTGGGAGCCCCATTGGGATTGGCTTGGCAAAAAGCTGTAAGCCGTAGTGCTGGGAGGGCAGCCACTTCGTTCATCGCCCAGTGTCACCTTGCAGGAGCTGCCTCTCTCCTCCACCTGCAGAGTGTGCTGACTCCTCCGCTCGTAAACGCAGGACCATCACTCTTTGTGTCCGCTGGTGCGTCCGCTCCTGACAGGTGTGCCTGTGTTCTTCGGCGATCGAGCGTCCTCTGGGCTGCACGCACTCGAGCAGATATTTCCTGGCTTTAATGGGGTCAGCTGCGATTACATTTGCAGGTTCTGGAGTTTTCCAGATTCTATAATCCAGAGCAGCTCACACTGAGCACGTTTATTGAGGCTGCTGGGTCTTTACAGAGGCAGTTTATGGTCGATCGGCACTATTGCTCTCCAGGGACTGGAGCTCGTGACCTTGGTGGTGGAGGGACCCTGAGGGGATGCACAGGCTCTGGTTTCCCCCTGTTGTGTTCAGTCAGGGTGAGGTCATTGTGCAGGGGCCGTCTGTTATTGGTTAAGACTGCATCTGCTGTGGCAGAAATCCTTGTGAGAAAATAACATACCACTTCTAATGATGGTACTGCATAAAGTAACTGTTTCTGAAGTGCATAATGCTTAATTAAAACCATAAATGAACATGTAGGGCCATATAGGTGTGCGCGTCAGGAGCGTGTGTATGCTGCTTGCGCTGGTGAATGGTGTGTGCGCTGAGATTTTGTTCAGGAGCTGCTGATGGTACAGGGGGAGAGTGCATTCTGTCTTTCACCTACATTCTGAAACACATTTGCACCTGGAACATACACATGTTACTCAAAAAAGTCAAAGTATACTTTACTATCCCAAAAAGGGACATTCATGTGGTCAAGTGCGACACATATACCATTTAAGACAGATGAATGAATAAATAAATAAATAAGTACATCCCTAACCCCCCACCCCCCAGTATAGACGCGACACATGAACATCCCATAAACGTCCCATCCTGCCTCCTCTCCCATGTGTAGTCTCACACACAGTCTCACAGAAGGGAGTAATTAAATCCTACGCCTTACCCTATCTTCCATTAAAAAGCCTAATGCCAGAGGGACATAGCAGACATGAAATTACACACACTCACATACACACATAGCAGACATTATTCACACTCTCACACTCAAGCACACACACACACACACATAGCAGACATTACCCACACACATAGCAGACATACACACACACACACACACCCACACACCTGACGAGAGGATATATTTCTCCCTGGCTCCTCATATGAAGCCGGTGTATTGTGTGTCAGGAGGCCACAGTGGCCTGTCTCGTGTGAGAGCAGGAGGGTTGTGGTTGAGGAACAGTCTGGTTCTGTGACTCCCGGCTCTGTATTATATCCTGCAGAAGCATGAATAGACCCCTGTGCTGCTGCCTCAGATTCACTACAGAGGCAAACCTGCATCATTCCTGTCCGCCGACGCTGTTCTGCTCAGGCTGCAGTCCTCTGTCACTCTAACCTTTTCCTTAATGCTGCCCTGAGTGCACTAATGCTGTCCAATCGGCTCACCGCATTCATGGAGTCTGTGATTGGGTATTACTGTCAGAGCTGAATCTGTCAGAGTCCTGTTGGCAGGTCACTTTGTATTGACTGTGTGATTGTAATGCGCGGTCAGCTGGCTGACGTCCAGAACCCCACTCTCCCGGCTACTGTTAGAGTAAGTGAGGCGGACCTTCGCATGACCTCCGGCTCCGGGACTCCAGTCAGACCACTTTACAGTACACACACAGTAGCCAGACTGATGGCAGACGTCCCAGAGCATGAGGTCAGCTGCAGCCGCTGCTCCGCAGTGCTAATGCGTTTTCCATGCGCAGGTTCGCGCTCCCTCAGTGAATCGCTTGTTGTCTGCGTCCTGTTTGCTCTCTCCCGCCAATTTGCTCTCTTTGTTTTCTCTCAGGTCAGGCCAATGGCGAACGGCCGTGTTTCTCTGATCCTCCTGCATCCGCATTAGCCTGTACGATTTTTAAAACTGGCACTTTCGAGCACGTGCTCGAAAGTGCCGGTTTTAAAAAATCGCACAGGCTTGTAACACTGAGACTGACAGTGTTTCAAGTCGATAGGCTGAAGCTCTAAGTAGTGCTTGTGCATTGATTTCTAGTGTGCCCTCGGCGTCATATGGCTGCAGGGGGGCTGGAATCCTCTAATTCTACAGGTTACCTGTGGAGTGTAGCATTTTCGCAAGGCTCTTGTTGCTGTGCTGTGTAGTGACAGTTAACCTGAGCATATTTTATTTCGTATTTTAGTCCTGGAGTTCTGCCCGAGCTTGACCCCGTGTTTGATTGGCGATGAAAATTGTGAATTGTATATTCTGAATGGTGAAACTCTGTGAGCTCTTCAGCACATGCTCAACTGCATTCATAAAGACCACATTATTTAAACTCAATCCAGTATTCAGCCATAGGTGTGAAGGGGAAAAACAAACATAAATGGCCGTGGCACAGCAAGACCTCTGTTGCCGGGATGTAAATCTTTTTTAAAATTTCCAGTTTTGCAGCGATTATTAGCTTTGTACACCTTTTGTTGGAGTTTCCCATTTTTTAAGCAGTCTTCTGCTGTGCTCGAATTACCCCTATAGATTATGAATGTGGGAAATTTAGCAAGGTGTCTGCATGATTATCAGTGGAACTTTGCCAAATAATTGTCAATCTTTTGCGCAGCTAGAAGAATAATCTGTTTACCTTTGGCAGAATTGTTACTAAAAATGCCAATCAAATCTCTCTGCTTTCAACAAGTGTGCTTTTTTTTGCATCACGCTGGCGATGAACAACTTTCAATCGCTATGTAAATTACTTTTCCACGCTAGTGTCGGCTCCTGTTTGCGCAAGGCTGTCGGAGTGTGTTTTAAGGGCTGGCCTAGCAGTACCCCAGCTGCTGCCGCGCAGTGGAAGAAGCCCATAGTGTCTTGGGATTCGTACACACCGGTGTACAGATGCGCGCACACACACACGTGCACTCCCAAACACACGCACACGTGCACTCTCAAATTAAACATATGCGCGCGGGCACAGATGGGGTAACACTCTCTGCAGGCTTTGAGGGGCTATCACATATGAGCCAAAATTGAGGGGAAACCAGTACAGTACTCCGTCCTCTTACCGCTATTTACCCACCTCGCTGTTCCTGATTATGGTAATTCCTGATTACTGTAACCTGGATCAAGGCTGGGCCTTTCCCTCCCCTCCAGTGATCTTTGTGAAACCCAGACCTTTCACCACCTTCCCCTGAGTTTGCAGGGGTTTCATCAAACGAGACAATCCCCGGAAACGGGGACAATGTGTGTTAGCGGTTTGCCACTTTTGTGTGTTACCCTGTTTGATTTCATCTTTAACCCCCCCTTTTTGCTTTGCAGGGGCAACGAAGGAGATCGGGTCTGCCCTGACCAGAATGTGCATGCGACACCGTAGTATTGAGTCCAAGCTAAAACTCTTCACCACGTAAGTCTGATTACTGCTCTGTTGCCATGTGTACAGTGTTGCTGCCATATAGACTGTATATAAAGATGGGCGTTGCGTCTCCACTTCCTAACACTGTAAAAAACTGGAGCCAAAATATCCTTCATACGGACTTCACCATCTTGCACATTTGGAGCCAAGAGTCTGCGCAGTTGTGATTGGGGTTTGAGCTGCGGTACCTGGGCCCTGCCCATACTCCTGCCCTACTCAGTCGCAAGCACTTCCCTGAGTTTTTCATGTGTCCCGGCTGGCTGCCTCAGTGTTAAGCTAGAGACCAGGAGCGCGGTCATTAACATCTAATGTTATTGTTAGCCTAACACTCGGTATTGTCTTGTTAGGAAGGTTATAAAATGTAATGCAGATTGAAATCACTGTTCCACTTGGACTTAGAGCTTGTTAAAGGGTAAACTAGTTCACATTTTAATACTTTTGCTGCTTTCCTCATGCTTAGCACTACATTGCTTGACTCCCATGCCAATCTCTGGTGCTCCTGCCAGCCTCTACGAACTCATATCTACTGCAGTTTACTTGCTGGGTAGCTAATACATTGGCTATGGTTAAGTATCTCTAACAACCTCACTTAAAAAAACCTGTACCAACCCTTTGAAATAAGGCAAATACAGTCCGTTGACGAATGGACTCCCCACTATCACGCTTTTTAACATTCGTTCTAACTACCTCACTAGCTAGCTGACTAACTAGGTGACCTCTCACTGAATCTCGATTTACTAGCTAGTTAGCTTGCTTGCTAACTGTTTTTTAGCTAGCTTGCAAGATTTGTTAATGGGTCACTCAGATGGTAAAAAAAAGCTCTTTGCTGTGAGTATAGCATCACTGCTAATAGTACATCATCTGTGTTCTGGGTAAAGAGATTATTACCATCAATTTCCGTTGCTATCAAACTTACTGTGACCTGTTATATAATCTTGCTAAACTACCTAGCTAGCTAGCTAGCTGGCAAACTGGTTTTACTTTTCAGCTATAGCATAGCTGCTAACAGTGCATGACGCTATGTTCAGAGCAAAGACATTTCTATGGTCAGTTTTTGGTGGACTTTGAAAATCTGTATTGGTTACGTTCAGTTGAACTGGGACCTAGCTAGGAACGTATGCGTGTGTGATATTAACTATTTATATCTGCTTGACGGTTACATTCGATCTCCAGACAAATCCTGGAAATACGCAATCAGGTGATGTTCGGAGTCACTGTCAATCACATTTCTAAATCATGACTTTACACCCCCAATTTTATAGTATCAAATAACTAAATAAAACCAAATTTTCAGAAAAAAATGAGCGCTTGACCATACCAAAGCATGGTAAGAACTACTTAAAGAGCATCTAAAGTCGATTCCCATTGTTTTTGTTTATCGGCCAATCAGCGAGCTGCACCTGCGCAAACGAACCGAAATAGAAGGATTATCTATGCGTGTACACAAAACATTGGTTGATGAATGAAATTAGTCATGTGACAATGCAAGATGTCAACAAAAGCGATTTGTTTGTAAACATTGGGCGTTCAACATCCCGTCTGAGAATCGACTTTAGATGCCCTTTAAAATGATGAAAATCATCTTCCTAAAAAAATTTAGTCACATACTTATTTGACACGAACACGTACCACTGACACGGAGGGGGCGGGTTTATAACCTGCACTGCAGCCAGCCACTAGGAATCGATCAAGATGTTTCAGCCTCACTTGTGGGGAGCTGTTAGGTTGTCCATCTTTATATACAGTCAGTGGTTGCTGCCATGTTATTACTGCTGTGCTTCCTGTATTATCCCCGTGCAAACAGTTGCACTGTTGTGCTTGCTAGCAATACAAACTTTATCCTCCCCTTGGCTTATGTAATGGGATTTCTTCTGCTCCAAGAATAGCACTAACATATAGCACTGTTGCCTCCATGTTGCCACAAACTGTACATTGGTGTATCACTATTTTAACAATCTTCCACATATGCTGAGATTATAAGTGCTGATGCCAACAATATTACTGCCTTGCTAGCCTGTGATTCCTGTGCTAACTGTATTACCTACTGCCATGCATCCACCATGATGATAGACTGTCGGGTGTGCTGATACAGTCAGGTGTTCTGATTGGAAGTCAGACGTGCTGGGTGTGCTGATTGGCAGGCAGGGTTTTAGACTGACGCATGTTGCCTCCCCCTGTGGGCAGGGCTCTGACTGAGAGCTTGATCAGCCCTCTGGAGCTGAAGATTGAGGAGTGGAAGAAGGTGGCCAGTCAATTGGACAAAGATCACGCCAAAGGTACCCTGCCCCACTGTGTGTGTGTGTGTGTGTGTGTGTGTGTGTGTGTGTGTGTGTGTGTGTGTCTGCATGCGTTTGTGTGTGGTGTGTGTGTCTGTGTGTGTGTGTGTGTGGGTGTGTGTGTGTGTGTGTGTGTGTCTGCATACGTTTATGTGTGTGTGCGTGTGCGTATGTGTGTATGTGCGTGTGTGTTTGAGAGCAGAAATATGTGTTAAATTTTATTTATTTATTTTTTACAAATCTAGGGATGCCATGCAGGTATTTGTGATACTTGTTTTTATCCTTTTCAAAAAATAGGAAAAACACTTTTTGAACATATAATTAATGTATTATTGATTGTTACAAATGTTTGCTTCTTTTTTGCAGTGAACTTAGAGAAGGCCAAAGCATAAATACTATAAGGACATGACTCTTGTTGCGTGCCAATTTATAATTTGTTTCAATTTACCTAAGAGATGGTTTTGTTGTTTTGTTCCAAATAAGAATAGGTTTTAAATAGTTTAATTAGCCTTGTGATTATTTTCTTTGTCTCTCATGTTTTTGCAGAATACAAGAAAGCTCGCGCTGACATTAAGAAGAAGTCTTCAGACACCATCAAGCTGCAGAAGAAAGTTAAGAAAGGTGAGTGCACATAAGCTCCCAACAACTAAAATATCATTTGAAAAGGTGAGTACATTTATAGCACATGACACCTAAAGAAATCATTATTCCAAAGAGTTGAGATTTGCCCTTCATGGTGGCATGAAGAGTTGCTCTGAAGCTAACCAGCTAGTTGTGCATCAACTTTGTTTGCATTGCTGTAGTTTCCAGCAGTTTTATGTGGCTGGAGTTGTGGGACGGCCCCTCCCTGTTCTCATCTCCATGGTGACGAGGCTGCGGCCTCTGCATAGTCTTGAAAGGCATCGCTCTTCTGTTGGGGGTTTTTCCGGAATGGTCTGCGGTGCCACACCCTGCTGACTGGGTATTAATAGCAGTTTGGCCGTTGCTGGGGAAACCAGCTGACAATTTTGGAGGCTAAAGCATTAGCACTGCAGTTTTCTAGGGCAATCGGTTTGTGGATCATCGCAAGAGGAATTCTGCTGACTTAGTGGGTGAGATGTACCTCTCGCAGGAGGGAGAGTGATGTGGAGAGAGGGATGTGGTGGAGGAGAGAAGGGAGGGCGAAGGTGAGGGAGTGGGATCAGGAATGTGCGTTCATATTGCAGTGAAATTTTTTGCGGTCATTTTAGTTTGTTAGGTTGTCACGACGTAGGTTGAAAAAGATGGAAAGTTACGAACAATAGTTGTCTGGTCTTTTAAAGGGCATCTGAAGTCGATTCTCAGACGGGACGTTGAACGTCCAACGTTTACAAACAAATCACTTGCTTTTTGTTGACATCTTGCATTGTCACATGACCAATTTCATTCATCAACCAATGTTTTGTGTACACGCGTAGATAATCCTTCTATTTCGGCTCGTTTGCGCAGGTGCGGCTCGCTGATTGGCCGATAAACAAAAACAATGGGAATCGACTTAGATGCCCTTTAACGTCTGCTGATGTTTACAATTTCTTGACTTGCTGCTGTTGTCACTGACTGCTGCAGAACACCTCTGTGCTTGCTGATTGTGTGCAGTCTCCCCCCTTAAGCATCATTGCTGTACACACTATAAGAGAGCATTCGCCCTGCTCTCTGCTGCTCTGAGTTGTAATATAGTTGCTCGATGTGTGTTGCCAACATCTGTGTAAGGAGCATCGAATTTTCATTTCCAGTACGACTAAGGAGCTCAGATGGGGGGTGGAAATTCAGACATTTATATGAATGAATAGATCAATAAATATGAATTCTGATATCTCTGTATTGATGCATGCATCAGAAAGTTAATTCTGTTACGCTGCCTCATCTGCTTTGAGCGCAGCTCTACAGCGCATTAAAGACAAGGCCTTGATTCAGAAATCGCCAGAATTTCAAGTACCAGTTCTCAAGCAGCACTTGAGCAGCAGTTCTCGAGTCGCGATACGGTCTCTAAAGTGAACTTTTGCATGGGACAGTGATTTGGTGTGGAAGAGTAGGAGTAAGGGGGCATGAGATTGAGGGGGGGGGGGGATCAGGGTGAGGTGGAGCTGAGAGTCGTCATGTTATAGCAGACGTCAGGAAAGGACTCGACAGTCCTGACTGGGGTGGGCAGATGGTCTTCCAGTGGGGAGCCCAGTATGAGGCGATCGGAAGCGGGGAGGTGCGATGACCAGGCGAGGCCGTGAGGGAGAGCCAGGTGTGCGGTGGATCGTGTGTAGAGCTGGATCATGGCTGGAAGGTTCCGTGATGCAGGTCCTGTAGCTGTGGGAGCTCGGTGGAGGTGGATGAAATGGGAGAATCTGGGTGGAGCAGGAAGCTCTGTTCTGGATGCACTGGAGTGAGTGCGGTCAGGGAGAGGGGCGGTGCTGGGTCCAGGAGGGTAGCCGTTTCCCTGGTGAGGAATGGTATGCTTCCGCAGATATCAGGTGCGGACCCACAGGACTGGGTTGTGTTAGTAGTGTGGGCCAGGAAATGCTGTTAAATGTGTGGAGGTGCACAGCCTCTGGGAGGAATAGGAGGATTGTGGTGGATGAGACTCATTGAAAGAGGCGGTTCTCGCTGTAAGGAGAGTTCCTGTGAAGCTGTATCTGTAATGTGGGCTGCATGAATCCACAGTTCAACAGGCTCTCCTGCATCAGAGACCAGGCAGTTTGATTTGAATCTTTCAGTGAGTAATATTGGCCTGTAGTTTGTGACGCTGGTTGTTTCCGCGAAGAAGAGTAACTCAGTAGAAGACTTTCGGAGTGATTATCATGCATTATGTGATTCTGGCTGCTTTGGCGGAAGAGGAGTAGTACACTGCCTGGCCAAAAATAAACTCCCTGTTTGGATTTAAATAAGCACGTACTTGAGAGCTCAGCTTGCAACAATTCTTTTAACCCTGACTGAATCAGTCTGATGTAGTGTGCAGCTTCTAATTTCTTAAACAACCATGTCGGAAGACGCACACCGTGTCCGTGGATAAAATGTCACTTAATTTCAAGGGATGCAAATTATATGCCTGCATCAAGCTACGAACACAACTAAGGAGATTGCTGCAATCACTGGAACTGGGTTAAAAACTGTCCAACACATTATTAGGAACTGGAAGGATAGCACTCAACTGTCATTAAAGCCCTTGGCGAAGTCTTGTAAAAATACAAGCATGGAGCACATGGCTATTTACTTGTGAAAGTAATTTTTCCACACGCACAATATGACAAGAACTTGTAGAATTGGAACTTAACGGCTGCTTGGCCACAAGTAAGTCACTTGTGAGTGAGGCTCATGGGGAGAATGACAGCTCTGTCCCTGTCGTACGTGGGGAGAATGACATCTCCTCCGCTGTAGTACGTGTGGACTGTCACGCTCCAAGCGGAGTTTCCCCTGGTCTCCTCCAGCACAGTGAGTCGGCCGGCTCGTGCTCCGACCGCGCGGTTGTTCTTGGCAGCATGTGGGACTTTCTCCTGGCTGCTCTCACAAAGCAGCCATTGGCTTTTGCATAGATGGAAAGAGTTTCTGGAAAAACAGGCTAACTGAGGAGGCTCAGGCTGTGTCAGACAGGCTCAGTAAAGCTCCCTCTGAGGAGGAAACTGCACTGTTGTTTTCTGTGCATATTTCAGCCTTAACTTTGTCTCCTAAGTGTTTTTCTTTTTTTTTTTTAAGTTTTAGTCTCAGTCAATTGACTAAAATTCATTTTGGTTGAAGTCAAATTTTAATCACGGCTTGTGCAATTATTTTCATCAAATTAAAGGTTACAAAAATTATTATAATTTCCATTGGGACTGAACTAATTTCGTTTTTATAAAATTTTCCTCCCAAGTGTTTTCCTTAGTAAGTCTGGAAGTTCTGTTTTTCTAAGTCAAGAGGATAAAGTAATGCCATATGAAAGACAAAGGCAAAAGCTAAAAACTTGAGACATGACGCACCCAGTGAGCGTACGACATTGGAGCATTTTGTTTACAATTTTGTTTTGTAATAGTTTATGTGAGATACCGTATATAGTGCAAATAAATGATCAGGTTTTCACAAATGCTGTTCTTTTTTTGCTTGTATTCATTCATTCTTATTCATTTACATTTATGCGACAGCTTGGCCAAATAATAGGTGACCGAGGTTATTGCTGGCTTTCCAGGTTAGTGAGTCAGTGTTGAATAAAATTATTCTGTAATAAGAACAGAATAACCTATATTATATCCATATAGCCCAGCCTATAAACTAGCCAGCACTATTAACGTCTCTGTATGCCCTGCTGTGAAATATCCTGAATTTTACTAAAGTCTTATTTGATTTTGCTGTCGAGCTCCACTTAATTTTATTTAGATTATCAAATGTGTTTAAATATGAATAATATAAAATTATTCTGGCTATTACAGCGTTAGTATTGGGATTAATGGATTAACAGTTGAAATGTACAGATGACGCCCAGTGTGACCTGCTGGAGACAGGATCTGACTTCATAGCCCACATCTGTTAGTGTTTGTAATGATATTACATTACTTTACATTGCATTGTATCTCTGGCATTTAGCAGATGTTCTTACCAGGAGCAGCTTACTACACAACTTGCCTCTTAGAAGCTCTGAAAAGTGCTGCAAACCCTGGATGGTGGTAGCAGTCCAAGTGCGAGCAGCAGCCGCAGAGCTTTGATTGTACAGTTATCCTATCAGAACAGTTAAGGCCACAGTCAAGGTCCTGAACTTAAAGAACGTCGAGACGACATCCTTTACACACTCACTGCACTCATTCTGAATCCTGCTTAACTTTCTTAAACCGGCACATATACCTTTGGAATGTCTGATAGAGCTGGCTTGATTGACTTGTGTCTGGAAGGTTGATTCTGAGTGTGCAAAACTGACAGCGACAAGATGCCACAGGTTTTCTTGTTTTTGTCTATTAATAAACTAATGTGAGATGGTTTTGACATGAGTATTACGAAGAAAGAGTTCACAAACTCCACTCCCAAACTCTCTCGAGGAAACCGTGGCTGGAAAGTGATAATATCAGTATATTTGGACTACAGACTGAACAGCTGTATAAAGAGACTTGAATGTCCACCACATTCATAATGATTTTTTTAGTCTAGTCATATTATCATTGGATGAAAATGTTGTATAAAGTCATTCTTCTCGTAATAACTAGTGTTTTAGTTGTATTCTCATTTCTGTCTTTGTCACCCAAACATATTTTGTCAGAAAATATTTTCCCTCATTTTCATCACTGAAATAACACTGGTGCATGCATGTGAAAGTATGGATGCCTGTGCACGCATTTATGTGTGTTAATGTTGGTATGTTTTTTAGTTAGTATGTCTATGTTTGATAGTGTTTCTGTATGCGTGCTTGCGTGTGTGTTCTTGTACTTGATACACAGTGAGGACCAGAAAATAGCCCCCCCTCTCAATTGAGTGGGGACATTATTGGGAAGTGAGAACATTTTCACCTGTCCACACAACTACAAAGGCATATTGTGACTTTTAAGGTTGGGGTTAAGGTTAGAATTTGGGATGGGTTAGGGTAAGGGTTACAGTCAGTATTAGAGACAGGTTAAGGTGAGGGTTTGAGTTAGGCGTGTGTTGCTTATTGATAAGATTATGGAAAGGCTGTAGAAACACAAAGAATGAATGGAAGTCAATGCAATGTCCTCACAAGGACGCAAGTACTAGGATTTTGTACACATGCGTGTGTGTGTGTGTGTGTGTGTGTGTGTGTGTGTGTGTGTGTGTGAGTGAGTGTATGTGTGAGTGTGTGTGTGTGTTCGAGCGCGTAATTCCAAGCATTTGTGTTTGTTGGGGGTAGCCAGCAGAATGCACAGCTGGTTCTTGTGGAATTTGGGACTGGCGCATGCATGCGTGCCGAGGCTACACTCCGTTACCGAGATATTTGGTATTGAGTAATGGGCTCGAAGTATCGGGAGTTAAAGACCTGAGGATTCCTTCATCAGGTGATGATCCAACTCAAGCATGTAAGCACTGACGGCCTGCAGATACCAGGAAGCTTTAGGCACTGGACACCCTGAGGACCCTGCCTTTAAACTACCTGTGGAGGGAAACACACGGGGAGAGAGTTACTGAGGGGGTAACAGGGCGCTCCGAGTGCTGACCGCCACTGCACTTATCAGCAGCAGGTTGTTCTGTTTCCGTGGAAACTGCTCCATATCAGTGATGAGTTGTTCAGTTACCATGGGGATGGCTGCAGATCTGTGGCGAGCCTTTTCGACTGTGATTAGCAGTCTTCGCTACGTGGCAGTGACACCACTCGGCGTCTCCTGGACAACCGTATTCTCTCAAGCACTTCTCGGACAGCGACCCATTTTTCCTTCGTTTTATAGAATGAGTTATAATGTTGGTTATTCATTTACTGTTCCCATTATCTCCATGCTTCTCCAGAAGCTTCTGTAGTCGAGGAAGGTCACCCAGGGTCTCTCATGGTCACTCAATCTGGGTGTGTTCTGGGGGATATTTTGGGGCCTGGGAGGGCCTCCCATGTAGGTCTGCTGTCTGCACTGAAACACTCCCCAGCCCCGTGTGATAACGTGACCAGTTAGTGCCAACGGTTGGGGTTGTGCCAGTTGGAGCAGGTGGCATGCACGTGTGTGTGTGTGTGTGTGTGTGTGTGTGTGTGTGTGTGTGTGGGGGAGTTCTGCGGAGCGGGAAATCCCGTGAGTCATGGGTCAGAACGCCAGCTCATGTCTCCCCTCTCACCGCCGTCGTGCGCTGGCCACCCTGGAATGTGAGAAATGCAGCGGTGTGTTTCCCTGCTGCCGTCTCCGGTTCACAGGCTGAGCAGAGGAGCAGCAGGGCTGATGGTCTCCCGGGGTCAGGGTCCAGCAGCTGGTTCTTATTTGAGGTGTAATCAGGAGACGTCCGAGCGAAGTGATGAGCCTTTTCATGATCCAGCATCAGTGTGGATAACTAGCCTGTCCTTTCCGTGTTTTTCCTAGTCATGTGTAAAACCCTTTCCTTATCGTGTTGTGTAAAACCCTCGTCACATGATGGCGTTCGGCACGGAGCCGCTTCCTCTGAATGTGATTAAGCCATCGGTCCTCCAGACCTGACAAACATCTTCCTTTCTGGCCACTCCTGTCTTCTGACTGCTGAAGCTGTCAGATCTAAGGAGTGCAGCTCTCATCTTTCTCCTCTGCCTTTTCTCTTGCTCTCCCCTCGCCCTCTCCTCCTGCTCTCCGTCCACCCCTCTACCCCTCACTCATCCCTCGTTCCTGTCTCCTTCTTGCATTGGCTCCCTCTGCCTCTCATGTTGTCTTGCTCCCCATCATTCTTTCATCTGCATATACATTTTTCATTCCCTCTCATTCTCTCTCTCCTGTTCTCTTGTCCTCTTCCCTTGCTTTTCTCTCTCCTCCTCCATCTCACCCCTCTCTGTCTCCTCTGTCGCTCTGATAGAGCAGGGGTTTTTAGGGGCTGCAGGTCTCTCTGGGGTGTGTCTGATTCTCCATTACTGGAGCTTTGAAGCCTCCCTAACTGACACCCAGATTACCTGATTCTGTGATCATCGCTTCTCAGAAGTTAATCTGGATTCATTTTGCTTGTCATCTTACCCACAACTGAAATGCAGAGCAGTTGAATGAGCTGAAAGCATGTGCATTCACAGTTGGGTTTCCCCTATTGCCCGGGGAGGCTGTAGTGTCCTCTGACGGAAGGTTTATAGAGGTGTGGAAGGCAAACGGGGGCTGGTCTCTGGGAGGGTCAGGGCCCCTCATACTCTGCGTTCCACAGAAACGTCTCAACTTCCCTTTTAGTGGGGATGTGCAGCACTCTGCTACCCTGACTCACACACACACGCTGATTCACGTTTCCTCTTGTCCTGTGTGGTTTTAGGTCTCGTGTGTGTGTGTGTGTGTGTGTGTGTGTGTGTGTGTATCTGTTTCTGTTTGTGTGATCAGAGCAGTCTAATGCTGATTGCCCATTCACTAATGGTGACTGAAAGAAGTGGAGTTATAGAACATCAGAAATGCACTCCAAAAACACTCTGACCTATGAAGGGTTAAAGATGTTACATCCTCACAGATGATGACTTTATGGTTCAGTTACTGATTGGAAGATTAGTCTAACTGTAAGCCTGATAAGAGCTCACAGGAGAATTCTCTGTGGAGTATCAGTCATCATCGATAATGCTAATTCAACACAAAATGCCCTATGGGAAGTGAGTATAAAGTCACCAGTTCTGGGTGTAGAGGATTAAGGTTCCTCAACTGAGGTGCCCACACTTCTTACTCCACTCCATGGCATTGAACCCCAGAATATTTTCCTGCAGTCTGGAATCCACATTTCTGATCCCCAAACCCCAGTCTCTAAACCCAGAGCCGTAGACTCTGACCCCAGAGGTACTGGGCACCGCACGGGCCTCCATTTCAGCAGCTGCAGGAGCTGTTGCACCCCGGCTCTGCGCTCTATGCTCATAACTTTTGTGTCACTGCCACCTGGTGGCAGATAGATGTATGGCTTGTGAATGGCCAATCTCTTGTTATTAACTGCCACAGTTGAGCGTGTAGTTTGTTTCTTTAGGTTTTGCAATGTTGGTGTTTGGCCGTCAGTCCAACCTTTTGCGTTATTTTTATGGCGTAAATGTTTTATTCCCCTGTCGTGTCAGGTGTACTGTCTGCCTTCATTTGATTAAAGCTGCTTTCACACCGGACGCGAAACGAATTTTTCGCACGACAGATTACCTTCAAAGTCAGTGCATCGCATCTTTGCATTGACTTTGAATGTAATCTGTGGTGCGAAAAATTTGTTTTGCGTTCGGTGTGAAAGCGGCTTTACTGTTGGAAGCATTATGGAGTCTCACCTAGCCAGTCAGTAGCTCCCTGGCTATCACCAGTGCTTGCCCTGGTGTTAGGTTTGCAGATCCCAGTGTTGCAGCTTGTGTCGGTGGTTCATGGGTTGGTTCAGGTGTAAATTGGCTAATGTTGCATTAGCATGCTAACGCTGGTCAACTATCTGCTCACCTTAGGGAAGGACGAGGTACGGATGCAGTTAGACAGTGCCCTGCAGGATGTGAACGTAAAGTACGCTGTCTTGGAGGAAACGGAGAAGCGGGCGGTGTGCCGGGCGCTGACCGAGGAGAGAGGTCGCTTCTGCTCCTTCGTTAGCATGCTGCGTCCCGTATTGGTGAGTGTGTCCCCCGTACTGGCGAGTGTGTCCTGTGCTGGTGTGTGTGTCTCTCGCACTGGTGTGCTTCTGGCACCTCCTGCCCTGTTACTGCCCCCCTGAGCCAACGTGCTGTTTTCTGCAGTTATTTATTGCTGTGAAGTGGTCTGGCTCATGGCGGTAGTGTTGATTGTATTGCTGCTGTAATATGAAGAGTCTGTCTGTGTGCAGGACGAGGAGATCGGCATGCTGGGTGAGGTGACTCATCTACAGACCATTCTGGAGGACCTCGGTGCACTGACCGCCGAGCCCAACAAGCTGCCCCCTGCCAGCGAGCAGGTACATGCGCACACACACACACACGCACACACACACACACACACACACACACACACACGCACACGCACACAAAAATACACATATATCCTTGTTTTTCTGTCCTTGAGGGGACATTACATTGACTTTCACTCATTCTTTGTGTGTTTCTACAGCCTTTCCCTAATTTTAAGAATACCTAACACATGCCTTACCCAAACCCTTGCCCTAACCTTCACCTATCCCCAATTCTAACCGTACCCCTAACCTTAACTAATGTATGTCACAAGTTGCCTTTGTAGTTGTGAGGACAGGCGAAAATGTCCTCACTTCCCAATAATATCCCCACTCTGAAAGAGTAAAAAAAGAAGGAATGTTTTTTCTAGTCCTCACTGGGTAGCAAGCACAAGAACCCACACACACAAACATTTGGTAATTGCAAAGGTGAATAAGGCAGTTAGTTTAGTTTTACGAGATGATTTCTGAGGTGTTAATAGGTGGATTCGAGTGTCTGTCGGTGGTTGCTCAGGTGTTTCTTTTGGTGTTGTTGTTTAGCTGTTATTGCTAAAGTGTTACTTGGCGTTTGCCCGGAAGTCGGTGGTTGGTAGGTTTTTGCTTGGTGTCTTATACGGTGGTTGCTGTTATGTTACTAGCATGGCACTTGGTGGCTGAGAGGATATTGTTTGTGGTTGGTAGGTCTTTGCTTGGTGATACAAGGTGGTTTCATAGTTTTTGTTGTGGTTGCTAAGCAGTTGATTGGCAGTTGCTTGGATTTTGCTGCTGGTCGTCAGGGTCTTACGAAGCTGTTTCGATCGTGGTGCTGGATGGTTGCCAATGTATTACCAGGTGGTTGCAAGGGTGTTTATAGTAGTTGCTTGAATGTGACTGGCTGGGTGCCAAGGTGTTAGTTGGTGGCTGCAAGGGTGTTACCATGTGGTTACTAAGAAAAAAAAAAAAAAGGACATGCACTACAGGCCAAAAGCTTGGGGCCACCCTCAGATTTTTAATGGTCCATTAAGTGCAATGTGACCCCTTGGTTTTGGGGAAGATATTTATACAGCATGCCTTCTTGTTACATAAAATTGTTCACGTCCTAGTGACGTAAAATTATGTAACACAAAGGCATTGGAACTCAATTATAAAACATTGTGGTCAGTGATCAATCAGTCAAGACAGCTTTAAAATGTGGCCTGAGGCCTGGAATTCACCCAAAACCTATTGGCTTCCTATATTTTATGCACTGAAGTCATTTCATGTGCAAAAAATTGGGAAAGAACAGTTGATGTGTGATTTTTTTTAAAAATCTGAGGGTGGCCCCAAACCTCTGGCCTGTAGTGTAAATATAAATTTGTTTTACATTTATTCTGTAAAACTCATAATGTAAGGAGCTTTAGCTCTTTGTCTTAAATGAAAACGGTAGGCAAGATGTCCGGTGTTTGACAATATTTGTTGAAAATAAATGCATTTTCAAAAAGGGGTAAATTTTACCGTGTAAGTAAAGCCTAAATCCCCATGTTTCTAATCTGGATTTATTATCCCCAAATGAGTGTTGTAGTCATCTGTATTAACAGAAGAAATCCTGATGACACTTTCAGAGTCTTCTCTTCAGGACTGTAAATCCTCTGGCAATAATCCGTTGAAGTCCAATGAGTCGGACTCACTGTCAAATATATTTTCCGCTAATTTGATGGCTAAAAATTTTGGGCAAAAATCTCTAAATTTTGAGAGTTGTTTTGCCATGTGATCATGCAAATGTAATCAATAAGGCTTGTCCTGCGTGGTGAAGACAGGATAGCAACCAACCGAAACAAAACAAATGTCTTGATTGGTCTAGACAACAGCAGAGAGCGTGCCAGATGGCAAGGGGTTAAGTGGTTGTTGGGGTATTAGTTGTTATGTGCAACATGGACCCAGGTATTAATACAATCAGATTGGCAAGGTGCCTTAGAATTATGCAAAACAGTTGTCAGATTGGAAGTATACAAAGTACAGAAGCGTGTATTACACAGAGCACGTTCTTGCCCTGTGTTTATTTGCATTAGTCAACTACTCTCTGTTTCAAAATCTGTCAGCCAGCTTTGAATGTTCCATGCAGGAGAAAGCACGATTCCGTTGTGTGTGAGATTGGTGTCCTTGCTGCTCTGCGATAATGATCCGCTGTTATTATATGTTTTAACAACTTGGTCGATCCCCTGGTCTGTCAATCAAGGCTTTGAATAAGAGAAAAATGAAGATGCATGTTCAGCATTCTGAGTTTGTCCCCCTCACTAACTATGCTCTGTGTTGACCTGTCTCTACTGGGCTGTACTGTGCAATGCAGTGACCCCTCCTTGTGATGTCAAAAGGGGCACAGAATCATAACTGTTCATTCAAGCAAATGATTGCTTAGGAAGGGCACTACTCTATCAACATTGTGACAATCTGGATTCAGGTTTCCCAGAGGTGTTTGGTAGAGGAAGGCCAATGCACTGTGTTTGTGTAAGGGCCAGGAAAACTTATATTTCTTAATATGGGATGTTTAAAACTTCCTTGCGCCTTGGCTTGCTTGATATATTTCTCTGTTTTTACCCACAGGTAATTCTGGACCTGAAGGGTTCTGATTACAGCTACTCGTATCAAACGCCCCCTGGCTCCCCAGGAACACTGTCCCGGAAAAGCAGCATCAGCAGGTCTGTTAGCTTACGCACACACACACACACACACTCTGACGTGCGGGTTGTACAATTTACTGTCGACACACACATGCAGGTTTGCGCACACACTTTGTCGCACACAGACATAGGATGTGCATTGAGCTGTTGCTGCCCCCTGCTGGTGAGTTTTTGTACTAATGCTTGCTGCTGTCCCGTGATCTGCAGTAATTACCAGCCTACCTCGGTACGCCACGTTCCGTCTCTGGACTCGATATCCAGCGCTGTGGATGGCATCCACCTCAGACCAGCTTCCACCCACCTACCAGCCCCCTCACAGGTACTGTACACCTACATCCTACCATCTATCCTCCACCCATCTCATACATCACACCCACCTACCAGCCCCCTCACAGGTACTGTACACCCACATCCCACCATCTATCCTCCACCCATCTCATACATCACACCCACCTACCAGCCCCCTCACAGGTACTGTACACCTACATCCCACCATCTATCCTCCACCCATCTCATACATCACACCCACCTACCAGCCCCCTCACAGGTACTATACACCTACATCCCACCATCTATCCTCCACCCATCTCATACATCACACCCACCTACCAGCCCCCTCACAGGTACTGTACACCCACATCCCACCATCTATCCTCCACCCATCTCATACATCACACCCACCTACCAGCCCCCTCACAGGTACTGTACACCCACATCCCACCATCTATCCTCCACCCATCTCATACATCACACCCACCTACCAGCCCCCTCACAGGTACTATACACCCACATCCCACCATCTATCCTCCACCCATCTCATACATCACACCCACCTACCAGCCCCCCACAGGTACTGTACACCCACATCCCACCATCTATCCTCCACCCATCTCATCCCATCACACCCACCTACCAGCCCCCCTCCACAGGTACTGTACACCCACATCCCACCATCTATCCTCCACCATCTCCCACCTACCTACATCCACCCCCACCATACCTCCAGCCCCCATCACAGGTACTGTACACCCACATCCCACCATCTATCCTCCACCCATCTCATACATCACACCCACCCCCCCCCCCACAGGTACTGTACACCCACATCCTACCATCTATCCTCCACCCATCTCATACACATCACACCCACCTACCAGCCCCCTCACAGGTACTGTACACCCACATCCCACCATCTATCCTCCACCCATCTCATACATCACACCCACCTACCAGCCCCCTCACAGGTACTGTACACCCACAGCCCACTATCTATCTTCCACCCATCTCATACATCATCCTTACACACCTCCACCCTTCTCATACCTACATTTCACCCCATCGCATACATCGTACCTACAGGGTAGTCACAGGCTTATTTAAACTGGGGGAGCAGAGAGATTATAAAGTGATATGAATAGGGAGATGCAGACTGCCCCGATGGAGGCGGACAGGGCTACATGCACTAGTGATGATATCTTTTTAAAGAAAAAAAAGCAAAGGGTGGGGCTTGGAGCAGCAGGCAGCTGGGGAACAGAAGAGGAAGTGCAGGAGTAATAGTCTGAAATGTTTTTGTTTAAATGATAGATGTATAAAAAACCTCTGAACTTGAGATTGTTATGATTAGTTGAGGCAGTTGGGATTACAGACACGTGGCTTGGTGAAGAGGATGTTAATGAATATAATATAGAAGGATGTTATATGGAAGGTGACAAGCTCATAAGGTAGGATAGATGGGTCATTCCATCCCAAATCAACCAGAATGTGAGAAGTGCCCCAGGTCACTCTCAGAAAATTCTGAAAAAATTCCCAGTTGAAGCACTACCCAAAGAATGAATGTTTGCAAAATTTCAGGTCTGTAAGTGCAGTAGTTGCTGAAATATGGCCATTTATATTTTAAGGCATTTTTTTTTCGATTTTTGCAAAATGCATTTTTGACCAAATTTGAATGTTTATTTACAGCAAAGTCATGATGTTGCAGGGTTGTAATCTTGAATATAGGGCTAATTTTTCCTGAATTTTTCATTTTTAGCTTTATAAAAGGTGTATCTTCAGTCCCAGGTCATCTACTGACTACCCAAAATGGAGAGAAAGCTGATTTTGCGAAATTATGCTGTATCTCTGCAGTACTGCTGAGAGAGAGTGGCTCATTTTCTAGATCTGAAATTTTTCATGGTGTCTAAACTGATGTTTATGCATGTATGCAGCAGTCAGAAGTTTTAAATAACCATTTCCTCCAGCTCCAGTGGCCTATTTATATTAGACCATTTCACATTTTTCCAAAAACTAGCCCATATTTCACCACAAAAACTACTGGATGACAGTGAATGACAGCCTTGAAATTTTTACCATGTATTGGCACATATTTAAGGATAACACATAACCAAGTTTCATCTGTAGTATCAGATTGGTTCTATTTTTAAAGCTATAAAATATTTGACAATTTTTACACTAAACGCATCAGTTGAAGTCGAAATGTGTGAGCGCTCTGGCCTTTGAAACCAGAAAAACAAATAAAGAAATGGCGGTAAACTTTAAAAACCGTTTGGGGATCAGCCATTCAGTTTCTGTGCTCTCTTTTCTTCTTTATTTAGAGTAATTAATTGCACTGCTCAAAACAAAATGCATTATAAGCTAATTAAGTAATATCAGTACTAAAATATTAACCTGAGTTAAATTAATCTCAGTCAGCTAGCTGTTGGTATCAATGCGACTCGGCAAACTTTAACTTTGTCAGTCCAGAAAACACCCGCAACTTGAAAAGCTGGTTGTGGTTGTTGGTAGTGCTAACAAACGTGTCTACAAACTGTAGCCTCTGATGAACCGATATTTAGCTGTTAAATAGCAAGAATAAATAAAAGTTAAAAACTCATTTTCTTTGATGCTTCCGTACTAGCAGTTTGTCAACATCTTGCTGGGTAATGGGTCGGCATTTACGGAATATGGACTCTGTGTGGATTACATGAAAGAGACTTTACGTGCCGCTCACATCTATCTTCCTATGTGGATTCTCAGTTACGCTGATAAGTATGGGTGAAATTACGGCGGCTGATCAGTCATCTCATCTCCGTTTACTAAAGTTATGTCCAAACTAACCACAATATTGTCTCTCCTCAATTGAAAAAAACAGTAAAAGGAAGGATATTTGACGTGGTTTTGTGTGCATGTACCTAGATCTGACATTGACTGAGCTTTGATTGAAATGAAGGAGCAGTGCTCGCTTATATTTACTTAGATGCCTGGAAAAGGTTTGAACATAGACTGGGGGCGGAGTTTACCTTGACTGTGGGAGGTGGCATTTGTACCACTGCTCCCTGGTTGGATGAGGGCATTCGGTGTTAAACCTAGGTCTCTCTGGTCTGGTTTGGTTTGGCCTGCATTTCAGCTGTCCAGTCATGCACCAAAAGTGGACTGCACTTTATTCTTAAGCCTAAGGACCATACAGTGTAGGAGGTCATCTCAGGTCGCTGGAAATCGTACGCGTTGTTTTAAACTCGCCTCCTTCTCTCCTCCGCTGGCCCCACCTCCTCCTCAGCGCTCACCCAGTCCGATGGTGCGCTGCTCTGGCTGGGAGGAGTCTCGCTCCATCAGTGAAGGGAACTCGCCCGCCTCCGCACGCTCTGGCCCCGCCCCTGCCCATGGCCCTGCCCACTTCTGGAAACCTGTGAGCTCTGTGTATACCTGCGCTCAGTGATCTCACAGTACTGCGTGGCCAGTGCCACGAGATGTGCCATGCCCTGTGGTTTGCCTGTCGTGATGTGGTTCAGTCCTCCAGCTGCGATTTCATCTGGTTGTGATGTAGTCTCTTCTGCATGTTGTGACGTGACGTGGTTTTCCTGCCATGATGTGACGTGGTTGTAACATAATCTGATCTGCCTATCCTGACGCAGAGTGATCTTCCTGTTGTGACGTGATTGGTTCCTCCTGTCGTGATGTGATGTGCTCCACTGGCCATGGTGTGCCCTGGTCAGGTCATAATCATGTGGTTCCGGACTGCCTTCCTGTTCGTTTTTCTTCAGTTGTCTTTCCACTCCTGAAATCTTCTGGGATGGAAATTCTGCATTGAAGTAATCTCTGAAACGAACAGTGAAATGGCAAAACTGAATAGAAGGATGTGAAACTTGCAGAAAAGCTGAGTTGACCATTCTTTGTATGTGTCAGATCTTCTGTGCCTCTTGAGCAATGGTGTCAAACTGGTGTAAAAGGGCCAAGGGGCTGCAGGTTTTCAATCCAACCAAGCAGAAGCTCACCTGACACAACTGACTCAATCAAATGATCTCGGCCTGCATGGTTGAATAGTTATATCAGGTGACCTTCTGATTGGTTGAATTGAAAACTAGCTGACCCTTGGCCCTTTTACACCAGTTTGACACCATCGCTCTAGAGTTTCAGGAAAAGGGCGTAACTAGCTGCCAATCAGTATAATCTGTTTTCTACAGGAACAGGGCGTGATTAACTGCGCTCCAGTGTCATTTATGCTATGTATGTTTCAGGAGCAGGGAGTGGCTAATTGCCTGCCTCCCCGACCTGTACAGGCTCCTGGAGGAACTGAGAATGGCACGGCCATGCCCCCACCTCACAATGCCTACACCCACCCCGGGGAGAGAGGCAGAACCCTGTCCACCTCCAGCAAGGTGCGTTTGACTGAAAATATCAGTCCTCCAGGATCTGTCAGTCACACAGCACCTGTCAATCTCTAAGGACCTGTCACCAGCTCCGCACCTGTCAGTCACTCAGGGCCTGGCACTAACTCCGTACCTGTCAATCACTCAGGGCCTGGCACTAACTCCGCACCTGTCAGTCACACAGGGCCTGGCACTAACTCCGCACCTGTCAATCACTCAGGGCCTGTCACTAACTCCACACTTGTACAAACCCCAATTCCTATGAAGTTGGGACGCTATGTAAAATGTGAATAAAAATAGAGTACAATGATTTGCAAATCCTTTTGGGCCTATATTCAATTGAGTACACTGCAAAGACAAGATATTTAATGTTCAAACTAATAAACTTTGTTGCTTTTTTTGGAAATATTCACTCATTTTGAATTTGATGCCTGCAACATGTTCCAAAAAAGCTGGAACAGGGGCAACAAAAGACTGAGAAAAGCGAAAAGAAAGTTGAGGAATGGTCAAAAAACACCTGTTTGGAACATTCCACCTCAAGCAAGGATGGGGCAAAGTTCACCACTTTGTGAACAACTGCGAGAGCAAATGGTCCAACAGTTTAAGAACAGAACCGCTGCCAGCTTCTCTGGGCCCAAGCTCTGAGATGGACTGACGCAAAGTGGAAAAGTGTGCTGTCCTACAACAGCTTGGCTTCGTGATAAGAGTGTAGGAAATAGACTGGCCTGCCTGCAGTCCAGACCTGTCTCCCATTGAAAATGTGCTGCGCATTATGAGGCGCAAAATACGACAGCGGAGACCCCGGACTGTTGAGCAACTGAAGTCGTACATCAAGCAAGAATGAAAAAGAATTCCAGCTACAAAGCTTATACAATTAGTGTCCTCAGTTCCCAAACTCTTACTCAGTGTTGTTGAGAGGAAAATGGTGAAACACAGTGGTAAACATGCCCGTCCCAGCTTTTTTGGAACGTGTTGCAGGCATCAAATTCAAAATGAGTGAATATATCCAAAAAAACAATGAAGTTTATCAGTTTGAACATTAAACATCTTGTCTTTGTGGTGTTCTCAATTGAATGTAGGTCGAAAAGGATTTGCAAATCATTGTATTTTGTTTTTATTCACGTTTTACACAACATCCCAACTTCATCAGAATTGGGGTTTGTATATCACGCAGTGCTTCTTCCTCTCCCAGAAGACGCATGTCCCGTCAGCAGTTTTACTCTCTCAGTAGCTGTTCACTGCTCAGGTGTTATTAAACTAACACTGCCTTTCACTAACCTTTGGCTCCATAAGGTTCCAATCAGAGGTTTGTGCTGGCTCTCATGAGTAAGAGGATGAGCTCTGAAGCCTGGCTGTATGGAGCTATAAAGCTCTGAAGCTTTGGCTTTGCTTCAGCTAGATTTCTCGTGCCTGATAAGCACTTTCACTTTGGTTTTAGCGAGCAGGAAGGGTGATTGTGCCAAAACTGGAGAATTTGTTTAGAGCGCTTATTTGGGCTGGCTCTTTGGAGCGTTTGTTAGGAGTTTAAATTTCATTGTGATTTCACATGCATACCTGATATTATTTTCAGAGCGTTTTTAAAAATTCCTGCCGGAAGAAAAGTAAGACTATTTGCTAAAATCTTTGTTGCTGTTAGGGGATAATGTGTGTTAATCTGAGTGAGATGCTGTGTCAATATGATAGATGTGTTAATGTGAGCGCAGTGCTGTGTTAATGTTAGTGAGGTGCTGTGTTTATGTGAGTGAGATGCTCTGTTACTGTAAGCGAGGTGCTGTGTTCATGTGAGTGAGATGCTGTTAATGTAAGCGAGGTGCTGTGTTTATGTGAGTGTGATGCTCTGTTAATGTGAGCGAGGTGCTGTGTTTATGTGAGTGAGATGCTCTGTTAATGTGAGCGCAGTGCTGTGTTAATGTTAGTGAGGTGCTGTGTTTATGTGAGTGAGATGCTGTTAATGTGAGCGAGGTACTGTGTTTATGTGAGTGAGATGCTCTGTTACTGTGAGCGAGGTACTGTGTTCATGTGAGTGAGATGCTGTTACTGTGAGCGAGGTGCTGTGTTTATGTGAGTGAGATGCTCTGTTAATGTGAGCGAGGTGCTGTGTTTGTGAGTGAGATGCTCTGTTAATGTGAGTGAGGTGCTGTGTTTATGTGAGTGAGATGTGTTGTGAGTGAGATACTAATATGAGTGAGGTGCTGCGTTTATGTGAGTGAGATGTGTTAATGTGAGTGAGATACTAATAGGAGTGAGGTGCTGTGTTTATGTGACAGATGTGTTAATGTGACTGAGATACTAATGTGAGCGAGGTGCTGTGTGTATGTGAGTGAGATGCTCTGTTAATGTGAGCAAGATGCTGTGTTTATGTGAGTGAGATGTGTTAACGTGAGCGAGGTGCTGTGTCTATGTGAGTCAGGTGTTATGTTAATGTGAGTGAGACGCTGTGTGGATGTTTGTGGTTGTAAAAGGTATTTTGTGAATCCTTGCAGCCCCAGACTGCACGGGAGCAGCTGGCCCTCACGCTGGGTGGAGGGGGGCTGAATTCAGACGCTCCGCGCACCAGCCACGACTCGCTGCACTGCTCCAGCGGCTACAGCACACAGACCACCACACCCTCCTGCTCAGAGGACACCATCCCGTCCCACGGTCAGCTCCACCCTCCGCCAAGCATGCCCCACCCCCTAGCCACCCTCCTCCACCTTAGAGTACCCGCACAAAGAGAGTAGGGACATTGGAAGTCCTGAAAAATGTTGGTCACGTGACTCACGGAGCCATTTTGATTTTGGCACCGTATTGTGAATCAAAGTAATCTAATGAAATGACGGGTTGTTGCACCTTTAGTGCAGCAACAAATCTGAGAAAAGATATAAGATGTACAGGTCCCCTGCATATCAACTAAGACAAAAGGTTTGGAAAAACAGAGTGAGCAGAGTGGGATGAAAACCAACTTTATCGTACTCTAATCGCGAGCAGTAGCTAGCTAGCTAGCCAAATAGTAGCAGCTGAGTAACTTGGTAATCCTTCCTAGCTAGCTAGGCAGTTAATGTTCACGCTACATTAGCTTGCTAGCCAGCCAAGTTGGCTTCGGTTGTTGGTGAAGTTAGCCAGCTCGCTTCATGAGCTAAAGTTTACCGGTAAGCTTGGCAAAAAGTGCGAAAAATTGTCTGATGAATTTCAACTTATTTGGCTTGCCAAGCTGCTTGGCTAACTGACATCACATTTAAAGCTAGCAACGTTAGTTGTCAAACGTTAACCGATTGCAAGTAAACTGAAGTTTCAAAATAGCGTTGTAAATTTGCATTGATATCAAGGGGAGATTAGTTGGTAACGCTGATACTGCACTTCTCATTGATGAGCGACGAGTGATTTCAGTCGGGCAGAGAGAGCAGCTGCAGCAGGACTGGTTCAAAAGTACAGAACTAAGTGCGTACCTTACCAGTTCAGTGAGAGACAAGTCTTTTGATTTCCAAATATGGGACGATTTTGTATTGTAAGGGACGGTTGGTAACCCTAACACACACAGACACAGATGCAGCTTCGCTCACCGGGGAAGCAATCAAAATGGTGTCAATTATGGGTTGTCTCTACTTTCTTGATGTAGGTACTCTACTCCTCCTCTCCCATCCCCTTCTCTCACCTTCAGTTCCCCGTACTGCTCACCCAGCAACCACCTGCTTGCTAGCATGGTTAGCGTCTGCACTCAGAATCACCAAGCTCTACAGCTACCTGCAGCCAGCAGGTGGTAAAGCTTGTTAGAAATTGGCTGCTCAGTAACCTCTGAACAAGCTGTAGAGAGGCGGTGGCCCAAATATGCTAAGGTTTGGGTACACAGGCTGTTTTTACTCATAACTGAGCCAAGTTTTAGAAGTTCAGAAGAGTCAAGTCGTCATGTAGTGGCCCGGCTTTAAAGCTCTGTTATTTCCCGAGTTCCTATTCAACATGATATCTATTATTCATTAACTGTTATCTGATATCATTGGCTTATGTCCATTTAAATCAAAAAGTTTTCTGTCACACTTTATTGGGGATAATTTTTTCCCCAAATTGTCCTGTTTTTGGGTGTGCACTACAAAAAACTGAAAGGTAAAAATCCGTATTGTCTTTAGACATGTTGGTTTATGTTTGTTTGCTCACTGTAAGTTTTAGCCGAGTCTGGCTTCTGAGCACACCGAACACAAATGCTTTCTGCTTCTGCCTGTGTCTGCAAACTTTGCCTGTTTAGCCCTATTCTGCCTGCCTGTCTTTCCTGCCTGCGTGTGTCTGCCTGCGTTTGTCTGCCTCTGTCACTCACCAGACCCACCTGTCTCCTCCCCGGCTCACGCCGTTATCACCATGGTTACGGCACGCGTGCAACTGCGTCCGTACCAGATGACGCTAGACATCTGGTCCGTTTTTACACAGCAGAAGCCAAACCAAACGTCATACAGCTTTCCCGTATTTTTGTGGCATTCCAACATTTCATTGAACATCTTTTTGTTGCTGTCTGAAAAAATAAGTAAGCAATCAAAATAAATGGATATAAGTTAAATGTAATTCTATATTCTTTTTTCAGCCATAAAGAAAGAACCTCCACTTTATGGTAGGTTTTTGTATGTTGTAGCATTTTACTTTTTGTTCTGCATCTCTGTCCTCAGAAACAGTAAAAGCTGATTGAATGTTACAGCAGCTCTGTGAGTTGGGATTTAAGCAGTCCGCTGCTTTGGGTCCTTGTGTAGCTGCAGCAGGTTAAACCCCAGGCCAGCTCCCTTCCCTGTTTTCCTGTCTCAACGCAGAAACAGATCACAGACTCTGCTTGTCCGAACTCACTGACGTGGCCTTTATCAGCTGTTCTCCTCCCTAACAGGAAACAGTGATTTAATGCTGTCATGCCATTAGACCTGAATGCTTCTGAAGGTTATATTTTGGGCACTGTGACAAGCAGCCTGTTTTTAATTCCTGCTGTTTCCTTGTGTTACCTTGTTTAATTAACCTTCATTAACTCTGATTAAAGGAAAGTGTCTCAGTTACAGAAGGTACTGCGTCAGACGCAGTGAGAAGTGTTTTTTATACCAGTAGAGCTGCCAATGTATTGAGTCTTATGCTCACCAAAATTAGGCAGAACAAAAAAGTCCAGTGTTTCTGGTAATGTCAAAAATTTGGGGTCAAGGGGATGGATTTCTCTTTTATTTGTATTTTTTTCACAGAGAAGTGGCAAATGGCATTAATGATACAGGACACTGCCAGCATTTAGAATTCCTTTGTATTTCAGTTTCTTTTCATAATTTTAGTTCAGAGTAAGGGCCACAAACACAAAAAATTTTCAATAAAATTTGGCATTGAAAAAAAGATATTGAAAATTGAAAAATGGCTGGGAGTTAAAAAAGAAAAATATTTCTGGGATCATAAACTCCTTGACCACAAGTGCAAATCATCTGACTGTGATTGTCTTTGTTATCTACCGTTTATAAGCCAAATAAGATGGCTCTCCAGAAGGCTTACCCAAGCTGTCGGAGCTCTCAAAATTATGTGCTGTCAATTCATAAAATAATCATATGTTTAACACAAATCAACTTTTGACTTGTGAAGTTTTACATGAATTAATGATTTTCTGGTGGAACTTGGCATGAGTTTATCAATATAGGTGCAGATGGACGTCAATAGTCACCAGTAACCTCTCCGAACCGAAACATGCCTTTTCTCCATGATCAACTTCAGAGTTTTCTCCATTTTTCTACAAAGCCACATCAGAAAGCACCCATGCTCATTAATGCAACTGCTTATTTTACTATCAGAACGTTCATTCTGAGACGGAAAGCTTGCTGTTTACAATTCCGATCATCCAAGTGAAACGCAAGCTTGCATAAACCCTTTAGACACCCTATAAGGAGCAAATATAACTCAGTAACACTGTAATATCTGAAATATACCACAATTTAACAAAACAGGCATTACACTATCAGGAAAAAGCAGGCAATGTGCTACTGTAGATGGAACAGACTCAGTGCACAGAGTATGGCTGGGGTTTTACCGCAGTCCTGGAGCTGTTCTCATTTCACACGAAGCCTAGGCATTCGATTTTGTTGAATGCGGTATAGATTCTAAAACATCACTATATTCAGCGAAATTCTGCCATATACAGTATAATTGGCGAAGGCTGATGGTTACCCATACTAACCAATGTGGCAAACAAGCTCTGTTATCATCATCGATATGGTAAGTTGAAAATAAAAAACAGCTAGCTAGCCATTAGGATGCCTTCTTTCTCTATTCTACTCACTCAAATGGAAGCAAAACTCTCCATCAATGAAGTCCTTCTCCAGATAAACGGTAATAGAGACTTCCGGTAAAAGGATCTCTCCAATACTGCTCCATTCAGTATAACTCCCATTATCCATGTCAGAATCAAACTGCCACCACATAAATGTAATCTAGAGACTTCTAGGCTGGTTTTGGAAGTCTTTTTTTTTTTTTTTGTACTCACATCATTCAGCTGCACACAGTTAAGAGAATACAACCTAAGTAGCTGTTTTGCAAGGGTTTAAATACTCTTCTTAGGGTCCAGTCAAAGTCTGTCAATTATTCTGGAAAGTTTATACTGTGTGGAATTGGATGAAAACATGTCAATCAATAGATAACTGGTTTATAGTTCGGATGGGCGTGAACTAAGACTCTGCTTTACACAGATAAGCCTGAGCAAGCATTAGAGACACTGGATATCATTGAGAGGTCGTAAGGAACTGTTAAATTTGTCGTGAGATGAATCTACGCGTAATTCAATGTTAGGGAATCACATGTTTTTAATGTAATTCATTGTAGAATGATATAGTATCAATACTGTGTTGAATTTTTGCTTCAGAAAACTGATTTTTTTCACTCCTCCTCAATTGAGATACCTTTAGCCTATTATTGCTGAACTTGTTGCAACAAAGGTCAACAATTTTTTTCTGTCACAAGGGATCATTTTTATTTACTGCTGGATAGATACTATGGGCAAGTATATTAGGCAGTTTGCACATCAGGCTTGGCTGAGGAGTTTACTTCATATAGTTCCTGAGGGGTGGAACCCTAACTCGTCCATATTCTAAACCAAGTTCGAGCTTGGCTTGCTAGTGAATATTCAATAACTGATCTGGGTGTGCCATTTAGTGATAGAATAGTGTAACTGCATGCATAAATAGAGCCGCTCTATTTCCCCTGGCATCTACATCTACACAGAGGGGTTAAGGAGAAACAATGGCAATTCATATGACAGTTAAGTGTCGATAGAGTGGACAGACCTAACATTGATGTAGACTTTCATAAAGCATTTCAGCAGCAAGATCGATGGCTCTTACTTGGATGAAGCTTTACCAAATCCATATCACTGAATCTTTGTCTTCCATACTATCAGAAGGTTCTTCTTGCATTTCTTCCATATTACGGATTACTTGGTGTAATACACTAAAAGAAAGATGAGGATCTGCTCCCTCCAACAATACCCAAATATGGAAATGTTGGGCTATCTTCGGAATAGTTCAACTCCTCAAATAAAATGACGTGTTATTTTCTTGAAAAATCTTATGTATACTGGACAAAGAAAGTTAGGGATCACTCTGATTTTTAATATTGAAATATGATATGGAACATAATTTGAACTATCAAATATTTCAAATTCGAAAATTGGGGTGATCCCTAATTTTCTTTGTCCAGTATATTTGATTACTCCCACGCAGCAAACTTTGTCTGTGCATTGCAACCCATTTTGTTTTCACTAATTTGAAAACCATCAATCAAAATGACAGAAAGTGACACCCCATTTGTATTTTTTATGGAATCTGAGGATGAGTTGAGCGGGACCTAAATAGTAGTTCAGAAGAGTTTTCTGGGGGAAATTATTCGAGGGTGATCTTTCATCAGAATATGAACAGCCGATGACGTCGACAGCTTACCCATACGATGTTTTCATGAACTTTTTTGTGTGGCAGTGCTTTTCCTTGGCTATTTTGTCTTCATATAGGCCATTGTCGAAATAATTAATGGAACCGTGGGGTGCCATGTCGCAAGTGAAAAGTTTTGGACCTAAAACACGCCCGTGGGGAACCCTTTAAGTAAGGGGGACACTGGAGGGTGGAGATATTCAAGTAATTATTGAGCAGGTTCCCTCATTTTTAAGTTGCTGCCTGTACCCCGTTCTCAGAATATGCAAAAGGTGGGTGTCATGTCCCGCTGGATCATGTGCAACACTGAAGTGTACGAGAGATACAGTAAGAGCCCTAAAGCCTCGTTTTCAGAAGCAGTCTGATTCAGCGCAGTTCAATCTTCGAAACTTCAGAACAGTTTTTTGCATTTCTATTGTCAAATGTTGTGGCTGGTACAGAAATAAACATTCCAATCCATCTCGTTTTTCATTGCCGTCTGTTGTTGAGGTACCTTGCACACTGATCTGATACTAAAAGGTGGCGCTAGTAATACTGCAGTCCGTTGATTAGTCAAGAGAGAATGGACACTCGTCAAGCACTAATCACAAACTCAACATTTTCGTGGTTGATGCAGCTATTACCATTCAGTAAATATCTAGCCTATACTTAAGACTACTGTCTGCGGTGGAAATTCAAACTCGATCTAGGGTTTAGGTACCAGGCCTTGCAGGTTAGGCACTGGCTCTAAGGGTACTAAACCAAAAATTTTTGATGGAAATGCAGCTTATGTCCGCAATCAACAACTAACAGATCATTAGTCACTTTCAGGAGAATAGTTTCTGTTCTGTGTAGGATTTTTAAACCAATCAGATATACAGTACATGGCCGTACAGTTGAGTCCTTTCTTGAGCCAGGGATATTTTTCATGATATGGAGTCAGCCTCCATCCCTTTGAAGGAAATGTGGACTCTCATACAAAAGCACTCAATGATTTTGTGCTTCCAACAGTTTAAAAGTTTAAAGAGAATTTAGAGTTTCCCCGCTCATAGTGATATCCATCCATGGTTTAGGATTGGCATAGCAGAATGTAGTCGTGTCGTGACTTCACACCGCTCAAATGCTCTTGGGATCAACTGGAGAGTAGATGTCTGCCCAGTCTCGTCCCCCGACATCACTGCCTGACCTCTTAAATGCTTCTCTAGCTGGAATGGAGACAAATCCAGACAGCAGTGTTTTAAAGCCTTCTCAGGAGGGTGGTACTGCTGTAGCTGCAATGATGGCACCATCTCCACATTAATTTCAGTTAATTTTGAAATTCGATGTTTGATTAGTTACTGTCCTCATAAATTTAGTCTTGTTGTGCACCTCAAAGCTGTGGTTTCAGCTCTGAAATGACTGCAGTGGGGAAAAAAATTAACTTAAAATAGTAACTCCTGACTATTAAGAATTGGTTACTCTTCAGAACTTTGGAGTCAAGGTCAGTTAATGTGAGATTTTTGATTAGAGGTTAGAACTCTGCATTCCTGAAATCGGTTTGAATGAAACTTGGGATGAGACTGGAATGAATGTTTGGGCTAATGAATTCAAACCCTCTTTAGAGAACTTAGGAAAGAATGTCAAGGAGGGCAGTCTGAGGGTTTCATATCTTGCAAAAAAAAGGGAGAAATTGCTCAAAATGATCAAGGGCTGTAGTGTACTTCCAAGAGGCAGAACACTTGTGAGCAGTTGGTTTGATTTAACAGAGATTCTGTGATTTTGTGGACAAAACATTAAATAAAAATAAGAGAACCCAGCAATGCTAGAAGTAGATGGCAAAATAAGCACTGTAAATATAATAATAATGCTTTTGGGTCTCTGATTTATTTGGAGATAGTGTTTAGAGAAGCGGCTTTACAAGTTTCATTTCTGTCCTCCTGTCTGCTTGAAATATGTGGGGGTTGGAGCCTTTCTTTGCTAATGCTAACGGCACCTCTCCTTTTCCTCAGACTATGACTACATCTCACTGCATGGAGGGGAGGAGGTTCACGAGCATTCAGAATTCGACAGGTCCTCCACCATCCCGCGTAACAGCGACCTGGGACAGAACTACCGGAAGTTGTTCCAGAGCAAGCGTCCTGCCTCCACTGTGAGCCTGCTGGCAGAACCGGAGCCGCTGCTGGGCTCGCCCCACGTGGCCACTATCCGCCGAAAGCCCTCCAGCAAACCCAACTTCCGTCGGGGCACCATCAGTGGGGGCGTCCCCATCCCCATCTGCACACCCCAGGTTCCCCTACGGCCCCAGAGGGAGGCAGGAGACCTGTCCCACGCCAGGCAGGGCCTGTGCACCTCCACCCAGAGCCTGAGTGCCGTCACACCTTCCTCTCCTTCGCCCTACTACGCCTTTATCCCCCCGCAGGCTCCACCCGGCCAAGTGCAGCTGCCCCCGCAAGCTAACAAACCGCCCCATCCACACCAGCATCAGAATCTGCCCCAGTATCTGCCCCACCAGCAGCAGACTCTGCCCCAACACCAACATCTGCCCCACCAGCAGCAGAATCTGCCCCAACAACAGCCCCATTTGTCGCACCAGCAGCAGACTGTGCCCCAGCATCTGCCCCAACACCAACATCTGACGCACCAGCAACAGTATCTGCCCCAACAGCAGTCTCATCTGCACCATCAGCAGCAGAATCTGCCCCAACACCAACAGCTAGCCCAGCAGCAGCAGCAGCAGCAGTATCTGCCTCAAAATCTACATCAGCCCAAACAGCTGCAGAATTTGCCCCACCCCCAGGCCCTGCCCCCGCAGCATCTTCAGCTGCAGCAGCAGCTTCCCCCCCCAGTGCAGCAGCACGCCCTCTACAGCCCCACCCCTGTCACCACAGCAACCTCTCCACCCGCCGGCCCTGCCCCCAGCCCAGCTGCTCTGGAGATGGAGCCATCAGGGGGTGGAGACATGCTGTCAATCATTCGCCGTGGCGTGAAACTGCGTCGGACTGTGACCAATGACCGCTCTGCCCCTATGATTCCGCCCCATCACCATTAGCTGATGGCGCTTCGCCCCCAATCATGCTCAGTCGCCTTCGACTTGGCTTCTTTCACTGGTTACACCCAATCACCATTAACTTGGCTGCATTCCACTTCCCCCAGTCTCATCCAACCTCTTTCAGCTGATTGTCGCACCCTCACCAGCTGCCTCTCTGCTAACATAACTGAAACTAGCTTTGATTCCTGCACCCTGTTCATTTCATTTTTCTGTTTGTTTTATATTTCTCTGTTCATTTGTTTGCTATCTGTACATTTTAGGAATTTGAGATTTTTGTGTGCTGTTGAAGTCTTTGAGGAAATTTCCCAGCTGCACTCTGCTGTTGCTGATGAATCTTGGTCATCGCCACGAAAACCGTGGTCGGTTCATCAGCAGTTCAGCAGATGTGAACAGCTCTGTCAATCGTTGGTCCTCAAAGCAAAGTTATATGTTCATGTGGTTGCTGCAGAGGTATAGAAGTATATATTTTAAAATATTGCCTTGCTTACTTAGCGCACAGTCTTAAATTGCTCCTGGAGTTTTGGACAAAAATGTTTGAAGACATTCATATGTATATATTTAGCATAATCAAAATCTTAATGGTATTTAGTTTTATTAGATGGCACAGCACTGGCTTCTTCATCTTTGAAAGATCTGGGAGTCTATTTTTGTAAAGGACTACAGCCCCTGGCTCTGTTATGGGACAGGTAACGCGGAGCAGCCCAAGTCGGAATGAGGTGGACATTTTTTCAGGCTAGGTAAAATGAGCCGAAGATCGGAGTGTTGACAAAACATTTTTCTTTCATTATTATGTGGATTATAATTTTCACCTTGCTGTGTGTTCATGTTCTGGCCAGTTGGGAGCGCGCTCACAATGTGAGGTGTACATTCTGAAGCGATTTTGCTCTGGCTGGGATCTGAGCATACGCTGGACAAGTTTGGATGAACAATTTCGATGCTGATATGTGCAGTGGACCTGCTGACTCTATTGATTGAGCGGCACCATTGATCAATAATGGTTCCAAGTCTTTGGGCGTTTTTTTTTTTTTCGGATTCTGGAATGTTTGTAATGGCCTGATTTCTCAATGTTTGCCTCATTTCAATCAATAAAATCCTGTCCGTTTCCTCCGTGTGTCAAATTTAAATGGTGACGCACCACACTTCCCTTATGAACATGGGTTGAGGTAATTTTACAGTAATGAAAGCTTATTTTTGCTTCTTGAGTAATTAGTTTGTAGAGTAGATGGGTATTTGAAAGGACAGTAGGCTTTGTTCACTTTGGTTATGTAGTCAGTCATGCATTCAAGGAAACGACTTTCAGAGTTCCAGACTTGTAAAAAGAAAGTGCACTTTGAAATTATGTCTGGCAAAATCTTACAAGGGTTTAAAGTGTGTATTTTTACACAGTTCGCATTGTCTTGGGTGTGAGATCAACGTGATTACATCTGTACAATTACAATTCCTTATTTACAGTGTCACTTCCTGATTCGTCATTTACAATTTCCTGCCTCTGTTTTCATCACTTCCTGCTTCCTCATGTTAAACTTCCTGCCTGTTCTTTCATAGCCTCCTGCTCCCTCATTTTCAGCCTATCACTGCCTTTTTAATAATTTACTGCTTTGGCTACCAAGTGACCAATTACAGAAGGCCTGGACCAGTAGCACACAATGGTTTCAAATACGGCTTCCATCTCCAACCTAGATCACAACATTTGTACAGCGCCGGGGAACATTTAATGTAAAGGCTTTTAGTGCTCCTGTAAAGGCATTTAACTAACTATAAGGCACATTTTGAGGCAGTTTTGTCTCATTACAAGGGGATTTGGCATTTATTTCAACAGAACAATGGAACCGTTCATTCTTATGTTTTGCTTATTTTTGTAAATTAAAAGTGCGCAATATCTGCTGCTTTATCCACAATCGAGAGAGAGACATCAAGATCTTTCAAGTAAATAAATTTATGCTGAAGATTTTTTTTCGTTTTTGTAACTTGAGCTGTGACTCTCAGTCTTGACTTCAAACATGATTTTTTTATAGCCATGTATGACTGGACTTTGTTTTTTATGTTATTGTCTGCGATTTGAATTGAATTTATTTGTACAGGCTCAGTAAAGCTGTGCATCACAGTGATCTTTAGTCTGGGTCTTTCATTCTGCACCTTATGTACTGACTACTGAGTGAGAAGGACATTACACAGTGTTATATTTCCGTTGTTTCTTCAGAGCTATGTTATGGGGCATTGTCCTGGGGTTGTTTCCAGGGCCATGTTACAGGCTATTGCCCTCAGGGTGGGTCTTCTTGGCCATGTTATAGAGCAGGGGTGTTTGATCTAGTCCATCATGGGCCAGTGTGGTTGCTGGTTTTTGTGACAGCCCAACACTACATGCACCTGAAGTCATAACCCTGCACCCACAGTGGCCCTTCACGGGTAAGATTGGACACCCCTGTTAGAGGGCATTGTCCTGGGTTGTATTCAGAATCCAGTTACTGGGCACTGTGTTTGGGCCATGTCTTCAGAGCCATGTTACAAGGCATCATCCTTGGTTTGTATCTTCAGGGCCATGTTACAGGGCATTGTCCTTGGTTTTTAGCTTACTGGCCCTATGGGCCGATAAGCTATTGTCATAGTGTGGCGTCCGTCATCCGTCGTCCGGAACATTTTTTATCTCTTTTTTGGCCTGATGAATTTTCGTATTAATTTGCAATAACGTACTACTAGACCATATCTCCAGACGTTTTTCTCGGATTTTTGATTGAATCATTTTTGTCCGTTTCATGGGCCCTTGAAATTTTGGCTCCAATGTTAAAGATAGGACTGAGAAATTTAAAAAAATTATTTCTCAAAAACCGCGTGATAACTTTTTTCTAAATCAGGCAATCAAATTACCTTGGTACCGTCAATGTACAGTGCGAGCGCCATTTTGATTGAATCGACGGAAGTGGGTCTGTTGGGGGCGCTGTACTTCATGAATATGCAAGATGGCCTGTGGAGGCCAAATGGTTGCAGATAGAGATTAAGTTTGTATTATCGACATAAAGGAAGTCATATATGACCTATACATTGGCTACGCTAAAGTTGACCTCAGATGACTTTGAAAGGTCAAACTCGAGGTCAGGGAATATATTAACAATGTTAAAAGATATGACTTGAAATTGCAAAAAATTATTTCTCAAGAACTGATAACTTTTTTCTAAATCTGGCAATCAACTCACCTTGATGCACTCTATGTACAGTGCGAGTGCCATTTTGATTGAATCGACGGAAGTGGGTCTAGTGTGGGTGCTGTACTTTAACATTGGGTCTTATGGAGAATGGAAGCTATCGCCTGTGGAAGCTAAATGGTTGCAGATATAGATTAAGTTTGTATTACTGACATGTAGGAAGTAATATATGACCTATATTTTGGCTGAGTTAAAGTTGACCTCAGATGACCTTGAAAGGTCAAACTTGAGGTCAAGCAAACTGTTACAATTTTCAAAGGTTTCTAGGCTTGAAAATATTGAAGATTGGGAACATATGTGCATTGAACACTTATAGGAAGTCATGTATGAACTTTCATTTGGTGGCCGTTGAACTTGACCTTCGGCGACCTTCGAAGGTCAACCTTCACATAGTGATATTTCAATGACTTCTATCACCAAAACTATTACAGATAGAGCTTAGGTTTGTATTGTGGCCATGTAGGAAGTCATGTACGAAGTTTCACTGGGTGACCTTGAACTTGAACTTCAGTGACCTTGAACGGCCAAACTACGTGAAATTTCAATGACTTATGTCAGCAAAATCATTACAGATTGAGTGTAGGTTTGTATTGGAGACGTATAGTAAGTCATGTATGAACTTTCATTTGGTGACCTTCATATTGAACTTCGAAGGTCTAACTTGACCTAGAGAAAATTAAATGACTTCTATCACTGAAAAGGTCGCAGATGGAGCCTAGGTTTGTGTTACTGACATAGGAAGTCACATATGAACTTTCATTTGGTGACACTCAGCTTGACTGTTGATGACATTTGAAGGTCAAACTTGACATAATACAATTACAATGACTTGTCTTGCCAAAACGGTCACAGATGGAGTCTAGGTTTGTTTTACAAACATATAGGAAGTCATATATGAACTTTCATTTGGTGACCTTCGTATTGACCTTCAAAGATCAAATGTGACCTAGGGAAAATTCAATGACTTGTATCACTAAAACGGTCACAGATGGAGCCTAAGTTTGTGTTACTGACATCTAGGAAGTCACATATGAACTTTCATTTGGTGACATTCAACTTGACTATCAGTGAAACTTTGAGGGTCAAACTCCACAGTGAAATTACAATGACTTGTATCACCAAAATGGTCACAGATTGAGCCAAGGTTTGTATAGACATTTAGAAAGTCATATGAAGTCCATTTGCTGACCCCAACTTGACATTCTGTGACCTTTAAAGTTCACAATTGACATTGAATACATATTGACATATTTTAATGGCTTGTATCACCAAAACTGCTTCAGAGCTTAGGACTGTATTACAGAAGGTCTTATGAATGTATGTGAACTTTTATTTAGTGACCTTGACATTGATTTTCATTGATTCAAATGTCAAACTTCACACGAAATTTTCATAACTTTTATCATCGCTGTAAGACTGCTTGCCGATAAGCTACAGGACCCTTGGTCCTATTTTTGTCTTTAGGACCATGTTACAGGGCATTGTCCTTGGTTTTTGTCTTTAGGACCAAGTTACGGGGCATTGTCCGGGGGTTTTACCTTCAAGGCCGTGTTTCAGGGCATAGTCCTGGGGTTGTGTCCTCGACCTCAGGTCCATGTTACAAGGCATTGCTTTTTGGTTGTGTCTTCAGAGCCATGTGACAAGGCATTGTTCTAGTGTTGGGGTTTCTAGGCCATTGTACAGAGCACTATTGTTTGGTTAGGTGCTCAGACCCATTTTACAGGGCCTTACTGTTTGGGGAAGAGATGGCACCAGGATGCACTATGAGAAGACCTGCTGTTGTCTTGTGGAAAATGTTCACTGGGAAACCCTGGGTCCTGGCATTCATGTGAACATCAATTTATTGGAGCTACTTTGGTGTCACATGGATGAACAACAGCATATTTGGTGGGTGGTTGTAAAGTTTTGGCTCATCACTGTACAAACCCGCCTGGAAACTAATATGAAAATATTTTTAGGTATATTGGAGTTAACATCATAAATCAACTTTCTGATGAGGTTTCAGCTTTGGTACTCTGTTTGTTTATACATGACTTAAGAATGGTGAGAAAAGCAAAAAACAAACAAAAAAAAATCCAGTGAGCAGCAGTGGTGGGTGCGAATGCCTTGTAATTGAGAGCGGTTGGAGGAGAATGGCCTGACTGGCTCCATACATCTCAAACCTTGAAGTGGATGGGCTACTGCAGTAGAACAGCACAGTCACACTCCTGTTCGCTAAGGACAGGAAACGGGCCTCAGTAGGGCGAGGCTTGTCAAAACTCAACTGGACAAGATTGGACAGACCAGCAAAGATTTTTGTGTCTCAATTTTGGTTGCTACAATGACATGGTTGAGCTATACTTTGGTGTGAACAAGGATTCATGAATCCATCTTGCACTGTCAGATGTTCTAGGTGATGATGGTGGTGTAAGGTGGGGAATGTTCTGTTGGCACACATTTGGCCCCTTAACACCAACTGTGTGCCATTGTAATATCACAGCCTTGTGGAGTACTGATTCTGACTACATAGTACATCCCTCATGGCCCCACACTACCCGTCTTTTAATGGCTGCTTCCAATGAGATAATATGCCATGTCATGTAGCACGTCATCTCAAGCAGGTTCCTAAAACGTGGCAGTGAGCTGCATATACTCCACTGGCCTTTAAAGTCACCGGATCTCAATCTGATGGGGCACCTTTGTTAGGAGGTGGAATGGGAGATCGACAGCTTGAATATACAGCTGGCAAATCGGCTGTGTGATTGTGTTGAGCGTAATTGATCTGAATCTCTGAGGAACGCACCCTATGAACACTATCCATACCACAGGCACATATAGGTGTTCAATTCGCAATGTAGTGAAATCCCACTGCCGCATATATGCGCTGCTAGCTGATAGGTAGAATACTACTGCCGCATAAATGCGCATCTACCACCATTATGGGAAGCCCCAGTGACACATATATGCGTAAATCCAGGATCTGTCAACAACTTAACGATTGGTTCATATATCCGGTTAAAGAACGACGAATCAACCAATCAGAAGACGTCACAGGGAAAGAGAGAACTTCACAAATATAAAGACTAATACCTATAGCTGCCGCAGTCCCCTGAGCAGCCTGAAAATGCTCTGGTGTGCAGCCTACAAACTACCTGCAGTATGAAGCTGGGGCTATCCCTGGGGTAGGCTGCCCACAGTCTGATGGTATGGATAGTGTTAATTGAAGCTATGATGGGGTAAAGGGAGGTGCTACCCAGTATGGGAGTGGCTTACCTTATTGAACTAGCCACTGAGTGTACATTATCTTTGTGACATCTTGTATTGAAAGAGGGTGACCTTAGCAAATGGTGATTTCCTGTAGGATGGGAGTGGATTGAATGGGATATATGTGAAGATGGATGTAGGACTATGGATGATGTTTTTTATTTAAAGGCTCATGAGCACATCACTTTGTGATGTCCTTTATTGTCCAGCTATCTTTTCCCATGGAAGTTAAGGTGTTATTTGGGATGAGATTGTTCAGTGCCTTACAGGTTGATTCGGAATTATAAGTCATTGTCAGGGTGAAACATTTTAGAAGGTGGATACATCACATCTACATTGTCCGAAAAATCTTCCACCGTGCTTGTCTCTTTATCAAATTTTTTTTTTTCCTGATGCAATGTGGGTGATAAATTAGGACACATTTAAGCCTTCACATTGCAAAATGATAGTTAAACCATGGCTAATTTAAAAGACAGGATTTCACTGAGTGATGGCTGTTCATGTACTGATTTTTGCTGTTTCTAATGGGGCTTTTGAGACCCAGCAGATCTGAGCTCTCCCTGCTTGACAGACTGTGTGTGTGTGTGTGCGTGTGTGTGCGTGCGTGCGTGCGTGTGTGTGTGTCTTCCCAGGGTCCCTCCTCTGCAGGGTGTGTTTTACCAGGTTTTTGTCTGACGGCATAATCCCACCTTGCCCTTGATATTGGGACCTGAATATTTTATTGTTATTTTAGGTGCCCACCACAGCATATTCAAGCTGAAATAAATTATATTGATGTGAGCTCAAAGTGCAGACTTCCAGCTTTATATTTGAGGATATCCAAATTGGGTGAATCCATATCCAGCGAAAGGTGTAGAAATAATAGCGCTTTTTATGTGCGGTGAACTCCTTTTAGAGGCTCAAAACTAATTTTAAAAGGTGTGTTGTTCCTTCATAATTTCATTTACTAGTAAGCTCAATTGTAAAGTTCACATTTGCATTTGAAAGCAGTTGCTGTTAGCTCTCAATATTAAGCCTAAAAAGCTGTCCCTGCCAATGAAGTAACCCATCATCAGGCTGAGAAATCGAAACAAACCCAACAGTGAGATGGTGGAAACATTAGGTGTGGACAAATCAACTACTCTGTGGACAAAAGTATTGGGACACACCTCTTAATCTCTGAATTCAGGTGTTTCACTCACACCATTACCACAGGTGTATTAAATCAAGCACCTAGCCATGCAGTCTGCATTTTATAAACAATTATGAAAGAATGGGTCGTTCTGAAGAGCTCAGTGAATTCAAGTGGGCTTATTGTCATTGGTTGCCACCTTTGCAATAAGTCAGTTTGTGAAATTTCTTCCCTGCTAGATATTCTATGGTCAACTCATGAGTGTTAAGGAAAAACATAGTAAGTCTAATTTTGGTTGAAACTGAGTCAGGACCATTTTTGTACTTAATAGGCTTTGCCTCATCATATACAATAAGATACATGAAAAATAATCATTGATTTCCCATGTTTTACAATGGCAAAACCTAGCAACGCATCAGTAATTAATCAGTAGCGAAGTAAAAACCTAGCAAGTTGATCTTCCTTGGTTCTTCCACATTAAATTTTCTATTTTATTGTTATGACAAAACTTGGCAAGTTGAATTAGCCAGTTTTGAAGCAGCATGCCTATTACATGATCTGTCAAGTTAGTCCCCATGCAGAGCATTGGATGCGCAGGAGATTAATGATAAGAATTCATAATTCACACAATTCACGCACTCATAACGACTGAAAAATGGCTTCAAGAGGGAAGCAGATGGTGCAGTTAACACTGAAAAACTGTCAAATGCCACTGCAACTGCATAATTGTTAGGTTTTTGTCCATCATTTTGAGAAATGACATTTTACATTTTCAGATGGAAAAATTTTGTAAGTCATATTGCCATGGATACTGATAAAAAAGGAAAAAAAAAAACCCTCCATAAATATCGCTTATTATGTAATGAACAAATAACTGCCAAGTCAGTTTTATTGTCAGACAAGAGCTTAACCCCAGAGGGATACAGTTTTCTTTCTTTTTCTCGGAATCTGCTTTTTATGACTTACTAGGTTCTTCCACTACATTGAAGAACTGTAAGTGGTACTATTGAAAAGAGGAAGCGTTATGAACAACAGCTACACAGCCACGAAGCGATAGACCCTGTGAAGTTACAGAGCGGGGTCACCCAGTGCTGAGGCGCTTAGTGCTGAAAAATCACAAATGCTCAGTTGACTTGATGAGTTCTAAACTTCTTCTGGCATCAACACCAGCACATAAACTGTGCGCCGGGAGTTGCAGGGGATGGTTTCCATGGCCAAGCAGCTGCGTGCAAGCCTTACTGTACATCAATAACCACAATGACAAGCGTCAGACAGAGTACGGTAAAGCACGCCGCCACTGAACTCTGGAATGGTGGAAACGTGTTCTGTGGAGTGACCAATCAGGCTTCTCTGACTGGCAGCCTGATGGACAAAACTGGGTTTGGCGGATGCTAGGGAAACCTTAACCGTCTGACAGCATTGTTCCTACAGTAAAGTTTGGTGGAGGAGGGATGCTGGTATTGGGTTTTTTTTTTTTTAGGGAATGGGCTCATCCCCTATGTTTCAGTGAAGGGAAATCTTAATACTTAAGCATACCAAGACATTTTGGACAATTCTGTTCTTCAAACTTTGCGGGAACAGTTTGGGGAAGGCCCTTTTCTGTTCCAGTGTGACTATGCCTCAGTACACAAAGCATGATCCATGAAGACAGGGGTTTGGAGAGTTTGGTGTGGAAGACCATTACTGGTCTGCACAGAGTCCTGACCTCAACCCCATCAAACTCCTTTGGGATGAACTAGAACGGAGATTGCGAGGCAGGCCTTCTCGTCCAATATCAGTGACTGACCTCACAGATATTTCTCTAGATGAATGGGTAAAATTCCCACAGACAAACTCAAAAATTGTGTCAAAAACCTTCCCGGAAGGGTGTAAGCTTTTACAGCTCCAAAGGGGAGACCAGCTCCATATTAATGCCTATGGATTTAGAATGGCATGTCGTCAAAGTTCTTGTAGGTGTAATGGCCAGGTGTCCCAATAATTTTGGCCATATAATGTATTTTGAGCATTATTAAAAATGAAGAATCTCAGAATCACTAAAAGGCTGGAGGATCATAGATACTGTATTGGAGGACAGAAGAATTCTTTCCCTGGTATGGAGAAACTCCCTCAGAGCATTTGATCAGATTAAGAATGAGGAAGAAGAATGTCTTCTCAATTGTATTCAGATGTAATTGTTCATTTGGTGAGGGGAAATCTGAAGGCAAGGTGCCACGAGTACAAGCAAGAACTGAAGCCTGCTGCAATGAAGGCCTAGGGCAAGGTATCTGCAGGGAAGGAAAAATTTAGCGTCTGGTAATATTTGTGGGTATTACTAATAATAAGGGGCCAAGAACTGACTGCAAGGCACCGATTGTAATTAGAATTTTTCATGAATGTACTATGTGGCTTAACTTTCTTCCATGTCCCTGGCAGCTCATGGAACCCCTCGGTGAATTTTGACTTTGGCACATTGATTGAAGATGGTCTAAATTATCCAGGTATCAAATCTAGGGTCAATTCACCCCATACCTATAGCTCGACCAACAGGCCAAATTTCAAGGTGCTTTTTGAGTCAATCCAAATGAAATCAACCGATTTTCGGATAAGTTCCTTGGGCATAGTCATGGATTTTCTTCAAACTTAAATAGAATGTTGCTTTGGCTGGCAAATGAAAAAATATGAAGTTTTAGCTCAATTGGCCCACTAGTTTAGATTTTCTGGTGGGTCAAACAAGTGGGTGTGGCACCCCGGTTGGCGAAATTTGCATTATTATTATTTTATTTTTATTTTTTTCATTTTTAACAGGCTGTAACTCTGGAAGCAATAAAGCTAACCTCGTGATTTTTTCAGGATTTGTTCTCTAGGCACTGTACTACCCTTCATTGAAAATTAAAGTAGTTTTAACCCTTGTATTGTGGTTTTATAGGCTCTCAAAAATGCCACTTTTACAAATCGGCATCGAAACGTACACATTTTAGGGTACCATTTTCACACCCATCTGGTGACACATGTGGATTTATGGTAATATCAGCTATTAGTCAAGGTCAAAAGCTTTCTATAGCCACCAGTTAATATCCTGTAGCATTTATAGTTCTTTGGTAATATTGACCCTTATTTTTCCCCACTGTCGAGCAGTGGCGGCTGGTGAACTGGCGATAGGGGACGCTCAAAACAATCCCTTAAAATTAAAGATTGGTCACGACCTGTTTTCAATCATTCATTTAAATCATCATTACAGAAACTCCGAAAACTCTCAACATTATCAGATGTGGCCAGTTTTCATTTATAATGCATACCTGCCAACTCTCACGCATTCGGTGTGAGTTTAAGTGGCATATTTACGTTCCTCTGCTGTAGTCAGCAATTAGTCAATCAACGGGTATGTAAGAGATTCTCGCATGGAATTGAAGTCCTTGCGCACTGGAGGCGTTGGAAGCAATGGAATTGCATAAAGATGTTTCAAATGATCTTATTTCATTTAAACGATCATGAAACGCAAGCATTGCTTCCAATCCCTGAATAAAGAAAAGCGTGAGAAGTCCGGAGTCGTAATTGGTATGCGTTATAAATGAAAACTGGCCACATCTGATAATGTTCAGAGTTTTTGGAGTTTCTATAATGGTAATTTAAATGAATGATTGAAAACAGGTCGTGACCAATCATTAATTTTAAGGGATTATTTTGAGCGTCCCCTATCGCCAGTTCACCAGCCGTCACTGCTGTGGGGGGGTGACCCTTTTTTGACCCCCTTTTTCAGGATGTGGGTATCCTTTAATTTTAATTAAACCTATATTTTTGGAAAGCTCTTGATATGCGCTGCCTCCAAAATAAATTTCATTATGGAACTAGTATACCTTCGTAAAAAAATATTGAGTCATTTTCTTCAATTTTTGTCCTAAAATCAACCCCCTTTTAGGGGTCGTTCACACTTCTCAACATTTTCAAAACTGTAGAAACAGCACATTTTTTTCAGATCCTCCTCCCCCAAAAAATGTGCTTTAAAAATACATCAGTTTTACCTCAATACTTCCTCTTTTTTAAATGTAGGAAGTATACACAGATAAGCCCACTCCCACCCCCGTGATGTTGAAAATTGTGAATGGCCCCTTAAGCTGCTTTAGTTCTCACCAGTACCTTACACGAGTCACTGGTTTCTAAACCCCTTGGTGATTCTGTTAAACTCAAAATCAGAAACAGTGTACTGCCTTCCAGATCTTGCAGTTCTTGGTGCAGAGATGATTAAGAAATGGTTCAGGGGAACATGAAAAATGCTATCGATATTCTGGAGCCATAAATTTCTTGTCCATAATCCCAGCTAAGGACCTTTCTGGGAAATTATGAGCTCTCTGCCATTTTGTTTTTTAGCCATCTTAGTATCATTGTTTTTGAATGGTTTTCTATGGCAGATCACTGATGGCTTTGGTAGATTTGCTGGAATCTGGCACACTCAAAGAGCACAGTCCAAGGTACTGAGGTGCCTAATTTCAGATCAATTTGATCATTCCGTCATGCCATCAACAGTCCACATTTCTGAGTACATATTTGAAGACAACATTTTTGTATATTTTATATAATATCATAATGATATTACATATTATTATAATATTTTATATTTTTTACATTTTTTCAGTGCTTTGTTTCGAAGATTGTTTTGAATTTTTTAATTCATCATTTCTCCACAATGTGAAAATGTGACTCTGATCATTTTTTGATTGTGGTCTTCATTTGCTAATGACTTTTGAACCGTTTGTCCTAGAGATATAAGTTCCACTGAATTTGTGGGCGACAGTGAATTGAACTGATAAATCTACTGTATTGGATTCTTGAAAAACCCTTTTCGAAGAACCTATTTTGGTAACCTAGTAAATATTTGGCTTGAATCATCAAGAGAGAGTTCTGACTAAAAGTCATCAAAAGAATTGGGATGGGTCAAATGAGAAACCCAAAGTCATCAAATGAAATTTCAAGGTAAGACATCAAGACAACAAGTGAGTCATATTTCAGCAGTGCACAGTTGAACTGATACCAAACTTTACACTCGTTGTTGGTAATCGGAATACAGGGTATGTATCAAATTTCATGGCCAATTTGGGGCACTATACCATTAAAAAAAAAGTTTCAATCCCTATTACTTTGGCCCAAAAGTAGATATTTCAACTACATTTCTTGTGCTTCATCAAATTTAAGCGTCTGGGAACTTGCTCAACCTCTGCATCGGCCATTTTGTGTTTTGTTGATTGTTGTTGTTGATTTTTTAAAAAACCCATTCTACCAACTCCTCCTCGGGTTTTGTGTCTTCCCTCTTCAGACCATTGTTTTCCAGAGTTGCTGAAGTTGTCTTTTAAAGATTGCCTGGTTGAATAATATGGCGGCAGCGTACCCACAGATTTGCCCAGGAAGGCGCCACAAAGGACGAGAGGCCATGTCTCTGCTCTGCTTTTCATCACTGGTATAAAACTCAATACACATGCTTACTTTGAGGCCTGGGTTACACACACCAAGTTTAGTGAAATTTGGCCGCTTTGCTGTGCTATACTGAACAAACGGACACAGAGCACTGAGAGAACCCTACAGCCCTTAACTAATTATTAATAAATAGCGGCGTACTCCTATGGCAAGGCACTGGTCACTTTGCCAAGGTCAAAAGTCAACTCCACTAATGACCCTCACATTGCACACCTACCCCTCACAAGGAATCTGCGTACCAAATTTTAAGCTGCTGAGGTCAGTACTTTTGGAAATATGGCCTCTGTGCCAAGGTCAAAGGTCAAATCCACTAGTGACCCTTACCTTGCACACCTATCCTCATAAAGAACCTGCATACCAAATGTTAAGCTCCTGTGGCCGACACTTTCGGAGATATGGCCCGGACAAATTATGGAGCCGCCGCCCGTCCAGATGCTATAGGACATCACAATACCCCATCAGCCAGCCCATAGAGGGCTGTGGGGTGAAAACAGATGTGTCCTTGTATGTGTACAACCCCAATTCCGAAATAGTTGGGCCAAAGTGTAAACTGTGAATAAAATCAAAACGCAATGACTTTCAAATCACACCAGACAGTATTTTATTCACAATAGAACAGAGATAACATAGCAAATGTTGAAACTGAGAGATTTTACAATTTTATCCACAAAATGAGCTCATTTCAAATTTGATGGCTGCTACAGGTCTCAAAAAAGTTGGGACAAGGGCCTGTTTACCATGGTGTAGTATCCCCTCTTCTTTTTAACACAGAGTGGAGGCGTCTGGGCCTTGAGGAGACAGGTTTCTTGAGTTTAGCCATTGGAATTCGATCCCACTCTTGTTTTAATACAGGCTTCCAGCTGCTGGAGAGTTTTCGGTCTCCTTTGATGGACTTTTCCTTTAATTATGCGCCAAATGTTCTCAATCGGTGAAAGATCAGGACTGCAGGCAGGTCAGTTCAGCACACGGACTCTTCTACTACAAAGCCATGCTGTTGTAATAGCTGCAGTATGTGGTTTTGCATTGTCCTGCTGAAATACACAAGGCCTTCCCTGGAATAGATATCGTCTGGAGGGGAGCATATGTTGCTCTAAAACCTTTATAAACCTTTCAGCATTCATGGTGCTTTTTAAAACATGCAATTGTCCCACACCATATGCACTAATGCATCCTCATACCATCAGAGATGCAGGCTTTTGAACTGAACGCTGATAACAGGAGGGGTGGTCTTTCTCCTCTTTAGCCCGGAGGACACGACGCCCATGATTTCCAACAAGAATGTCAAATTTGGACTCGTCTGACCACAGGACACTTTGCCATTTTGCTACAGTCCATTTTAAATGAGACTTGGCTCACAGAACACGGCGGCGCTTCTGGATCATGCTCAACAATGGCTTCCTTTTTGCATGATAGAGTTTTAGGTGGCATCTGTGGATCGCACGGCAGACTGTGTTTACAGACAGTGGTTTCTTGAAGTATTCCTGGGCCCATTTAGTAATGTCAATGACAGAATCATGCCGGTGAGTGATGCAGTGGCGTCTGAGGGCCCGAAGATCACGGGCATCCAGAAAAGGTCTTCGGCCTTGTCCCTTATGCACAGAGATTTTTCCAGTTTTTCTGAATCTTTTGATGATGTTATGCGCTGTCGATGATGAGACCCTCAAAGCCTTTGCAATTTGACGTTGAGGAACATTGTTTTAAAGTATTCCACAATTTTTTACGCAAGCCTTCACAGGTTGGAGAGCCTCTGGCCATCTTTACTTCTGAGAGACTCAGCCTCTCTAAGACATCCCTTTAATAGCCAATCATGTTACACTCCTGATGCCAGTTAACTTAATTACTTGCTTAATGTTCTTTCAGCTGATTCTCTTATATATTAATAGCTTTTTCAGCCCTTTTTTGCCTGTTACCCAACTTTTTTGAGACCTGTTGCAGCCAGAAAATTTGAAATAAGCTCATTTTGTGGATAAAAATGTAAAATGTCTCAGTTTCAACATTTGAAATGTTATCTATGTTCTATTGTAAATAACGTATTGGCTCATGTGATCTGATTGCATTTTGATTTTATTCACAATTTACACTTCGTCCCAACTATTTTGGAATTGGGGTTGTAATGACATTTTGTTCCAATGGCAACAGACCACACAGAGAAAACCAGATACTTCAACCAATTCTACATCATTACATCATTACATGTCAAGTCCTGACTGGGAAATGGACACATGCATCTATGACCTAATGGTATGGCGAATAAGGTACAATCAGTTTGAAGCTGTTATAACAGGGATCTCTCCTGCACCCTTTGATCTACTGGCACAACTTATACACTAAATAGTGTTCCGGAAGACATTGGACTTGCCATAGTGACCTGAATATAAGATGACATGCTTTTTTTTGAGAAATTGCATCTTGTTTAGGAATACTAGACTTTTGAGTATCATTATACAGAACCTACAGCAGGTGGCGCCATTTATATAAAAATGGTTTTCACAAGGAGTTGGCTTGATGGTGTAGAAATGTTTAGTTTAGACTAATTTTTGTTTATTTAAATAATTAATTCATTTGAAAACATGACTACATTTTATTTTTTATTGAAATCTAACAAATTCATTTAACTTGCTTTATTCAGTGTGTTTTATTAAACCCATCTGAAATGAAATGATTTTCTTTAAAAGTCAAGATTTCATCTTCTAAACGTACAACCAAAAAAATGATGATCAGGGACATGTTATTATATTTTTCCCACGATTATAAATTTTTCTAAAAAACCCAAAATTTGGTCTCCAACAGAACTGGCACTTTGTACCGCAATATCCCAAGAAGGAACCCTGCATATCACAGCAGGGTATATATTTTTTGAAAGTTTATGCTTTCAAAGAGAGAGGTAATGTCAGTATAGTGTGAGGATGTACCAGTTTGTGCTCTCACAGAGAGAGTTGTAATTTAAGTATATTGTATGGATGTATCAGTTTGTGCTTTCACAGAGAGAGTGGTACTATGAGTATAGTGTAGGGATGTACCAGTTTGTGCTTTCAAAGATAAAGGTAATGTCAGTAGAGTGCAAGGATGCACCAGTTTGTCTTTCACAGAGAGAGTGGTGATGTGAGTATATTGTATGGATGTACCAGTTTGTGCTTTTACAGAGAGAGATGTCATGTGAGTTTAGTGTAAGGATATGCCAGTTTGTGCTTTCACAGGGAGATTGGTAATGCGAGTGTTCTGGAAGGATACACTAGTTTATGCTGTCACAGATGATGGGAGTGCATGTGCTTTGTTAAAATGAACCAGTTTGTGCTTTTACAGAGAGCTTGGTAATTAGCATATAGTGTAAGGATGAACCAGTTTGTGCTCTCACAGAGAGCGTGGGAATGGGAGATTTCTCCGAGGATTTCCCAGTCCTCACGTTCACAGAGAGAGTGAGAATGTGAGTTTTGTCCTTGGATTTATGCATTTTTGCTTTCACAGAGACAGCGGGAATGTAAATGTTACGCCTGCATGAACCAGTTTGTGCTTTCACTTGGAGAGAGGTGAAAAGTGAGACCTCCCTGTAAGAAATGAATGTTTCTTGCTTTCTGCAAATATATACTTACTATTTTAAGCATTGAATCATTTCCTTTAAATTCTAAATTAGATCTTCGTCGATATATTGAACACAAGATTGGGAGGATTAACAACACCCTCATTTTTTCATGATGTTTTAAGATTATATTTACCAAGGGTGCCAATATTGGTGGGGGGCAATATATGGGCGGTTAAAGGGCATCTAAAGTTGATTCTCAGACAGGACGTTGAACGTCCAATGTTTACAAACAAATCACTTGCTTTTGTCGACATCTTGCATTGTCACATGACCAATTTCATTCATCAACCAATGTTTTGTGTACAAGCATAGATAATCCTTCTATTTTGGTTCATTTGCGCAGGTGCGGCTCGCTGATTGGCTGATAAACAAAAACAATGGGAATTGACTTTAGATGCCCTTTAAGTTCCTCTTTTCACAGAGTATGAAAGGTACATTCTAACAGCAAAACTGCTACATCCTTGCAGAATACACCAATCAACACTAATTTGTGCTTTCACTAATGAAGTAGAAATGTGAGGGCTCTATAAAGATGTATCTGTTTGTGCTTTCACAGGGTGAGTATTTAAGTGATTGTCCAATAAGGGTGTACCGGTTGTAGCTGTCACTGAGGGGGGGATAGAGTGCGTCTGTGCTCCTTCTGTACTATACCACTGCACACTCTGTGTTTCTGACTTCCTTTGTCATAGGCTCAGTCATTGCAGTGACTTGACATTCTGCGTATGCCTGCCTCACTGCTCTGTGCAGAAGTTTGCCTTGTAAACCTTTGTTCTACTTTTCTTAATGGGGGTAAATGTTATTCACGCCGTGAAGCTGATGTCTTATATGATAGATGGGTTCATAGCACAGAATGGGAGAAAACTGTCCTTTGGTGTGACCATGATTTATTCCTGATTTGCTGTTACTCAATTCTACGACAGTTGCCTTGGATTATCCCACTTAACATTTTGTGATTGATCTTATTCAGTGCCAGTTCAGTGGTGCAGACAAAAATCAGTTCAAACTCTTTACCATATCTTTTATTTTCTTTCAAATGATATGAATAAGACCTCCCCTCTCCACTGAAAACTTATTTTCTACGGCGCAACAAATACCTGTCCACTAACCGTGACTCAGCATGTTGCCCGGTGACCGTGGATTATAATCGACCCTATGATTTCATCTGACCTGAATAAACATTACAAATTACAGGGCGATTGCACTATTGTGAGTCACCTGCGTTTTCACTGCATTCCATTAGGCGGCGCTGGTGTCTGTTGTTTCCTGCACTGCCTTCGGCAAATGATTACGCAGGAGAGAAGCACAGTATGCTAGTTGCATTCTTAAAATAAAGAGCAAGGCGGGACAGGGTGACCAGGCTCAAGAAAAGGTTTAATTAATGAGCTTTTGACCTCGAAAAAGATCAGCATGTATCTGTTTATTTGAGCATGTTTTCGGCCAGTTTCCTGGGGGTTAATTTTCTAGACTGTACATTATAATTCCCGTTTGTTACTGTAAGCGCTGTTGATGTCTCACAGCGGTGAAAGCAGATAGAGTTTCCTGCAAAGCTGTAATTTTGTCCGTTCGCCGGTGACTCACGCACTTGTCATCACTTTGATGTGGCGCGCTGGCTTCAGTGAGTCACTTCCAGGAGACCGGCTGATCCACTGGCCGGTACCGCTGCGCTCCACCTCCCCTTGGATGCACACAGCGCCGTTGGCCCGAACGGAAACATAGTCCGACTGGGATTGCAGTCTACCAAAACGAAACAGTGTTTTTAAAAATATTGATGAGGAAGTTTGATGGACAATTTTAACGTCGATTTGGGAGTAGAAAGTCGATAAAGCACTACTGTTGTGAAAACAAACGGTGACCATGTGTTTGTGCTCACTGCTCAGCGAGCGCTACAAGGAGGGAGGGTGACTTTGCTCTTTGCTCCCTTTTATCTGTTTAAACAAATGCACGACAGTAAGTGCAAACGTCCGGCTGAAAGCGCATTGTGGTTACAAGTGACGTGGCACTCGATGTGAGGTGAAATAAGCAGCAAAGTCGAGATTTAAACGCTGAATCAGCGGCGACACTTGGAATTCTAGTTCGATTGGTCACTAAAATAAGATTTTTAGGCACTGACGTGGCGCACTTCTGTGCGTGTGTCATGGCTCCATCTTTAATGTCTCACCGTTATATGACAGTTCAACCGAGTGATTCTCACGTGCGAAGCATCTGCTTGTTCTGAATAAGTGTTGCCAACGCTTTTGCCAAGGATTACAAAACAGGCGATGAAGTCTGCCTTTGGTATCCCGTACCTAATCATGCGCCGCTACGAAGTGGAGGGGGGAGTGGAAAGAGTGTTGGCCTTCCGCGTTTCTTGTCGTCCGTCCTGCTTTCTTTTCCAGACCAGAACTAATAAGATTTTAAGCATTTTCCACGAAATGTATGCTCATACATCTTTTTGTATAGATGTGGCTTTTCACTCTTCCGCCTGTCCTCCAGTCCGTCTCTTCGTCCTTCGGTAGCGTTTCATTAGAACGCCAAAACCCTTAGATATTTTCCGACGGAGTTTAATATGTAGGCTACATACATCAGAAAATACTTTCCGTTGTTTCCTGAATTTTGTTGTTGAACATCAGCCATCCCCGGACATCAGCGTATTTTATCGTTTGTTTTTTTTTTTTTCCTGAGCCATGCAGTCGGTCAGTTTTTTACGTTGACACATTTAACAGTGGTCTCTGTACTTCAGCATATTTCACTTGACAACAGGCCTGGGCAGGCCATCTGACTTACCGGGCAATGCCCGGTGGGCCGACGCACATTTTTGGCCATGGCGATCGTAATTTAAACAAAACAGTATATTATAGTCCTAAATCATTTTTATCGATCGCGCCGGTTTTTAAAACACGAAAAGCGGCCCATTAGTTCATTTTCTACACCGACACAGAGTTGGCCCAATGAAATGTCTGAGCCCTCCCTCCTCGGGGAAAAAGAAGCGCGTGGTGTGTATGAGCTGTTAGCAGGCAGTGGCCCACGTCACGATAAGCGAACAGCGGTATAAACTCACCTATATCAGTGAAGAAATACTGCAGGGCACACTTTGTACTAGTGTCTTCAATTAGCTCCCCATTATATCAACCACGGTTTCTCAATGAACTCACACATGCTTTATTAACCACTTTTTACTGTTCTACTTCACTATTCCGATTCTCTTGCATCTTGGCCATTTTTCGGTATCTATCTATATGTTTATTTTATGGTACCGGAATTACCGAAAAACTGTATTCTTGCAGATTAAAAAAAAAAAAAAACGATGCATAGGCTTAAGCTATGTACAGTTTATTTATTGTTGTTGTTTTCGTCCTAAAAGTTCAAGAAGGCAGGCTTGCTGGGAAATTAGTTTGACCAATGGCCTTGCTTGTCCCCAGCTGGGTTAACAGTCTAAAGCAGCCATACCACTACTCGATCTGCTCCAGCCGCATAAGCTGACGCTAAGCAGGTGTGGGCTTGGCCAGGACTTGGATGGGAGACCACTTATAAAAACAAGTTGCTGCTGGAAGAGGTGTTGGTGAGCCAGTAGGTTGCGATTTTCCCTCTGGTGGAATAATCCCCAATGCCCCCCGGGGACACTGCACTGAAGGAGATGCCGTCTTTCAGATGAGACGTTAAACCGAGGTCCTGACTCACTGTGGTCATTAAACATCCTATGACACTCATCGATAAGAGTAGGGGGTTCCCCGGTGTCATGGCTAAAACACCCAATCTGGCTCTTTCGATCTGCCACCTAATCATCCCTTGATCTAATTGGCTGTGCAAATTGTCCTCTCAACCCCCAGGGCTCCCTTGAAAAAGAGATTTCAATCTCAACGGGGCTTCCCTGGTTAAATAAAAATAAAATAAAATTTTTAAAAACGCGTTTCCACAACTACGGGATCACACAGAAATGTCAGAAAGCGGTGGAGAGGCGGAAAAGCTTCGAGAATAAAGTAAACAGACATTGGAGCCTCAGGCTTTCAAACGCTAAAAAATTGACCAGCTTTTTGGCCACGATGATCCTCATGTAGCAAGCAGTTTTCATCTGGAGGGGGATACGGAAAGCGGTAAGACTGACGTTAAATTAATAGGCTATCGCAAGTATGTATTCGGTTAAAATTTGCTTGAGCTTACAAAAGGTCCCCACTGATGGACCAGCTGTTCATAACCTATTATTTGATGCATATTGATTCGTTGTTTTACGGTGGCAAATAAAATTTGTCCTGGACTACAGCAAGGAAGACTTTCAAATTTTCCTGTTTAAAACCTTGTCTTGACCTTCAGAATCACCTGCCAGTAAACTTGCAACCAGCGAGTACTGCGGTTCTGAAGCTAGTGAGCTATTCTATGCCCTGTTGAGTCTGTAAGATATGTAACGTTATTTAAAAAGGTTATGTATGAATAAATCCAACTAGTGCAATGGTCTTATTGAAAAATTATAAATGGTCCCAAAGTCACATTTCTTTTTCACATTCAGTCATGTAAATATAATAATAATAATAATGATAATAATAATAATAATAATAACTTCTTCTTTGTCATGGTGGTGCAGTGATCAGCACTGCCACCACACAGCTAGAAGGTTGTGGGTTCGATTCCGGCCTGGAGCCTTTCTGTGTGGAGTTCCAGGGCATGTAGGCTACGACTGAGCTTAATTTTAACTTTTGGTAACAGCAAAGTGTGCGCATATGGCGGGCCGTCGCGTCGCGATCAGGTTGGGCCGCCATGGCCGAAAATGCCAGGGCCGTTTTTTTGTCCCAGTCCAGCCCTGCTTGACAACAGTTATTTGGGTTCGAGGTTGATACTGCGTTAGCCTTCGTTTTCAGGAATGTACGTTCATGTCGTCTGAATCATGTACGAATTTTGAGTTTTCCTTGTCTTACAATGTCACTGCCCAGGTACTTACACACTTGCTCAATGTGAAGTTTTAAAAAAAAGTTACCGTTTGGCCTACCTCATGCAGCGTTTAACGCAATGAGACAGGCGCAATGTATGCTACAGTATTTTCAGTTATTTTAAAGTTATGGCTGATCCATGCCTTTTCATGAAGATAAATTACGGTATTAGTGTAAGAGCTGATGGGATGATTTGCATAGCTGAAATTTTGCATGTCTGGGCAGATAGGTATGGGGTTAGTGCCTTTCGGGTGCAACTGCAAAGTACTTGATTGCATTTGACATTAGTGACCTTTTTATGTGTATGCAGTTCATATCTTGAATAAACTTGTGATCCTGTTACACATCGCAAAAAAAATCTTCTACATTGCTTTACACAGCAACCAGTTAGGACTGGAGTTCAATCTGAAGATGCTGCTGCCCTCCTGGACTGGCGTTAAACCTGCGGACGCTGGCCCTCTGGAGTTAAGCCTGTGTACAGTGGCCCTTCAGAACTGGAGTTAAACCTGCAGACACTGTGGCTCTCCAGGACTGGAGTTTAACCTGCAGGTACTGTGGCCCTGCAGGACTGGAGTTAAACCTGACAGTGCAGCTCTCCAGGACTGGAGTTAAACCTGCAGACACTGTGGCCCTTCAGGACTTGAGTTAAACCTGTGGACAATACGGCCCTCCAGGACTGGAATTAAACCTGCTGACACTGTGGCCCTCCAAGACTGGAGTTAAACCTACTGATACTGTGGCCCTCCATGACTGGAGTTAAACCTTCAGACACTGTGGCCTTCCTGAGCTGTTGTTCAAGAACCCTCTTTTTGAGGTCAGTGTGCGCATCTCAGTTCTGTTAATTACATCCCTGTTTCCCTCACTTGCATCTTTTCCTTGCGTCTTGGTCCCTCCCAGTGCGGACTTATGGAGAGACGCTTGGAAACCATGCGATAAGACAAGAAACCAGGAAAAGTGTTTCTAGACAGGGGAGACAAGACATTCTTTCCTCTGAAGTGTCATTGTGCTGTGACTACCATTTCTGATGACGGCGCACAGCTGGATCTGCGGCCAGCCTCTGTAGTTACCGATTGATATCATGGCTTTCAGCTGAAAGTGTTCTGGGAAGGCTGCTCTCGTGTATCCTCACTCGTGGCTCCTTAGAGCTACCTCCTCCCTCTTCTCTCCTTCCTTCTCGTAGCAGAAACAAGAGCTTTGAGACGACCTGCACAATGGTGGATCCAGAACAACCTCTGGTTCAAGTGAGGATAAAGGAGCAAGGAAACATCAAATAGAATTGTGCCGAACCCACTGAATATGATACACACACGTTGACATCAAAGCATATAGAGCCAGTTAAGGCACCAGGGACCAAGTGACTTTAGTTCTTGAATAACAGGACTATGTTTGGGAATATCTTCCCTAAAGAAAACTCTCATTAATGTTCTTGTCCTCTTGGGCTACACAAGTACTGGTCACACTTTAGATGAAGTGTTGCTCATAAGGGCTTTATACAGCATGTATAATGCCTTCATAAATGAAACATAATGTCTTCATAAATCATACATAAGCAAATGTCATGCTTTGTAAAGGGTGAAATAACACATCCTTATTCAGCATGTGATGCTAGATGTGACATAACTGACAATGTCACTTAGCTAGTGGCTAAATGCTATGAAGGGTGACATTGTCAGCAAAATGGCATTGTCAATGTCACATCTGGCATCACATGCTGAATAAGGATGTGTTATTTCACCCTTTACAGAGCATGACATTTACTTATGTATGATTTATGAAGACATTATGTCTCATTTTTGAAGGCATTATAGATGCTGTATAAAGCCTTTATGAGCAACACTTCATTTAAAGTTTGACCCAAGTATTTCTTTGATAATTATTGTTTGTTATATAAAATGGCGATACAAGCAAAAGCTGGTTCACTCCTATAGTCACCAAACCTTGTCATAAATGAATATATAATTTAGAAGGCACTCCTACAGCGCATGACCTGTCCCCTTGTGAAATTCGTTGGTGGAGGAAGTCAATATGTGTTTCTCCTAGTATAAAGTATTTGTACAAAGAAGTAATCTGACGGTTGATGGGTGTGTCACGTGTGTCACAGTACTCAACAGTACTGTCTTTACACGCATAGAAATTCTTGTAGATCCTGGATCAAGAATATGAGCCGGATCTTCACCAAAATTAAATCTCCTCCCCCTTTGTCAGAGTATCTATCGACACACAAAATTACACTGACATCCATCCGGAACTTTTTGTGACGTCCCACTAACTGACGAACAAATAAACAAACACCGCTGAAAACGTATTAGGCCCACTCCCTGGCAACGGCAAAATAATCATAACTGTATTTGCATTCTGAGTCTGTCCTACCTCGGTGCTGATTCAGAAATGCTAAATCAGTTAAAGGTTCTGTTTTTATTAAATATATGCCAAGGATGATGGAATAATTCGGTGACACTTCTGATCAGCTCGAGTGCAGGGATCCTCTAGCCGCGATCTCTGGTCCTCTCTCATCCCGCGATGGCTCTCAGAATACACCCAGTGTAGCGATGAGTAGCAGCGTGGATAATCCGTCATTAGCACGTTACCGTGAGAAACGCCTTTGGGCTCAGCACCACGCCTCGCGTTCTGTCTCCTCGTAACGTGACGGCTCATTCGCGCTTCCCGCTTCAGTACCGTACCGTCTGCCTTTGGCATGGTGTACCGTGTATGATTACAGCGGGCAGATTGCACAATCAGCTCGATCACCTGCATGCGATTTGCACGATGTGTCCCAATTTCATAATTTGCCAGATTGTGCTGATTAGATGACACAAATTGACTGGGACATCTGTCACTGTTATTGCTTATTTCTAAAGGAATGTTTGTGTACACATTACTCTCCTGTAGGGCTCAATTATTCACTTGCACAAGGGTCCTTGCTGATCATGCGGATATTAACCCTTGGAGCATTCAAATATATATATATATATATATATATATATAAATTTAATTATCTTGTGCCGTTGAAAACCTATCATGTGGCCACTTGTTTAAAAGAGCTCCCCTGCGGGAGCTCTTTTAAACAAGTGGCCACATGATAGGATTTCAACAGCTTTGATTTTGAGATATTACATCAATGAGTAACAATAGTTGCATTTAGCGCTCTAACGGTTAAAATATGAGAGTTGTAAGATGCCTCACGCAGAAAATGCTGGGCTGTAGGGAACAGCTGACAGGGGATGTATGTAGTCAGTTATATTTTTAGCTGTGGTGACTGGGCAAACGTCACTGAATGATGTTCTCAGTGAAATCACCGGAGAGGAGGCCATGCAAGAGGAGAGTGCATTTTCATCAGCCCGGAAAACAGTTTTAACCTGTTAGATGCCTTTTAGACATCTCTTAGAATATTCTCAACTGAGCATTACAGTGCTCATGTCATGATCTCTGCTGGGAAGTGAAAGCAATCGAGTTCGGTAGAGTTTTGGGGGAAAACAGTCTAAAAATGCATCTCTCTCTCTCTCTCTCTCTCTCTCTGCCTCTCTAGCTCACTCACTCTCACTCTCTTTTGCTCACTTTCACTCATTCATTCTCACTCACAACAGGGGTGCAAAGCCAAAATGCATCTCAGATGGTGGTCACCCCTCACTCCAGTCTCTAATTCTGAACTTTCCCCCCACCTCACACTAGAGGCTGGCTGAGGGGTAGCGACCATCTGCTGTTCTGTGCGTGTGCGTGCGTGTATATGTGTGTGTGTATGTATATGTGTGTGCATGCTGGCATCAGCAGGGGAAATGCATTAATCTGAGCAGCACTCTTCGTTCCAGAGTACTGCGCAGGGCCTGTGCGTCGCGGGGTACTCATTACCTCTGTGGCACTGGACAATCTGAATGTGCTCATAACAGTGTAATGTGATTGGCTTTTACACTGAATTAACTCAAGCAGGTGGCTTTGTATCTTGAGGCAGGTGGCTTTGAATCTCCTGTGCTAATTTAACTCTTGCTGTAGCACTCAGACCTGGGGGCAAGTGATGTCATATATGCGTGTTTTAGGACCCCACCTCCTTCTCATTGACTCAGAACACACGCTAAGGGCAAGAGCACAGTTTACATACCATTGTTCACATCCGAATCATATTTGAATTAATAAAATTCAGTCCTTCATTCACAACTTCGTTTTGAATAATGGTGAGAAAAATTTACTCCCCACCTCGACACTGAGGGTGGTTTCCTGTCTTTAGTTCTTTCACTGAGAACAGGTTTGCAACATGAAGTTGTTTACACTCGCTTAGCTTTTAATGAGGTCCATGTTTAAAATGGAATAAACCTGGGTTTCCTCCTGTCATGTGAAAGAAAACAACTGAACCATGAGATAAAATCGTGCAATATTCTGTCTTCATTTTTATGTTGCTTATGAATATGTGCTGCACACTCCAGCTCTCCAGTAGCTCGTTCAGTAATCTGACAGTGGCGGTAGGTAATTTTCTGCCTCAGTAAGTACGGTATTTGCGGTGCGTCCTGTCTTTGTGAAACGACAGGAGAACAGCAGAAGCAGCTGCTTTGGCTCCTGAAGGTAAACAAAGGCCCTGCTTTCCCGCCAAAATGCCGTGGCCTACGCTGACCCCTCTGTGTGTGAGCGCATATCAGTCTGTGTGGCCCTGAGGGAGTGTGTGCTGGTGAGAGTGTGTGCCTGCGTGAGTTAGTGTGAGTGCGTGTTCATGTGCGTGAATGATCTTGCGTGTGTTTTAGTGAGATTTTATGAGTGTGTGCATGTTAGTGTTTGTATACTGTTTGTATGTGTGGGTTTGTATGCTTGTCTGTGATTTTGTGTGCGTGTTTGTGTGCGTGCGTGTGCATGTGTGCTCTTGTACATGCTACAAAGCGAGAACCAAAAAATGTTTTTTTTTTTTCCTACAGTGTGGAAATATTGTTGGAAAGTGAGGACATTCTCAGATGATGACATTCTCAAAGGCAAATTGTGACTTATTAGTTCATTAGGGGTAAGGTGAAGGTTAGGGTAAGGGTTTGAATTAGGCATGCGTTCCTTATTGTTAAGATTAGGGAAAGGCTTTAGTGACTTGGAAAGAATGAATGGAAGTCAATGTATTGTCCTCACAAAGATGTAAGTACAAGGAGGTGTGTGTGTGAGTGCGCGTGCCAGTGCTTGAGTGTTTGCGTGTCAATGGTTGTGTGTGCATGATCTGTGTTTCTGTGAGTATGCACACACAGTGGTGTACTGTGAAGTGTGTCGCTGGGCTGTTCCCCTGTCAGTATCTGTGGCGTTGTGTTTCTCCCGAGTTGTTGAGTTCAAATTCCCCCTCCGCCCCTCTGCAGCACAAAGAGCGCCGTGGCTCAGCTTGTCCAAAGATTACATCATAACGGCCCGCTGTCCGGCTGCCACGGCGAAACCCGAGAGCGTTTTGTGCCTCTGCAAACTCTCCATGACAGCACCCACCTGCCCTTCAGGGACTACCCATCATGCACTGGGAGAGGAAACAATGGTGTACATGGTGCTTCGTGGGCCAGGACTCTGTTGATAACTATTCTCTTGGTATCGGTGGCAACACCACCCTAATTTTGTTGTTAGCGACTGTGAAAAAAAAACACCTGTCGAGGACGACAATAGTTACACATCACAAAACATGTGCGGCCTCTTGACCTGCTGGGTTATGAAACCTCACGCGCGGCGGCGGCATCCTTTATTCTGCTGACAGCCAAACCAAACCTGTACGCAGCTGCCCTCTCTGAAGTGTGCCATAAGCCTGCGGTATCTCGGCAATGAAGGAGAGTGCTTATCTGTCCAAATTCCTCTGGCCTCTTTACGCTTAAAGCCTGTCTTGCTCAATACTCCTCTCCGCTAGCAAACCCTCATAAATGGAGGAAGGAGAAATGTTCATGTTCCGTTTTCATCTTATCGATGAGAATTCTCATTTTATGTCACTCAAAATAAACAAAATGTGACTTATTGTTTATTCAACCACTAAGTATGCCTCCTGACATAGGTCAGAAGTATGATTCAGTTGAACTTGATGAGTGTTTATTGTATCTTTATAGTGTATTGCTTTCATTTGTAGAGCCATTCAAAGCAATGGAATGTTTACAGTTCCGATCATCACTTAAAGGAAATGAACACACTCTCACACAGGATGCACACACACGCTTATACCTTTTATGATAGACTAAGAATATGTTATCCTAACTTATTTCTGTTCCCGGAGCACATTCTCTGTTTGTTTTTGTTACAGGGCTGGCGGTATACCACTTTTTTCTGCGTGCAGCTGAGAGCAGGGTCGGTGTGTGGTCGGGGAGGAGGAAATGCCCATATTTGGTCACATCCTGTGGCCTGGGCCTCAGTGACCTTTTGTTCTGACAGCGCGGGCTGAGGCTGGAGGAAAGCGCGCGAAAGGCCAGCCAATGGGAGCACGGCAGGGCGGAGCCACAGCGGGAGGGGATTAGAGCATGCAGGCTGGCTGTGCGGAAGGGAGGGCCTTTCCCGCCACATACGACGCTAATCAGTGGGACTCTGCCAAGGCTGCATTCTTCAGCAGCGACTGAGCGGGGAGCTTTAACCCTTACTCTACTGTGTACAACACAGCCACCGAGAGACACTGAGAGAGGGAAGGGGAAGACTGGGGAGCTCTGAATATAATTCCCATGCGCATTACTGTCCTTTGTTCTCGTATTAATTCACTGCTCCAAGCTTGGCTGATGCACCATAACTTTTCAGTACATGGAATAGTGAAGATTTTAATTTTTTTGCACATTTCAACTCGTACTTTTAATTTATTCTATCTTATGTTTTTTATGTGTTTTTGTGTTGTGAGAAGAAATAATATTGACATTATGTTTCTTTTTTTTAATAAGTGATATTCTGAACGACATTCTATACAATGCAAACGAAGATGCTGCTTCCCTCATTTACTTATTGATTCATTGATGGATCGATTGATCGATTGATCGATTGTTAAAGTCTAATTGTGGCTGTTGGAATGTTTCCTGGTTGCCTGTAGCTCTCTAAATCACCTCCTGAATGTAAAATGTGGACAGTTCTTTGTTGTATTGGGACAGGAGGGACCTTTACAGGCATTTGCTGTAGCTCAGTGCTGGGCCTATGGGTTTGTCCCATCTCAGGTGGTGCGGTGACTAATGATTCTGAGCCCCCCCCCCCTTGTAGGTAGGACATCCTGACAGATTAATGGTTATCATCACACTCTTGAGTTCTCCTCTCTCTGTCCTTCTGTTACCTGCCCTTACTGCCCCAGCCTCCGCACGTGAGCCTGTGAGGAGAGGCCGAGATAAAGGGGCCTGGGGCCCTCGATCACTCCCCAGGTCAACGAGGGCTGACGGAGGCCTATCCTTTCCCACTCTCTCCCTCTTTCTCTCTCTCTATTTCAAATTCAAATTTCTAAATCCCCCCTTTGTATGTATGCAAATACTCACACACACATGCACACAAACCTATTAAAAATACTGTGATTTTTAGTTCACCGTATAAAAACAAAAGATATCTAACGCAGCTGATATACAAGTACATATTGTGGCACTAATTGTTCTCACAATTTAAGGCACGCTGAGATATCCCTTCTACTGCTGAGTCCTCTTCCCCAGAATAATTTTCAATTTGATTTTTGTTATTGATAGATTTGGCAACTGATTACATTTTGCGATGAGTAGTGAATTGTGGGAAAGTCCTGATTTCTAATGTATTCATACTTGAGACAGGAGAGTTTATTTTTGTTTGCCCTGTCTGTGCTATCACTGAAATGAAAGTACTGTCTGATGTAATCATTAGTGAAGTATAGGATCTCACACATCTTTCCTAAACTGAATAATTGGTTTTGCCAGCCCTTCAACCTTTGGAGGCAACAACTGCAATCAAACATTTGTGATGACTGGCAACAAGTATTTTTCCAATGCTGTGGAGGAATTTCGGCCCACTATTCTTTGTAGAATTCTTTTAATTCAGCCACATTGAAGGGTTTTCAAGTACAAACTGCCTGTTTAAGGTCATGCCACAGCATCTCAGTCGGGTATGAGTCAGACAAGGCCACTCAAAAAACTTCATTCTGTTCCTTTTTAGCATCTTAGAGGGGGACTTGCTTAAGTGCTTTGGATCATTGTCCTGCTGCGTAGCCAAAACTGCACTTGAGCTGTCAGTCAAAAATTGATGAGTAGATATTCTCCCTCAGGATTTTCTGGTAAAGAGCTGAATATAGCAAGTTGTCCTGGTCCTGAAACAACAAAGGAGCCCCACGCCAGTGTTGGTAATTACCAAAATAATTTATATGTTTCTTTAATGGTTAATCCACCAGTATATGCAAGCTCTTTAACTGAAATGATATATTAGTGCTAAAATATAATTATTGTTGTTATCCATGAAATTTCAAATTTACCGTTTTACAAAAAAGCAGAAAAAAAATAGTTAAGCACATTATTTTTTTTTTTATTAAGATGCCAAATAACCATTATTTTCTTGCATTCCTGAACATAAAAATTAATTTTAGTGGTTGAATGCAAGAATGCAAGCTGTTATCAAGGCCAAAGGTGGCCATACAAAATGTAGTTGTTTTGTTTGTTTTTATGTGTGAATAAGGACTATTTAGTGCAGGGGTGTCCAATCTTATCCATAAAGGGCCGGTGTGGGTGCAGGTTTTTGTGTTAGCCAGCAGGGCTACAGCACCTGATTCCTCTAATTAACTAATCAGGGGTTTCAATCAGGACCTTGGTGGGTAGAATCAGGTGTGTTAGTGTTGGGCTCTAACAAAAACCAGCACCCACACCGGCCCTTTCTGGATAAGATTGGACACCCCTGATTTAGTGGTTTCAGTTCATTATTTGCCAAAGAAATAAAAAAAGAATTTTTAGTTTTAAATAAATTTTGACAAATTTCTTAAATATTCATGTTTCTTGTTTTTTTATGTCAGGTGGTCTAATAAATTTGTTAAGCGCTGCATGGCGAGTGACATTAAACCTAATAATCAATTAAATTTGTTTAATTGCTTGATTTAATGGCTTAGGGGACAACTTTCTCACATAGGCCCAGGTAAGGTAAGATAGCTTTTATCCTTCAATAATTGCTATCATTTAAAAACTGCATTTTGTGTTTACTCGGGTTATCTTTGCCTGATATTATCATTATTTTGATGATGTGAAACATTTAGGTAGGACAAATATGCAAAAATATTAGAAGTCCGGAAGTTGGCAAATTCTTTTTCACAGCAGTGTATCTCATTGTGCTGGTGCTGCAGTGGGTATGTGTTGCAGTGTATTAGTGCTGAAGTGTATGTTTGGTAAAAATGTTTGTGTCGTACTGTGTATGTATTACATGTAATTGCGTGCTGTAGTGTGTTTTGGCTGTAGTGTGTTTGCATTACAGTGTGTGCCGTGTGTGTTACGATGTGTGAGCGCCTTTGTGTGCATGTGCAGTTATGTGCATGTGTTACAGTGCTGATGCAGCTCTGGCTGCTTCTGGTCATGGATCAGGTCACACAGTGAGTAGAAGTTTCTGGATGTGACAGAGTGGTCTCAGGAGGGCTGTTGAACTCTAGCGAGCCTCTCCACTATATTGTGCTTCCTGCTCCTGATCTGGCACAAGGTGTCCAAATTCACTGCCGCTGCCCGGAAAGTCTTTTGAGTCAGAAAACGTCAGACGTCCCCAGTCCTGTCGCTTCTGCCCATTTCAGCCGAAGAGAGGCCCTCATTTTCTTCTTTAATGTGTTCTGTCACATCAGCATAGTAACATCCTTAATGTTTACGCCATTTGTACATGAAATATTAAAGAAAAGAAACAAAATCAACAGAAAATGTGACCAGTAATTGGAGGCAATTATAATACATCAAAGTCAGGCATGATATTAGAAATATTCAATGTGATAAACAGTACTCTTCAAGATGGTTATCAAAAGTGGTTTTAGATCTGATTTTGAAATCACAACTGAAGTTTATGAAAGCAACTCATTCCGGAGACCACAAAACAAAAAAACATCTGCATTATTTGTCAGGTATATTTTGGTATGTAACAGGCCAGCAGTCAGTAATTCCAGGTCATCAATTTGTTCATTGGAAACATATGTCCTGCTGTTCATGGGTATTAAACATGAATGATTTATTGAGAACAGGTTACTATTAGGCTGAAAGGCATATGAAGTACTGTGAATGTTTTAGGTGATGCTGAAATAGAATGTAATCAATTGTTAGACAAATTAAATTATCTAAAGGGTGTCAGAGAATCAGGTGAGATCATCTGTAAACCACTGGCAGCTATTTTTATGCAGTCCTTACAGACAGGAGAAATACATGACCATAAAAAACAATGTGATACCAATACTGCAGAAAAGAGTCTGTATTGATTCAGTAAACTGAAACATCTCTGTTTAGCTTTCATCACGTGTGAGATACAGGATGACAAGTTTTTCTGAGAATTTTCTCTTGAAAAGAACAACATCCTGAGGGATAGCTAACTTGGTTTTCGTAAGGGAAGGTTATGCTATCTGGAATTCTTCGAAGGGGCTACAAAACCATTTTGAACATAGCAGGGCTCGGTACACCCTGCTGAAAAATCCAGTTAAATACCATTAGAAAAAAACCATTTGGAACCGTTAGGTTATTAGGAACCATTAAAAGAAACCATTAGGAACCTACTGGTCCCATTAGGATGTAAAACCATTAGGAACCTACTGGTCCCATTAGGATGTAAAATCATTAGGAACCTACTGGTCCCATTAGGATATAAAACCATTAGGAACCTACTGGTCCCATTAGAATGTAATACCATTAGAGACCTACTGGTCCCATTAGAATGTAATACCATTAGAAAGCTACTGGTTCCATTAGAATGTAATACCATTAGAAAGCTACTGGTTCCATTAGAATGTAATACCATTAGAAAGCTACTGGTTCCATTAGGAGCTAAAACCATTAGAAAACTGGTCCCATTAGGATCTAAAACTATCAGAAAAACATACTGAGAAACCTACTGCTGCAACAGAAATTATCGCAGAGTCCTAACACTGGGTACCAGAGACATGTCTATACACGTGTTATTGTGTATGTATTCGGATATTTTCCCCTCCGAATTGGGAAAAGAACATATGGGGTGTGACAACTCATTGCAGTTTGTGATTTTAATTAATTTTTTTCAGAACATGAACCATCAAACCATCAGTTGTGTTCTTTTCCCTCCTCTTGGATGGAGTCATGAACTATGATTTAATCACAAAAGGCCAAATATGATTTAATCTCAAATTTAATCGCAAAAGGCCAAAGGTGATCTCGGAATGTATTAAATGAAATCACTGAACACTGCAATCTACAAACATACTGTATAGCCCACACAAGGACCCACTAGAAATCACACAGATGTGATCACCAAAGAAGGCTATAACATCTGTGTTCCTCCATCACAATAGGAACCATTAGAGACCACTACACCCTGTAGTGACCACTAGACCGCTCTATAGTGACCATTAGACTGGTATAGAAACACCCGTAGGAACCATTAAGACTTCTGTAGGAACCATTAGACTCCTGCGGGAACCATTAAGACTCCTGTAGGAACCATTAGCAGGGACCAGTTAAAGTCCTGTAGATTTGTGTAGGAGATAATAGAATCCCATTAGAAAAACAAACCGAACCATTAGGAAAACATAAGTAGCCATTAGAAACCACCAGGAACCATTAGAAACCAATAGAATATGCCTAATGGTTTCTCTGACTTTTTTCAGCAGGGCAGCCAACAAGTCCATTCGTATTTGGACACTGACACAACTTTTTATCATTTTGGCTGCATGCCACCAAAGTAGATTTGAAATGAATCAGTTAAAATGCACATGAAGGGTTCTTTCAAGTCTAATTTCAGGACTTGCTAAAAATCTTGTGTGAGTCATAGGATAAGCATTTATCAACTTCTGGTTTTCCATGCTCCCTTTGTCTGGCAGTCAGGTGTAAAGACAGCCTGGCTTTTTATCCTCTTTCATGTATTTCCGAGGCCATGGGAATATGCTTATTTGGTCTACATATGTTTTGAGGATTTGGGAAAGGCTTATGACCTAGTTCCTCAGGGCATGTTGTGGAGGGTGCTGCAAGAGTATGAAGTGGTAGTGTGGGTTTTGTGGGCCATACAGACCTGTATGCCCAGTGTGAGAGCGATATCAGTATACTCAGCATTAAGCCACGCTTGTTCAGTGTGGGGGTGAAGTCCAATAAGGGTGTGCCTCCTCTCCTACTTGTTTCTGGTATTCATGGACAAGATGTAAATGCACAGCCGAGCTACTGTGACCTGTTGCAGACACTGAAACAGTCTGCAGCTGAGCGTGAAGAAGTAAGGATAAGAATCAGCTCCTCAAAGTCTGTGACCTTGGTCCTCGCCCTGAAAAAAGATGGCCTGTCTTATTTACAAATCTTAGTCAAGTTCTTATTCATGAAGTAGGTGCACGTGACTGGGAGACTGACTGCTGTTCGGGCACAGCGGCTGCAATACTGCAATCGTTGCACTGGACAGTGGGAGGTGAATAAAGAACTGAGCCAAAAGGCAAGGTGTGGGGTTGGTCGGGCTGGATCACTCGGCTGAGGTGCTGTTTTACAGTGCAGAGTGGTCACCATGGTGATGGATCAAATCTCAGGTTGTGCCAGTGCTGACTGTGGCCAGCAACCTCATGAGAGTGGCACAAAACTGGCTTTGCACCGCTCAGGGAAATGGGCGGGATACAGTTGGTTTGGGTTAGCATCGATCGTTGTGCAGGTGCTTCCTGCTGACCAATTGGAGGCTCATTTCTTTCATTTTGAGCAGTCATAAATTTGGGTTTCCTCTTGCTGATTGGATGTTCTAAGTTTGGGTGGGATTGGAGAGGCCAAAGTTATGTAAAAAAATAATAAAATGAAAAATAAATCAATACAAAAATACAAGAGGGGAAGGTCATGGTTTACCATTTGATCTTCTTTCCTACCCTCACCTGTGGTCAGAATCTATAGGTTGTGACTGAAAAAATGAGCTTGCGGGTGCAAGCGGCCAAAATGCAGCTCTACCGCGGATTTGTGGGGTTTGCTTGATGGGGTGTAGACCTCATTCTAGAGAAATTTCTCCTCCATACGAAGAGGAGGATGCGATCTGGGCACTTCCCTCTGGGGTTGTTTCAGGCACCTCAGACTCAGAGGCAGACGTGAAACATGCTAGAGGAAAAATGTCTCCCTGTTCGCTTGGGATCTCCCTAGGATCCCCCAGGATGAGTTGGCGGAAGTTGCTGGGGTTTGGGAAGTTTTGGTCATTCTGTTTGATCTGTCACCACTGCAACCCTATAGTGGATAAGCGGCTAGAAAATGGATGGATAGGTGGCTGGATGTAGCTAAATGAAATATTCTACATGTAAGAAATGTAGTTTATGAATGGTTCCAAGTTGGAATATGCTAAACTTGAAAAAATGTCACAATGCTGTAGCAGTGAAATAGTTTAACATGATGTTGGGGTATATAGTCAGATAAGTTGGTTATAAATCCAAGGAGATAATACTTATTATTTATAATACATTTGTCAGACCACACTTCAATTATTGTGTGCAGTTCTGGAGACCATACTATGAGAAAGAAATAGAGGCTCTGAAAAAGGTTCAAAGAAGGGTCACCAAATTAATTTGTGGCATGAAAAATGAATATGAGGGAAGATTCAAAAAGCTTAATTTATTTAGCCTTACTAAAAGGAGAGGATGTGATCAGAACCAAAGCTTTAAAAAAAATCATACAAGGTATTATCCAAGTGCAGTACAGGAAATTAATAATGTTGAGTAGGTCATATAGTGAAGGTAAATTTTGCGGCAGTATCAATAGGTATTTTTTCATACAAAGAGCGGTCCCCGTGGAAAATCTTACCAAGCCATGGAGCAGAGACAGAAACTGGCTTTTTCAAGACCAGGCTTGATACAGTGCTTGATCTTCTTAAAGGGATAGTTCACCCAAAAATGTAAATTCACTCATCATCTTCTCACTCAAGATGAACAAGGCTCTGAGCTAAGTGGCTACATTGGACATTAAGGCTAAAAACATGGTGAAAAGACATCTTTTCAAGTCAAATTTGAATGTCGGGGCTTACGGACACTTGGATTATGCCACACGAGCAGTATGGAGGCATTTTGTGTTTTTTAAATGTTTTTTACGCTTGAAAGCATGGTCACCAATGACTTCAGTTGATTTCAATTTACCTTCAATGCTGTTTTTCTTTGTAACTCAAAAAGTGTTTTGAGGATGAAAGAAATTCACGGACCCTTCGATTAGCCTAGGGGTGAGTAGATGATGAGTGAATTTTCATTTTTTGATGAACTTTCACCTTGGTGGCAGGAAAATTGCAAGTTATGTCAAGCTGAATTGCTAATTCTCTCCTCTCTGTTAAGTTGTGTAACGTTAAATATTTCTGATAGAAAATATGCATGAAACATAAATAAATTTCAGCAGTATTGGTCAAAATTATTGACAACCCTAAAAATTATTTCTAAAAAACCAAACAAAAAGGGATCTGAGATGAAATTAGATTTTTTTGAAACATATAGTTTGGTTTTAATCACTGGAACTCTGTCTCTGCGTTTCACCATTATCCATCTCAGCAAATATTCAAATGCATTAATCAGAATTACAAGGACCAAATATAAGCCATTTCATCTTGAAAGATAAATAAACAACCATATTCCTTACCTCGGGAAAAAAATCCTCTTCATTTATCTTGGGAACAAACTGAGTTCTCCTGAGTTGCTGATAGTGTTTCATCATTCCGTGTTCCATTCCAGTACCACTTAATTATATTTAGCAGTTTTGTGGAGACCACCTTCATCACCCAAATGTTCAATGCTAACTTTGCTGTGCAGATTTAACTTCAGTCAACATGATCATTGACATCCCGGAATGAGCACACCGGTGAATATTGAACAAGTTTTCAAACCTAGCTCTTTCCTGACTGGAACATTCCATTCTCTTCAGAGTGAAATAACAGACATCTCCAATAGAACTAATGATTTCTGGCAACACACTGCTAGACCCCTCAGCCACTCAAACTTCTCGGCATATGCTTAATCGAAACCAATTAACAGTGCCTCTTCTGTAGTGTTACCCAACATCAGGTTTTGGTCTACTGTCAGCTATTTTCAGCAACCTCTCCACATGACTAAAATAATCTTTGCATCCAATATTTTGTCCCACATATTTTACCTGTATGGCAACATATTGCTCTAATGCAAACACACTAGCTATTGGGTTATAAACCAGATAAAACAAGCAACAAATGAAAAATGAGCGCAAACACTAATCTTTGACAAGTAACCCCTGTACATTCAACATTTATAAATGCTAGCTCATTCATCTCTCAATGATTGTATCTTTCATCTATCCTCAGCTGAATGACCACACATGAACGCACACAATGGACTTCATGGTACTTGGTACACTGAACCTATGAGACCGAGGGTTTACAGTGGCAACTGTCCCATCAATTATTTGAAGCTTTACATTAAAATGAACTATTATATTCACTTGATCCATCTGTCTAATTTATAATGTCACTGTGCATACTGTGATTGTTTTCTTGGTCAGCACAGGGAGCTGTTTTCAAAAATGAGCTTTACTATACAAAAAAGTCTTAATGTGGTATATCCCCATTGATAAGCAAACCATAAGATATGATGTATAATTCCAGAAAATGTTCTTGGTTTTCCTTAATTTTTTTCCATTTATTTTTGTTAAAAGGAAACATGGGCCTAGCAGAAATCCTTTCTGATGGTCCTATATTGTATAAAACAATCAGACTTGAAAGGTTTTGAAATCTTGATGAAGCAATCTTGAGATATCACAGGTTGAATTTATATCACTACTCGCTATGTGAACTCAAGGCACATGCCATGATGTCACTGGTTCATGTATTTTGCATACTGCTGTAATGTTTGTCCAAACTGCAAAGTGTCAAGGCATGGAGGACAGGGAGCTGAGGACAAAACTCGAGTGCAAGGATGGATTTGGTTCTGTTTTATTACCCTCTGCACTGCCAAGGGCACAAACGTAAAAGGCAAAGCAAAACAGAACAGTGATTCCCATAAATACACACTATGTGTAATACACAGGCTGGGCTATGTTACAGCAACACAGTATTACAAATAGGAAAGAAAACTGGAAACTTGGTTCCTTGAAGTTAAACGTGCTGAATGAAGAAATAAACAACACGGATTCTAGGTTTTAGTAAAGGTACGCGAATACAAAGAAAGATCCTATACAAGACTTACTATGTCAAACAGGCATGAGATTACACAGACTTCACAAAGAGACTGAGAAAAGCTCAGCCTTAAATACAACCTGCAACCACTCAGTGAAAACAAGAAACAGGTGCAGATGATAATGACAGAAGTGCGCTCCGGAATTTAGGAGACCGGTGACCTGGACGGCTGGAGGCGTGGCCTTACAACTACACTAGCATTGGAGCGAGGGCTTGTTGGCTAAAACACTTTCTGTTCGGTTAGATCAGCACATAATAGCCCATGGGCGCACTTATTTTGTCCCTATTGGACTATTGTACAATCTACAGCAATACATCATGAGTAAAAATGCTAATTATACTGACAATTACAATGACACGCAGCTACTACCTCCATGTCAAAGTGGACTTAGGGACATTTGTCCAAGCTTGATCGTTTTGCAGATTAAAAACAATAGCAGGCTTTTATCTCTGAACCGCTACCAAGGTAAAAACATCAGTTTCTACATATTTTGGCAAATCTGAAAATGGTAGACAACTGAACCTATAGGACTGCATTGTCTTGCTGAGGGTTGTTGAGATACAATTTTAAATATTATTTTCACTATTGTATTTGCATCATAAAATGGCTTACACATTTAGAATGCTGAGTCCTCAAACTTTTGAAAGATTTATTTCTACAACTAGCATGATATTTGACAACATAAAGACACAATTCACTCTGGCAACATGCCCTCAGGCCAATGTATGCAGAAGGTTTAGCCCTGGCCTAGCTCACCAGTTATCTGTCATTCTGGAATACCATGACTGTAACTATGGTGGTACTAACGTTCTGTCATTCCAAGAGCATCTGGCATCTCGTGGACGATTCCTGTGGGGCACAGGCTTTCATAAAACAAAATTTGGTCGAAAAGGCATCTCGCCTTCAATTACATCTTTGGCTTTTGGTTCTTGAGCTCCGCTGTTAGTGTTTGTAGCACTCGTGCTTGAAGTGTTCTTAACACACACAAACATGGGAGTCACCATGGGACCTTTCCGTTTTAACCACTGTAACCAAGCTTTGATTTCCTCTTTTTATTTCTGTCATTGTTGTTGCACCCAAATGCAATGCAGTGCACCATTTTCAGATGATCGAACTTAGCTAGCGTATGGTGTTGCAAGCACATTGACAAGCGTGAATGTTATAGCGACCTGGTCTACCTTATGAATCAGTGACATTACAAATTAATGTGTATTTTCATGATGCGGTGCTGTATCTGAAATATCCACCAAAAATGTCATAATTACTGGTAGTCGTTGAATACTACTACGATAGACCTGGTGGAACAGGCTAGTAACTAAAAACTGTCTTGTTTTCTGAATTTGTGCCCCTAAACCCATGTATCCCTTTAAGCACTTGATAATCTTCTTAAGCCCTCAGACTTTGACTTTTTCTCGTCAGTGTTCTCTTAAGTAGATTCAACATTAACACCTATGCCCATAGTAGACGCCAGTATCTACACAATTCCAAAACGTAATTGCTAAATAATTCCGTAATTGAATTTCCAAATAAGAAAAGTGTCTTGCTTTAGTGAAATCATTTTTCCAGTCTCTGTGACACAAATCCTGAGTTATAAGCTTTATATAGGGGTCATTGACAACAGGCAGGATTGGCATTATTTGGCATTTGAATGTACAGGTTAAAAAGCATTTTTTTACATATTGCAGGACAATGACATATTCAAATTCTGTATCTGCTGGTTGTAGCGCTTCACTGAAGATACATCACACTTATATTGAAAGAACTATTCAAACTCAGGACGCCACGATTTCATGGCCACAGCATTACTTAAAATGGAAAATATCTAGGTTTCGTACATGATTTTATAAACATTTCTCTGTCATCTAACAGGACATATTTGGGATTGTTGGAAACCTTGGACTTTCTGCAAAAATTTAAAATGGGACTGAATTTGGGTCTGTAGGTTTTATGGGGTTAAATGGACAAGCTGCCCCTAGGCACCTAACATATAAAATCCATTTTCTATCCATCTCTATGAGAAAAATGACAGAACTTTAACCTCAGAAGAGGAAAATGAAAGTTGACCTGATTTTAAAAAAAAATAAATATTGGGATGGTATGGAAAATACAAAAAAATAAAAATACAGCAGCAATTAGGAAATCATCCTTATCATGAATTAATGTAAAGATAAGAGGTAATGTATGCCTTCTCAAATTTTTTAGCTCAGCATTTACCCAAAATTCAACTAAGACATCTCAGTCATCGAACCCTATTGAAAACCTGGGGTCAAAATTGACAAGGGAAATCAAAAAATGCAAACCCAGGAACCTCAAGTATATTGAAATATTCTGCATGGAGGAGTGGCCCAGGATATTTGCAGAAGTTATAGTGTTCATCAACCCCGTCAGACGTTACGGGAAGAGTTATCCCGGGGAGGGATTCTCTAAATATTAATCAAAGGGGATCACTACTTTTGACTCATGTTTTGAGGATAAAATAATCCACTCAGTCCAATTTTGTTTTAAGTCATTTATCATTGTGTTAGAATATATTCAGTTAGCACCATAATTAATTGAACAGTTCAGTTCAGTTCAGTTCAGTTCTTCTTTATTCACACAGCAGTTAAAACCATGTCCAACATACTCATTTTAGTAGTTATCTTATGTGAAATGGGACACCCTAGGAAGCTTAAAAAGCTTATAAAGAGGGGCCCAGGCACAAAATAAATACATGTACAATTAAACATAATCCAACCCCCCCTGTGATGCTAACATGTGTCCAACAGTGACACATGCTTTCTTTTGGTTCTGCACTCTTGCTCTTCGAGCTGGAAAGGATGCAATGACAATGATAGAAGCTGAAGAGCAGACTGTCAGCTTTAATGTGAGGGTATTTGGGGTGGGATGGGATGAATATGGGATGAATCCTTTAGAAATGACACAGGCTTCCCCCACGACCTCTGTCCACAATTTTAGAGCGTATGTAGAATATTCATTTCATTATTTGGTTGCATATCTTTTGCATACAATGACTGTTTAAAATGTGTGACACATAGGTATCACCAGATGCCGGATATCTTCCTTGGTGATGCTCCGCCAGGCCTGCACTGCAGCCATCTTCAGTTCCTGCTCTTCTCTGAGACTTTTTGCCTTCAGCCTCTTCTGTAGCATGTAAAATGCACATTCAGTTGGATTCAGATCCAATGATTGAAACTGGCCATTTCAAAGATACGGTTTTCCCATATTTTCAAGCCCGAAGTATATGATGCATTGCCGGCCTACATGTTGTTCGTTTTATGCAATAATTTAATTTTTATGAAGGGCTGGCAATAATTCTTGATTTAACTGTGCTTGGTAGATGATTTAGGGAATTGTCTATCATGTTTTGTCTAAATCTGCATATTTACGAAAAGGCTGTCTTGCCTGCGGAGAGCTCAGTAATGATGAGATGGCTGTGCAGATTCAGACCTGCAGCTTCCTTATTGGCCAGCCAGGCTTTGCCTCACCTTGAATAAACAAAGGATGAAACACAGTTATTTCTCACAGAAATGGGCTCCATGCAAAATGCAAGGATGGACTGCTAAGCTGAAAGTTTGCAAGTGATTTTCTGGATTGATAGTGTATCAGTAGTTTGGTTCATAATCTCCCAGTGAAGGCTCCGCCCGCTATTATTCCTAAGAGCTAATGTACACTTTGAATCATGACCTTGACCTCTTAAGTATCAACGTTGTGGCCAAATTTTTTCTATCATTGTAAACATACTGTTTTCATGCACCTTAACCAGTACAATCTCATTCCCAATCAATGGAGGCTTTATCATTATTGGGGCACTAAATGGGAAACCACGTGACTGATTTCTTGCAATGGAACATGTTGAGGCTAAACAAGATTAATTAGCTGCCATTGTGAGTACAACCTCTATTATGAAAGTTATTTCATTTCATTGCCAATAACTAGGTATTGTTCGTTTGTACTAATCTCTGTTTTGTGTAAAACAATGATATATACTGTAGAGGTCTGTGAGTATGTCAACAGTGAGCTAGTTCTGGATTAAATTAAATTCCTAGATGATTTATTCCATATGGATGTACACGTGAAAATTACAGTGCACACTGTCAGATTTAATTTAAGACTGTTTATATCAACTGTTAAAAGCCTGGAAATTGCATGTCCTTACACTTATGTCAATGTAAAAACACTGTGCGGAACTCACAGTAGATACCAAGAAATACATCACGATAGACACGAGCGGATGGACAGATGTTTTTCTGTTTTTAGCATCATCCCTGCTGATACCCCTCAGTGATGTTAACGGATAATCGCTCCTTCACTCCAGCACGACCTGCTTCCTATTTTTACCCTGCTCCTTCAAGTCAAGCAGGCCTCCGGTCCCATAAAACACACTGTGAGGTCAACCTGCCTGTAATGTCACGACTCAAACAATACATGTTAAGAGTGCCATCCTGAAATACCCTGCAATTCAGAGGCTGCTTAATTGGACTGTTTTCTCCCAGGAAAATCCAATTGGGTTCCATGGCAATGTCACTGTGACACAGTGAATTCCAGGTGAGGGTTTGAACACACAGGGCCCTGGGTTGTTGAGATGACAGTGGGTTGTTGCCCTCCACTAATTTGTGCTTTACGGCGCTGCTAGCGGTGTCTGCGGAAGCCTTGTCACATCCCTGTTGTGGACATAAGACGTGCAGTCAAATGTACAAATAAACTTCAGCCTGAAAGCATTTAAGATTTGTTACAGTGCCCCTCTCTGCTGGGGGCGGGTATTGGCTGCAGATGAGGTGGGTTCGTGGAGGTCAGCAAGAGCAGGGCAGATGCTGTCTGAAGGGCAATAACAGGGTTACAGATTAACTCAGAAGAGTACAATAACTACTAATACCATGAAAGCTTACAGGATTCTCACCGTAAGTACTCACAGTATCAGAGCTCACATTCTATTCACCACAACTACTAACCATATCAGAGCTCACACTCTACTCACCATAACACTCATAGTATGAGTACTCACGCTCTACTCACCATAATTACTCACAGTATGAGTGCTCACACTCTACTCACCATAACTACTCATATTATGAGTGCTCAAGCTTTACTCACCAAAACTGCTCACAGTATGAGTGCTCATACTCTACTCACCATAGTTACTCACAGTATGAGTGCTCACATTCTACTCACCACAACTACTAACAGTATCAGAGCTCACACTCTGCTCACCATAACTACTTACAGTATGAGTTCTTAAGCTTTGGTCACCATAGTTGCTCACAGTATGAGTGCTCATACTCTACTCACCATAACTACTCACAGTATGAGTGCTCAAGCTTTACTCACCATAACTACTCACAGTATGAGTGCTCATACTCTAAACTTACTATTGCCTCCAGTTCTGGTTCTGCGGTTAGGATCAGATTGATTTGTTGTGTTCATGTTTATTTTTAACGGCACACTAACCTGCTAATGTTCACTGCTTTCAGAAGGGGGCAGTTATGCTCACATTTTATGACACAGTTGTGCCACCCTTACATCAAACGACTTATGAAGCAATTTCCCAGTCCCAGAAAAATGTCCAATGTCTGCAGAAAATCACGAGAGTTTTGTTCGAGGCAGGGTGCCGTCCGGTCACATTGATCATTTGTTCTAATAAAATTTACGTGTTCAAGAAATGTGGCGGCATGGCTCAGGAGGTAGAGCGGGTGGTCTAGGAATCAGAAGGTTCCTGGTTTGATCCCCGGCTCCTCCTCGAAGTGTCCTTGAGCAAGACACTGAACCCTACACTGCTCCTGATGTGCAGGTTGGCGCCATCCATGGTAGCCCCTGCCATCAGGGTAAATGAGAGGCATAACTGTAGAGTCCTTTGGGGTCATGTCATGTGACCAGAAAGCGCTATATAAATGCAGTCCATTTACAAATCCACAATCTTTGCAAAATCTGATAGTCTGTGAGTAAAAACTCTGGGGCATTCATTGTCTTTGGATCTGAGAAGGTGTCAGACATCTTTTGAAAGTCTTTTTAAAGTCTCTTAGTGTCTGGTAAGCATTAATCGCACTGAGAAGATTGTCTAAGTTTGTGTAGCGAGGAGTATTAACGTGCTCGTATTAGTGCATATTTTGCTTAGCATATTTGGGACCGTGTGTACACGTGTGTGCATATGAGTGAGTGCTCATGTAAGTATGCCAGCATGTACATGAAAGTGAGTGTACGTCTGTGTGCCCCTGCATGCAGGCAAGAAAGAGTGCATTTGTTTTCGTGAGTGAATATGTGTGAATTTGTGAATTTTTAGTGAGTGAATAAGTGTGTGAGTGTGTATGCATTCATGTGTAAATTTATGCATATGTGTGCATTTACCTGTGTATGTGTGCATACTTCTGTGTTTGTGTGCGTATGCTTGTGGGTGTATGCGTTTATGTCTGCATGATTATGAGCGTCTGGCTATGTGTGTTTATGTGCGCATGCTTCCAAGTATTTGCATATGTGCACATTTGTTTTGTGTGCAAGCTTGGGAGTTTGTGTATACATATGCTTGCTTCCTTATACATGTGTGTGTGTTTGTATAGGCATGCTTGTGTGAGTGTATGTGTATCTGCGCATGCTTACGAGCATGTATGCGTTTGAGTGTGTTCTAAAATCCCTGGCTGGCTGAACCAAAGTGGAATACTTTGACATATTTATGTCTCCTTGAAGAGGGATGGGGGAAGACAGCAGCGCTGTTTCTTAGTAAGCTGAAATATCATCCCACAACCGGTGACCCCTGACCTTTCAAAGCGTCTCTGAAACCGTACACCTCCCCTCTCATGCCTTCTCCATTCCTCTCCTCATACGGCACAGTGCCATACAAACACACACTCATACCCGTTTCACACTGCGCCCAGAATTTAGCCCGCTTCTGAAGCAGCCTTCCAGGGTATGGCCTAAAGTCGTTTTATACTGCCCTTCGCGACCAGCCAGGGTGCGTTCAAGGTTGATGTAGTCGCCACGGTAACCTATTGCCCCCCCCCCCCCATGTATGCATCGCACGCGCAAAATTTCGAAAGGCTATGCAGACATGCATGTCTATGTGTGGTTACGATATACGGTATATACAGGTAGGCCTACGTAGTGGTAAATAGTACGTCACATTTTGCGCGAAATTCAACGTTTCTTCAAACGTTGCATGAAAATACACTTAAAGGCATTTACTGTTTGTAATACTATTTTTTCGCCATGAATTGAACATCACCTGACAATGGTGATCACCTACATATTGATATTTGCGGTGCTTGCAGCTCACCTTGGACATTCGGGTTTATGAGCCAGTGAATCTAGAAAGGTCTAAACACTCTGTGACGTTTCATGCTGCCGCTGAACCGCTTCTGAAGCGGCTCTGAACGACCTCTGAGAGCGCTCTACTTTTTGAGCACCTAAAAATTTTAGGCCGGTCTCATGACCCTTTTATACTGGGATTTAGAGCACTTCTGGGCCACCTGTGAGGCGCTCTAACTCCCAGTACAAAAGGGGAGCCAGTCCGCCGATCCAGTCACTTCTCCTTAATCAGGACTTCAGCAGCCACAGTTGGCTTCTCCAAGCTGGTCTTAATCAGAGAGGTCATCAAGTAGCTGTACTCACTCACTTACCAACACTTCATCTGCAGTCTTTCATGCGCTTTTCCTTTTGATAAAGTCACCTGTTCATTTTTTAGCAACAAGGTAACTATGTCCCTTGATCAGTCATTTGGGATTCTGTCTGACAGACTCGTGTGATTCAATGTAATTGGAACGTTGCTTTATTCACTTTTCTTAGGCCCTGTGCACACGTACGCGAGTATTTTTGAAAACGTTGCATTTTTGTTTCAGCCTTTCGTCCACACGCAAACTGCGTTTTCAGTCACCGAAAACGAGCCTTTTGGAAAACGCCTTCCAGGGAGAAGATTTCTGAAAACTCTATTTTCACTGTTTATGTGCGGGCAGGAAAGATTAGTTTTTGGCTTACATGTGTGTTTCCAGAGTATGGAGCTGAGTTCAGTCCCTTAGGGCCAGTGTGAATGTAAGTTTTTATTTCCACCAATTACCCTGATTAACTGAACTATCTGGCTGTATAAATCATGGAATTACATATAGATTCAATCACAGTAAAGTATTTCATTTAGGAACACAAGAACAGTTTTTTGATGGTTGTTCAAGAGCTTTTCAAGCATTGCAGCTAAAATATCAGATTTCATCACTAGTTTGGTTTGTATTGTAGTCCAGAAGTTGGTATGGAAGCCAGAAACAGATATTAGCTTTTCAAGAAATGCAGCTAAAATGTAATATCCCAGAAATGGTTTGGCTAAATGAGGTGATAAAATAATTTAAGCCCAGAAGTTGATGAGAAATCTGGGAACAGATACGGTCCTTATTGTCCACCTCTGATGTCATGTTAATTCAGCAAACTTTAGTCACACGCATCTTCACATCTTTTGGCAGTACTGCAAAATTGGACATAAAGGCAAACATATCAGCTTTCTTTAATAGCCTTGTTGGCTCCCACGCATGGGACGATGCCATCAGTTGATCTTGGCCTCAATTCCAAAGTTGCTTTAGACAGCGCACCTCCACCAAGTCCCCACCCCCAACCGTTTCTGAGAGAAAGCAACCTAACTTTACGCCTGGGATGCTTCAGCCCACTGAACACAGGAAGTGATTAACCAGTAAAAGAATGTTGTAGATCTAAACGTGTTTTCGGCCATATTGAATGGCAGTGCTAGGAACTTTCTAAAGTTAGGGTTCGGTACATTTGTGAGTGAAACAATTTCGCTGATGTGGGTCAGTTCCTGGAAGGAGGGGTCAAATACGAAGGCCCCCTGCCGCAAACCTGCATATGCCCTGCACTTTTTCCTGCCGGACAAGGGGCTATTTCAGGCAGCGTGAGAGACGGCTCACCTGCTGTGCCAATTTCAGTATCATGAAGCTGAAAGACCTTCACCGATGGCCTCGGAGGCTTCAAACACCTGCAGCGTGACTGTTATCTCCTAGCCTGTTATCCAGTGTGGGGGTGGAGGTGGGTGGCTGTTAATGGGTGACAGGACACTAAGCTCCTGGAGCCGCAGCTTCAAATGAGCAGTTAGCTTTACACTCGATTTTCCCAACCCAGAGCTGCCAAAGGGAGATGAGGGGTCAGCTGAGGGACTCAGACTTGCTTGATATGGGCTGGTGTGGATGTAGTACAGTAGAGTGCAGTGATGGTCATACATTATCACTTTCGTCTAAATGAGGTCCTAATATATTACTTCTCTACAATTTTTTGTTGAAAATGTATTGAAAAATACAACCCCATTTCCAGAAAAGTTGGGAAGCTGTGTAAAATGTTGATAAAAACAGAAAGCAATAATTTGCTAATCATTTAAACCCTATCTTTAATTGAAAATTGTGCAAAGACAGCATATCAAATGTAGAAACTGAGAAATTTTATTATTTGATGAAAAATATTTGCTCATTCTGAATTTTATGACAGCAACGTGTTTCCAGAAAGTTTGGACAGGTTCAATGTTTGCCATTGTGTTGCACCACCTTTTCTTTTAACAATACTCTGAAAGCCTTTGGGACCTGAGGTGACCAACTGCTATAGTTTTGGCAGCAAAGTGTTTTCCTATTCTTGCTTGATATTGTAATTGCCGGTGGAATTAGGAGGCCAAGTGCAGCGACCAGAGAGAACGTAAGCAACATGTCTTCACAGATGTGCAAGTTGCCCATGCCATGTACAATAATGCACCCTCATAATATAATGGATGCCGGCTTTTGAACTATACACTGATGGTCCCTCTCCTTTTTCGCCTGGAGAACACGGCGGCCATAATTTCCCAAAAAAATTTCACATTTTTGATCAGTCAGACCACAGGACAGTTTTCCAGTTTGCCTCTGTCTATCTTAAATGAGCTCGGGCCCAGCGACAGCCGTAGCATTTCTGGATCGTAGTTTAATATTTGCTTGGCAGAGTTTCAATTTGCATTTGTGGATGCACAATTGGTGTTCACTAACAATGGTTTACAGAAGTGTCACTGAGCCAATGCAGTGATTTCCTCTTCAGAATCCTGTCTGTTTTTAAGGCAGTGCTGCCTTAGATAATGGCCATTCAGTATTGCCTTTCGGTCTTGTCCCTTGTGTTCAGGATTTTTCTGGATGCTCTGAATCTTTTGATAATATTATGTACTGTAAAGGATGAAATCCCCAAATTCTTAGCAATTTTACATTAAGAGACATTACTTAAATTGTTGAACTATTTACCCATGCAGTCTTTCCTTGAGTGGCGAAGCCATTGTCATCGTTATGTCTGAAAGACTTTTTATACCCAATCATACTACTGACCTGTTGCCAATTAACTATTTTTGCAGTGAGGTATTCTGGCAGGTGCATTTTTTTTTTTTTTTTTGCATCATTCAGCTTTTACAGTCTTTTGGGGCACTTTGCCCCAACTTTTTTGAAATGTGTTCCTGGCATCAAATTCAAAATGAGCAGATGTTTTTCAAAAACTACACATTTTCTCAGTTTCAACATTTGATATGCTGTCTTTGTACTATTTTCAATTAAATATAGGGTTTAAATAGTTTGCGAATCATTGCATTCTGCTTTTAATTACATTTTACACACCGTCCCAACTTTTCTGGAAATGGGGTTGTACTATTGTAGGCAATGAGAACAAAAAAATCATTCCCACAAGAATTTTGAGGTAAAAAATATTGGTAATAAACAAAAAACACTGCAAACATCAATTTTTATAATTATTAAAAGGTGTTGCAAATTTTATTTTTTGACTCTTGCATTGCCTGAATGCATGTTTGAAGGCTCATTCCATGATTTTTGATGCTAAAAAAATTGTTTAAACTGGTTTGAGGCAAGATTATTCTGCAAAGTTACCTCTGATGGTCAGTTGTTCTACTATATACGGTGACATGAACTTTCAGCATTGCCACAGTGTTAAACACAATGGCACAACAGAAGGAGCTCTCTGAAATTATTCATAGCCGCATTGAGGTCTTTAATGCTGCCATGGCATTGTAAGAAACACCAATAAGCATTTCAAAGAGACTGGTTTGCTGAAAACTTGTGGCAATAGAGGTGCAAAACAGAACCCCAATTGCAGTCGGGTCTGGCCCAGATCCGGCTTCAAGCCGGCACTGCTGGGCAACTGCTGGCATGGCAAGTGGTATGTTGACCGGATGTGGGCCAGGTCTGGCAATGATGGCACCATTTATGAGATGGCATGCCAATTTGGGCCGATTTTGTCCGCAGTTGGCCCTGTGCTGGCCCATATGTGGGCCAGCGCCGGCAAACCAGATCTGGGCAACAAATGGGCCATTGTTCTTGCTGTATGTGGGCCAGAACTGGGCCGTGTAAAGTGCATTATGTGGGCTGGACCTGGGTCAGGCCAATATTGCTATATGGCAGGGGTGGGGAACCTTTTACAGAAAGGGCCGGTGTGGGTACAGGCTTTCATTCCAACTAGGTAATAACACACCTGATTCTACAAATCAAGGTCCTTAACAACGATTCCAGAGGTTGATTAGTGGAGCCTGCACCCACACCGGCCCTTTCTGAATGAGGTTCCCCACCCCTGCTATATGGGGAAGTGTCTCTGATGTCCGTTGTCTATGTATGACAAGTAAAAAATAAAATCGGTGGTTGACAACTCACCAACCCTGTGATGATATTAATAGCACCAGAAGTGAGGAGATGAAAGTATCAAGATCTACTATTTACAGACACCTTTGTGAAAATGGTCTAATTGGTTGTGTTGCTGCTGAGAGCTGGCAACATCAAAAAAAAGACTTGAGTTTGCCAAGAAATTCAAGGATTGTACACCAATGGACTGGGAACAAGTCCTTTGGACTGATGAGTCAAAATTCAAAATGTTCTCATCCAACGCAGAACTTCTGTGCGCCGTAGAGTTGAAGAACGTTTCAAAAATGACTATGATTTTGGGTAAAAAAAAACAACAAACCATCAAGCTATGTTTTAGACAAGCATTAGGAGGGAAAATGTTCAGACACAAGGAAAGACAAAAAAAAAAAAAACTCATTACTGATACAATGACTGATAAGTATGTGCCCATTGTCTTGTGCTTTTGTATGTTTGCCGCTACTCTTGGCCAGGACATTTTCCTGGTTAAATAAAGGTTAAATAAATAAATAAAATAAAGCAATGGAAACAAAATGGCTCCATGACCAGATTTTTTAGAACCCTCCTGTCACACCTCGATCTAGAAACTGAAGTAGACTCCAGTCCGGCTCCACTCTTCCACAGACTCCAGTCCGACTCCACTCTTCCACAGACTCCAGTCCGACTCCACTCTTCTACAGACTCCAGTCCGGCTCCACTCTTCCACAGACTCCAGTCCGACTCCGCTCTTCCACAGACTCTAGTCCGGCTCCACTCTTTCACAGACTCCAGTCCGGCTCCACTCTTCCACAGACTCCAGTCCGACTCCACTCTTCTACAGACTCCAGTCCGACTCCACTCTTCTACAGACTCCAGTCCGACTCCACTCTTTCACAGACTCCAGTCCGGCTCCACTCTTCCACAGACTCCAGTCCGACTCCACTCTTCCACAGACTCCAGTCCGACTCCACTCTTCCACAGACTCCAGTCCGACTCCACTCTTCCACAGACTCCAGTCCGACTCCACTCTTCCGCAGACTCCAGTCCGACTCCACTCTTCCACAGACTCCAGTCCAGCTCCACTCTTCCACAGACTCCAGTCCGACTCCACTCTTCCACACACTCCAGTCCGGCTCCACTCTTCCACACACTCCATTCCGACTCCACTCTTCCGCACACTCCAGTCCGGCTCCACTCTTCTGCCATATCCCCCCCTCCTTTCTCAGTGTACAGTCTTGTGCAAATTAATTGGATAAAGTTGCTTGTCAATTGAATGAGCTGAATGGAGTGCAAAAAGCCGTGCCAGGTGATGGACTTCTTACAAAACCCAAAACCAGTGAAGTTGGCACGTTATATAAATCGTAAATAAAAACAGAATACAATGATTTGCAAATCCTTTTCAACTTATATTCAATTGAATACACTGCAAAGACAAGATGTTTAATGTTCAAACTGAGAAACTTTATTTTTTTTTTGCAAATAATCATTAACTTAGAATTTAAAGGCAGCAACACATTGCAGAAAAAGTTGGCACAGGGGCCTTTTTTACCACTGTGTTACATCACCTTTCCTTTTTAACGACACTCAGTAAACGTTTGGGAACTGAGGAGACCAATTTTGAAGCTTTTCAGGTGGAACTCTTTCCCATTCTTGCTTGATGTACAGCTTAAGTTGTTCAACAGTCCGGGGTCTCCGTTGTCGTATTTTTACTTCTTAATCGCCACACATTTTCAATGGGAGACAGGTCTGGACTACAGGCAGGCCAGTCTAGTACCCGCACTCTTTTACTACGGAGCCATGCTGTTGTAACACGTGCAGAATGTGGCTTGGCATTGTCTTGCTGAAATAAGCAGGGCGTCCATGAAAAAAGCGTTGCTTGGATGGCAACATATGTTGCTCCAAAACCTGTATGTACCTTTCAGCATTAATGGTGCCTTCACATATGTGTAAATTGCCCATGCCTTGGGCACTAATACACCCCATACCATCACAGATGCTGGCTTTTGAACTTTGCGCCTATAACAGTCCGGATGGTTCTTTTCCTCTTTGGTCCGGAGGACCACGGCGTCCACAGTTTCCAAAAACAATTTGAAATGTGGACTCGTCAGACCCTGAGAACACTTTTTCCACTTTGCATCAGTCCATCTTAGATGAGCTTGGGCCCAGTGAAGCGGCGGCGTTTCTGGGTGCTGTTGATAAATGGCTTTTCGCTTTGCATTGTAGAGTTTTAACTTGCACTTGCAGATGTAGCGGCGAACTGTAGTTACTGACAGTGGTTTTCTGAAGTGTTCCTGAGCCCATGTGGTGATGTCCTTTACACACTGATGGCGGTTTTTGATGCAGTACTGCCTGAGGGATCGAAGGTCACGGGCATTCAATGTTGGTTTTTTCGCCTTGTCGCTTCGTGCAGTGATTTCTCCAGATTCTCTGAACCTTTTGACGATATTACGGACCGTAGATGATGAAATCCCTAAATTTCTTGCAATAGCTCATTGAGGAATGTTGTTTTTAAACTGTTCGACAATCAGCTCACGCATTTGTTCACTAAGTGGTGACCCTCGCCCCATCCTTGTTTGTGAATGACAGAGCATTTCAGGGAAGCTGCTTTTATACCCAATCATGGCACCCACCTGTTCCCAATTAGCCCGTTCACCTGTGGGATGTTCCAAATAAGTGTTTGATGAGCATTCCTCAACTCTCTCTGTCTTTTTTGCCACTTGTGCCAGCTTTTTTGAAACATGTTGCAGGCATAAAATTCCAAATGAGCTAATATTTGCAAAAAATTACAAAGTTTACCTGTTCGAACATTAAGTAACTTGTCTTTGCAGTGTATTCAATTGAATATAGGTTGAAAAGGATTTGCAAATCATTGTATTCTGTTTTTATTTACGATTTACACAACGTGCCAACTTCACTGGTTTTGGGTACATAACCACCTCAAAGATCACTGCATAGCACTTTTTAGCCTTGTTTCATTAATTTCCTTGGCCTGTATGATGCAACTAATGTGATCCCATCATCAACACAGTACTGTAACTGCGTTGGACTGGCCTGGTAATTCACCTGACCTCAATCCCATTGAGAATCTCTGGTCCATCATCAAGTCAAGGCTGCAGCAAAAGGACTGCACCACAAAAGCCAAAGTCATTGATGCAGTTGTCCAGGTGTGGCATCATGACGAAGAAATCAAGGCAATCTGCAAAAACAAACCTGGTCAGCTCCATGCCAAAACGGGTGGAACAGCTTATCAAGAACCGTGGAGGACATCTCGTACTGAGTGCTGAATGTAGGTGCTAATAAAGTAATAAAAAGCCTGAAAACCTTTGTTGTTTGGTTTTTCCCACTCCAGCCTGCTTAATCCATTTAATTTGCACAAGACTGTAAAGGTTGGATTGCCAGGTGTTGGGGTATGGCAGAATCTGTGAGGAGGGATTAAGCAGGCAGGACAGGTAGAGAAAACTCTTTTGAGAGGGGAGGAGTTTTTTTTCAGAGGGTGTGTCACTCCCCACCCTGCGGGAGCGATCAGCGTTTGCACTGCTAAAGCCTGAGGGCCTTCTCACACATCTCACTGAGAAATGCGTCAACTCACTTTCACAATGAAGCGCCCTTCTCATGTGGGAAAGGCACTCTGTAAGGGACTCTATAAACCACAGCATCTACATAATTAAGCCTTTTCATTTGGCAAAGGTGGAGCATAACAGCTGTATATTCAGATATTTCAGTGTTGAATTCAGTCATCTCTTATGTAGAAAAGATATGAAGACCACAAAGGAAAAACGATCAGGGTCCAAATTTTGCATTTTTGTATATTTTATATACAACCCCAGTTCTGAAATAGTTGGGACAAAGAGTAAATTGTGAATAAAATCAAAACGCAATGACTTTCAAATCACACCAGCCAGTATTTTATTCATAATCCAATAGAACATAGCAAATGTTGAAACTGAGAAATTTTACAATTTTATCCACAGAATGAGCTCATTTCAAATTTGAAGGCTGCTACAGGTCTCAAAAAAGTTGGGACAGGGGCCTCTTTACCATAGTGTAGCATCCCCTCTTCTTTTTAACACAGAGTGGAGGCGTCTGGGTATTGAGGAGACAGTTTTCTTGAGTTTTGCCATTGGAATTTGATCCCACTCTTGTTTAATACAGGCTTCCAGCTGCTGGAGAGTTCTGGGTCTCCTTTGATGGACTTTTCATTTAATTATGCGCCAAATGTTCTCAATCGGTGAAAGATCAGGACTGCAGGCAGGCTAGTTCAGCACATGGACTCTTCTACTACGAAGCCATGCTGTTGTTATGGAGTACTAAAGTGATGACGTCACCGCTACTTAGCTTCTCGTGCCGGAAGTAAAATCCCCATGGGAATTTATAATGGGGTATGGACACTTTCTGGCATTGCTTGAACTAGTATTAATTCTAAAAGCCGCCTCGCTCCAAGATTAGCCAACAGGGTATACAGATTCAAATGATCACATCAAATTTGTAGTTCATTGCTAAAAATTATATGCTTTTGCACTTGTAGTCCATTTTGTAGTCCACTTCTCCGAACTACATATCCGCTACACAAGTGGGTGAGTACCCCGTGATTTGTTCCAAGTCAATGAGGTACCTCAGTTTCAGCCAATGTCCATAACATTCCACGACGGTAGCCCATCAGTGCCCTACATTGCCGTATGTCCATGCACCCGTTCCCACATAGCGAGCTACTATTAGCTAGCTACATACCTAGAAATTAAAGGATCACAATGAATAGTTATTTCGCCATTTAGCTAGCTAGCATTAAGCTATGCTAGCAAACACCGTGCTAGCCAGCTAGTGAGCTTATTACATCTTGTGCACATAGCTAAACCGATTGAAACAGTAAATGGTACCGTCACTTACTGTTATTTAGCAAGCTAGCGAGTATGATTATTCAATAAATATCACTAGCTTAGCTAGCTAGCGAGCTAGCTAAGTGAATAAAAGCAGTGAAGAGCCATTATTTGGCTACTTAGCTAGCGTTGAGCTGCGAGCATTTCACAAGCTGGCATTTAACTAAATGCGCCAAATATAAAGTTAGACAACTACCGAAGTCGGTAAACTAGCTCGCTGGCTAAGTTAGCCTGCTGACAGCTAGTTCGCTGTCAGTTATGCTTTGACAAGGCTGATAAGCTCGTTCGCTGACTAGTTTTTAAGCAAACAAACGTTGGCCAAAGATGCTAGGCTATTAAAGTAAATTGGCGCAAATTGTAAAACTTGAAATCTAGCAAGGAAAGCGTAACCAAGTAGAATGTAGAGTGGCTAACTAAGTAAGCAAACAAACAGCTATAGCAAGGTGCTGGAAAATTCGAGATGGGAGACTTCTATCTTGCAGTTATCGCAGGGTTTGGAGGGCTTATCGCGCAACTTCGGCAAGATTCTCGCGTAACTTTTCGGGAATCTCGTGCAGCTGGCTTACTTGCAGACGCGCTCGAATGCACCCTCTATAGCTGCAGTGTTTGATTTTGCATTGTCCTGCTGAAATACACAAGGCCTTCCCTGGAATAGATGTCATCTGGAGGGGAGCATATGCTGCTCTAAAACCTTTATAAACCTTTCAGCATTCATGGAGCTTTTTAAAACATGCAAGTGTCCCACACCATATGCCCTAATGCATCCCCATACCATCAGAGATGCTGGCTTTTGAACTGAACGCTGATAACAGGAGGGGTGGTCTTTCTCCTCTTTAGCCCGGAGGACACAACGCCCATGATTTCCAACAAGAATGTCAAATTTGGACTCGTCTAACCACAGGACACTTTGCCACTTTGTTACAGTACATTTTAAATGAGCCTTGGCCCACAGAACATGATGGCGCTTCTGGATCATGCTCATCAATGGGTTCCTTTTTGCATGATTGAGTTTTAGGTGGCATCTGTGGATGGCACGGCAGACTGTGTGTACAGACAGTGGTTTCTTGAGGTATTCCTGGGCCCATTTAGTAATGTCAATGACAGAATCATGCCGGTGAGTGATGCAGTGGCGTCTGAGGGCCCGAAGATCACGGGCATCCAGTAAAGGCCTTCGGCCTTGTCCTTTACGCACAGAGATTTTTCCAGTTTCTCTGAATCTTTTGATGATGTTATGTACTGTCGATGATGAGACCTTCAAAGCCTTTGCAATTTGATGTTGAGGAACATTGTTTTTAAAGTATTCCACAATTTTTTTACACAAGCCTTCACAGGTTGGAAAGCCTCTGGCCATCTTTACTTCTGAGAGCCTCAGCCTCTCTAAGACATCCCTTTAATAGCCAATCATTTTACACACCTGATGCCAGTTAACTAAATTACTTGCTAAATGTTCTTTCAGCTGATTCTCTTATATATTAATTGCTTTTTCAGCCCTTTTTTGCCTGTGTCCCAACTTTTTTGAGACCTGTTGCAGCCAGAAAATTTGAAACACACTCTATCCACACTGATTCTGTGTTATGATTCTAATCTGTTCTGTCATGCTTCTGCCATGTTCATTATTGTTCCTGCCATGCTTGTTATGTTTTCCCTAGTCCCTGTTATGTTTATGATTATGTCTGTTAGGTTTTGCCATGTTCTGTTTAGTTTTTGTACTTTGCAATGTTTTCGTTTTTGCCATTCCCAATCCACTATTCTGTTAGATTCCGGTCCATGTCTTTGTTCATGCCCTTCATTGCACTTTGTCTCCCCTGTCTGGTCTTTTGTTAAGCTACAGCTTCTCCCCAGTCCTCGTGTCACATGCTTAGGTGATTTCATGGTTTCTGGGTTTCAAACATTCCTTCCAATCTCGTTTGCTTCCTTTGCCTCTCTTTTCTGTTTTACTAACCAATACTAACAGTTTAATGTTTTTGTTAAAGTTACTAACCCAAACTAACATTGTATATAATACTAACTTACTAACGAGCACTAGGGATTGTATAGCTGCACTTACTAATTGATTAACAAGCTCTCAGCACTTTCGCCCTGTTCTAGTCTCCGCCTCTTGCCTGCACTTAGTCTTTGCTGCAATTCAGCGGATCCTCCGCTTTCCTGCTCCACTCTGTCCTACCTCTCATTATCTGTGCACATTAGAACTCCCTAACGGAGCTGTATGTCTTGTCATAGGCTGTCTCGTGTTCCCTGTCCGCGTTTGGCTTTTGCCAATTTCATGTGGTTAGGTTCTCCCTTGTGTTTCCTCCCACGTAATTAGTCTGATCCTCATCACCTGATCCTAATCATAGCATGTGACTTCCCTTGAGTGTATTTAAGCTGTCTTCTCACTGCAGTTCCCCGTCAGAATGTTCCTCTTGTTTACCTGTGCTGCTATCATTTTACGCCTTGTACTCATAGTGTTACTCTTCTGACTGGACCGTCCGACTTTTTTTGCCGATTTTTTGGCTCTGCTTTTTGGTACTATTGTCTGCATCTGTTTACGAACCCTTTTTTGCCCGACTACGAGTTTTGTGTTTGCTGCCCTGTTAACGGTTTGGATTCGCCCACTGGATTTTGGCTTTTGCTTCTCTGACAATCCTGTGCCTGTGTACCGAACCTGTTTTTGCCCGACCATCTTTTAACAGTACTGTGATTGCTGCCCTGGTTTTCAACTCTGATTCTGCCCTACTGGATTGTGATTTTTGGATTGTGGACTTTGTACCTTTTTTGCCCTCTGCCCTGCTTGGTTCTTTTCCCCCCTCCTTTTAATAAACTCATCTACTGCACTGCTTGGTTCTCGTGTCTGGTTCCTGAGCGTATCCTCACATTCTGGTCCTATAACTGATAAACACAAAATCTGCGATCTTTTTAACCAACATTTTATAGTGGCCGGAAACCTTTTTTGAAAATTTAATCAGCCCTCTACAGGGGATATGTCTGACCTCAGCTCTAGTTCATTCACAAATTCTCCAAAACCTAGAGTATTGTTTTCATTTAGGGAATTTCAAGTGAATGAGGTCCCACAAGAATTGAAACGACTTGATGTAAATAATTCCACTGGAGAGGATCATCTAGTTCCGAGTCTTTTGCGTTTAGTCTTACAAGTATTTGGGTATCTGGCTGGATCATGATTTTTCCTTTAAGACTCATGTGTCTAACTTGTCCAACAAAATCAGAACAAAAATTGGGTTTCTTTACAGAAACAGGTCTTGTTTTTCTTTAGACAGTCGGGAGAGGATTGTCCAGGCAACAATCTTACCTTTATTTGACTATGGGAATATCCTTTACATGCATGCCTCTGATAGTACTTTAAGACCTCTGGACACTATTTATCACAGCGCTCTGCGTTTTATCACTGGAGATCGTTTCCGCACTCATCACTGTGTGTTATATAGTTCTGTTGGGTGGTTTTCCCTTTATTTTAGAAGGAAGCTCCATTGTATTTTATTTATTTATAAAGCATTGCTTGGCAAGCTTCTTTCATATCTAACTAGGCTTTTGTCCTTCAAAATCCGAAGCCAGCATGTTAGATCCCAAGGGTGGATTTTGTTAGAGTCACCTAGGACGAGGACAAATTTGGGCTGTTCTGCTTTTAGCTCATTTGCACCTTATGTCTGGAAAAGATGCCAAGACTCTCTGAAGCTTGACTATCTCATTCCCTATGATTCCTTCAAGAATCGACTGTGGGAGATGTTACTTGCGGAGGCCAGATGTACTTCTCTTTAGTTTTAACCTTGAACTTGTTCTCTGTCCTTTGCACTTGAATGTTTTATTTATTTATTTTATTTATTTATTTTAACCGTATTTTAAAGTTTGTTTTCCTTTATTCTGCAGTTGTTGTCTGTAATTGCGTGAATCTTACTATGCTCTGTCTGTTACCCACTGTATTTGTTTTATTGTATTCAGGGCTCCCCTGAAATAGAGACCTCGGTCTCAGTGGGACTTCCCTGTAATAAAGGAAAATTTAAAAAAAAAAAGCATATTTTTTGTGGATAAAAATGTAAAATGTCTCAGTTCCAACATTTGAAATGTTATCTATGTTCTATTGTAAATAACACATTGGCTCATGTGATGTGAAAGTCATTGCATTTTGATTTAATTCATAATTTACACTTCGTCCCAACTATTTCGGAATTGGGGTTGTATTATATATTGTTATCATATTTATGTTATGATAACATATTATATATTTTTTTTTTTTCATATTTTTTGCATATTTTTTCAGTGCTTTGTTTCTAAGATCGTTTTGAATTTTTAATACATCATTTCTCCACAACGTGAAAATGTGACTCTGATCATTTTTCCATTGTGGTCTTCATACAGTACAATCTTGATGGTCCTTACAAGTGTCCTTATTTGATGGTTCTGGTTAAGGGTTAGAGGTAAGGGGGTAGGGTTCATTTTAAACTGGTGTCAAATAATGACACCAAAAGCCTCCTTTTGCATTGTACATGTGGGCCTTGGTCAGGTAGCGTCACTGTACGATGCATCTGGATGAGACTGGGCTCCTGGAGGAGAGTAATGTAGTGCTCGTGGAGGGATGGAAATGATGGAGAAAAGTGATGGAGTAATGGAGTGATAATGGAGTTATATAGGGTGATGAAGTGGTAATGGAGAGATAATGGAATAATGGGGTGACAGTAGAGTAATGGAGCATGATGGAGTGATGAGCCAGGTGATGGAGTGAAAATAGAGCGATGGAGCATGATGGAGTGATGAGGACAGTGATGGAGGGTGATAAAGAAGGGTGATGGAGTGATAGAGGAGGATGATGAGATAAAGGGGGTAATGGAAGATGTGAATGTGTACACAGCAAACAGCTGGGCTTTACTCTGCAGCTTTGTGGCTGAGTTGCTCAGTCAGGTCAATGTTCTCCATGTGTAACTTGCGCAGAATGACTGCATGTGCCAAAATCACCAATAGGAGGTGCTCTTGCACTGTCAGGAAGTACCGCCACATGCTCTGGCCTCAGGGTTAATCAGCTGGGCTGTTAGACGCCATCGGCCCTGTCCACTTAGGGACTGCGGTGCATCACTGAGCACTTCCACAATCTAAAAAAAAAAGAGAAAAAAGTAGTGTTGTTTGACCCCTCCATATGGAGATGTCTGACTTGCATCACGGTTCATAACGCTGCATCCAATTCTGTGTCATTTCAGAAACAGAAAAGATCATCTCTTGCAGCTCGCATGATGGGAACACACGAGAGATTGCTTAATCAAGCACCTCTGTGACACTGGAGCTGACAGTTTGTTAAGATGTTGGAGACTTTTTTTCATCGGAAAACAAAAGCCAGCCTTGGTTCCGGTGGAGTGTTTTCCCTTAGAAGTCTCTTATCGCTGCCTTAGTACCTTGAGTTACCTCAGTGTACTGAGCCCTAAAACTTAAACCAGGCCACTCATCCAACCCAAACAAACTCCAGTGAATAAAGGATTGGATGACCGGGTTAAGCACTGAGGTGAATGTAAAAAAAAGAGAGAAAAGGCTGGGGTACGTTTGATAAACCACATAAAATAACACAAACATAGGTGTGGACCATATGTTTCCTGTTTTGACATTTTGAGAAAAGAAACACCGTGCCATTCCAATTATAGAGCTAAAAAAATGATGTGAAATTACAAAGCTCATGATGTAAAAAGCAGGCACAGATGTCTCAGATGTGGAAGGCCTCAAATGAACAAAGCCATGCATTGTTTCTAAAGGACGATGTCACTCTCCAGGAAGCCTAGAAATTAATATATTATTTATGAGCAACAAAGGCAACAAATCTCAGTGTTCTTCCTGTTCAAGACATCACTGCTTAAATCCATTTCCTCAGCTTTAAATGTAAGCATTAGCTTTGTGAGTATTACCAGAGTTGCATTGTCAACCTGGGATGTGCGTGTTTCATTAGCTTAGCTGTTTGCTTAGCTGCTGCATTAGTGAAAACATCACCTGCTTGATTAGCTGCAAGTTTAGATGCTGCATTTGCGAAAACATCACCTGCTTGATTAGCTGCAGGTTTAGCCACTGCATTAGCGAAAGCATCACCTGCTGGATTAGCTCACTTAGCCACTGCTTTAGTGGAAGCATCACCTGCTCGATTAGCTTGCAGGTTTAGCTGCCGCATTAGCAAAAGCTTCACCTGCTTGATTTAGTAGTGGGTTTAGCTGGTACATTAATGAACGATAACTCGCTGAGGCACATCATGAAGGCGGACAACATGTTGCAGGAGCAGGTCAGCAGTCTCCTTTGCAGTGGGCAGCTTTGGCACTGGCACAAGATTGGCAGGCTTAAGGAATTGGTCGATGATGGTAAGGATGACTGTATTCCTGTCTGAGGGCGGTAAGGCCATTATGAAATCTAATGGTATGCAACCCTATGGTTGATGGGGAGCTTCTAAGCTGCAGCAGACTGCTGGTATTCTCAATACTACAGGGTCTACCAAAAAAAATGTCCCACTTTGAAAAATTGCCCTAAAATTAATATTCTATAACTTTTTTATACAGGAAAGGAGTATTTCTGTGGTAGTGGGATGGCAAAGGAGTATTTCTGTGGGAGTGGGATGGGACAGGAGTATTTCTGTGGGAGTGGGACGGGACAGGAGTATTTCTGTGGGAGTGGGACGGGACAGGAGTATTTCTGTGGGAGTGGGACGGGACCGGAGTATTTCTGTGGGAGTGGGACGGGACAGGAGTATTTCTGTGGGAGTGGGACGGGACAGGAGTATTTCTGTGGGAGTGGGACGGGACCGGAGTATTTCTGTGGGAGTGGGACGGGACAGGAGTATTTCTGTGGGAGTGGGACGAGGACAGGAGTATTTCTGTGGGAGTGGGACGAGGACAGGAGTATTTCTGTGGGAGTGGGACGGGACAGGAGTATTTCTGTGGGAGTGGGGCCGGGACGGGACGTATTTCTGTGGGACAGGAGGGGGTGGGACAGGACGTATTTCTGTGGGAGTGGGGCCGGGGACAGGAGTATTTCTGTGGGAGTGGGGCCAGGACAGGAGTATTTCTGTGGGAGTGGGGCCGGGACAGGAGTATTTCTGTGGGAGTGGGGCCAGGACGGAGTATTTCTGTGGGAGTGGGGCCCTGGGACAGGGGAGTATTTCTGTGGGAGTGGGGCCAGGACAGGAGTATTTCTGTGGGAGTGGGACGGGACAGGAGTATTTCTGTAGGAGTGGGACGGGACAGGAGTATTTCTGTGGGAGTGGGACGGGACAGGAGTATTTCTGTGGGAGTGGGATGGGACAGGAGTATTTTTGTGGTAGCGAGACGGGGCAGGAGTGAAAATGCGCTCCCGTGTCACCCTCTAGTTGAAACAAATGAAAAAATGACAGGCATCTCTGTGGAATTTCTAGAATTAACCGCCATAATGAAACAATGTTTTACCCTCCAGGAGTACCCAGCAGGCACATGACTGAAAATTATTAATTACTTAACAAGCCTTAAAAACCAAGTTATGCACAATAAAAATTTAATCCAGTCCATTTTTGCCTTTCAAACAAATGCCATATGTGCGGATAATTTAATCATGATGTCAAACAGCAACTACCGATACCCATAAACCTCAACTGCCACTTCACCTCTTTTGTGTCAGTTGGCCGCATATTCAGCAATGCAAAGCAATATAATTACAGACGCATTTGTCCAAAAGAGGCTGAATACATTGACACCAGGTGAGAAGGACGGTTGAGTTTCCTGGTCAAACCAGCTTTACGTACATGACAAGGGAAGTGGGTGACTAATCATGATCATGTTTGGTGTCAATTCCATCCTCCCCCCCTCTTTCTCTCACTCACTCATTCTTTATCTCACTTGCTCTCCCCCTTCCCTCTCTCTCACGGCTCGTAAACACCACCTGTCTCAGCTATAACTCTTCTTATCCCTGCGGCCGAAAAAATGTCATTCATTCATTCTTAGAAACCAGTGGAGTTCTTCGAAATCTGGCCCCTTGCGCGGTGGGCCCCCTGTGGCCCCCAGGGGCCCCGCAGGCCTTTGTGTTCCTGTACAAGGCATTCAAGGAGCAGGCGCATTGCAACATATACACCCGGACAGGCTGAGCACTTCCTCTGGAAACTATTCAAAACTGCCGACATTCACAAATGTATAAAGATCTTCTGAAAACCACTCAAAGCTGCCGAAAATCGCAAATATAGCTAAACTCAGCGGAACTGAATTTGAGCATTTTCGTGAAATTTGCATTTCAGCTGTCAAGTTTAGTGAGGGATATTGCTAGCTCATTTTATTATAACTCCTATCCATTTTAATACAAGTTTTGAATGCTTTCACGTCTCAGGTGGAGTTTGAAGTGAAATATTGTGGAATTGCCCAGTAACCAGGCAAAAAAAAGGTCTAATGAATTTTAAAAATGTAAAATCTTGACGGTCCCCCCCCGTCACATGGATGGCACAAGGAGAACAAATGCTGTGCGCACTAACATCGGGGCTTTAACAGGATTTGGACTTCCTGTGCAGCTCTGACCCTGAGCGATAGGGCAGTAAATCGCAAGTGTTTACGTGAGCTCCGTTTGATGGCGTTACTGAGTGTGACAGAGGCAAACGGCGGCTGCTGTGAAACCTGACCCCCCCCTCCCCGTATTCCTCCTGAAGCAGCTGGAATGTGAGGAATCGAGAGCGAATGGGTACAGTGGGGTTGGGGGGGGACGCTGGGTGTAGAATGTGAGGGTGGGGGCTTGCCTCCTCTTGCACGCTGCATTCACCTTCACTCAAAAGCCATTATCGCTCAGCGCCTTTTCACTCATGTCGCTTTCTCCTTTTATACCTCTCTTTTTCCCTTTGTATACCTCTGTTCTTCTCTCCCTCCATCATTTTGTCCTCCGCTGTACCTATTCCTCTCTTTGCACCTCTCATGCTTTCTATCTTAAGTCGAGACCTTAGAATTTAAGGGTTCTAACTCACATTAATAGTTTTGAGGAGTTTGCTTGCAAAGTTTGGCCACTCAGTGTACACTTAGGGAAATGGAATTCTGTAATTCTGCTCTGAACCCAATTTAACGAATGAATTGAAAACCCACACTTAATCATTAGATAGAACTATTTATTACCAATTAAGTGCAATAGTTAACTCAATTTTGATCAAAATGTCAGTTAGAACCCTGTAATTCTAAGGTTGCGAGGTGTATCTCCCTGCATCTCTCCCTGTTTCACAGCAAATCTCACCTGCAGGTTATGGCAGGGTCTGGGCTCACGGGAACACAAAACTGAAACCTAGCGCGTAACTCTCTGCCGCACCCGTTTCCGACCTGAGGTTAAGGTGAATGAGTTTCAGGGGGGTGATGGTGGATTACGGCAAGGCCCTGATATCTGAGAGCTGGGAGAGTGCGTGGGAGGCGTTGGTATGCCAGCTCTGAATCACCCTCTCCGCAGACCGCGCTTCGTCTCAAACGGAAAAGGCGGCAGGCTGAGAAATTTCGAAATGAGCTGTTTTTACGTCCTGTTGTCCTGTACGGGACCCCTGCGGCAAGCGTTTAGCTGTTAAATGTTCAGTGCGTATACACTTCTTCCCTCTCCCCTCCCCCGACACACACACACACACACGCTTATGCACACTTACACACCTTTCTTAAGTAAACTGCCTTATCTCATGCCTAGGGGGGCGGTGTTTAATCTCTAACGTTCGGACCTTGCCTGGGGCGCAGTAGGAGAGGAAACTCAGCGAACTGTTTTGCAGTTGCTTTTCTTGCTTTATCTTCAGGCCGTAAAGGAACAGGGCCGGAGGGGATGTACGGAGCCCCTCGTTAGTTTTGGCTGGTCCATCGAGCATTTGCTCACGTGCAGGCGTTGGGACAACTGAATTGTGATGTCTGTAAAAAAAAAAAATAAAAATCTCCCCTGCTTTGATGGGAATAGTGAACCCCAAAACTCCTCTGCACTGTGCCCCAATATCAGTGAAGTTTAAAAGGTCCTTCACAGAGGAGTATGCCCCTTGTTCAGAAATAAACTCCTGCCCAATTATTTTCTCAATCACTTGGATTTGCCATTCAGCAGGATTCTCCAGCCGAGAGGTAGAATCATTCAGTGAGATCAGCTGGTTGTGCTCCTGGACAGGACTTCTACTTTTTAAGTCTTTGACTTTCCACCACGTTTTTCAATAGTAGCTAAACGGCACTTTCAAGAGGCCTGGTTGAATTTAGGGTATCCATCTGTCAAAGAGGGGCAGGCCCATCTCAAATGGCCGTTAGCTTGAGCTCCAGCAGGTAATGGCAAATCTGAATGCCTGAGGTGCCTCAGAGGGGTTAAACTGAAATCCTAACGGCAGCTCTCTCTCTCTCTCTCTCTCTCTCTTTCTCTGTTTACCATAGCATGTAATCTTCTGTTGGTTTTCAAAGTCATCCTTCAGATCTGTAGTCAGGGGTGAGTCAGAGTTGAGTATGTTGCTGGGTGTAGCCAAACATGGAAAAAAAAAACTCATCCTCAGTGTTACCCTCAGCTAAGCTGTTCCAGGCGAACTGGTTGCCTGGGAACTTATGTCGGCGGTTGTGTTTGAGAACTGAGTTTTTTGTCCCCCACGTAGAAGTCAGTACTTCCGTCCCGCAGTTCCGGTTGGTCCTGTGGGATTCAGACTCCTGCAGTAGTCAGAACAGTGAAATCTTTGGCTGTCGTCCAAAGCAAACTGTACGCCCACCTGTTCAGATCCTGTCACCACCCTGCGACACTTCCTCAGTTCGCACTGGCACAGATTATCACATTTTTACAGCTTTAGGATATATGAGCCCCTAAGAACCAGAGTAGCCCGTCCCACATTTTTTAATTTCGAGAAATTTAAGTTTAAAGTTTTGTTGCTTCTCGGGGCGCCCCGGTGGCTCATCGGTCTAAGTGGGCGTACCACAAAGGCTGGGTCCTTCCCGCAGCCACCTGGGTTCGAATCTGGCTCGGGTCATTTGCTGCATGTCTTCCCCCATTCTTCTCCCCAACTTTCCTGTCTCTCTACACTGTATAACTATCAAATAAAGGAAAAATTCCCAAAAAAATAATCTTAAAAAAGTTTTGTTGAATCTCTGGAAGACAGAATTTAACAAAAACTATAACAGAAACACATCACAAGAAAAGGTAAAATTTTTATGAATTACACTAATGTGCCCCATGTTGGAAATTAAGCCAATTACTGACCTTGACCTTTATCGATTTTGGGATGGACCATTCTGGCACTTAGTTTTGTACTTGTTTGGCACTCAGTTTGAGAGAACTGCATGTAAAACCCATTATTAATCTTATAACAGCATGGTTTTTTCATTGACGTTGACACTGGGGTATTGTTCATAGGCCTAGGCCATTCAGTGTGTTACAATTTGAAACAAAACAACAAAACTAATACAAGTTACCTGAATCTGTGGATACCAGGCCCTCATCTGATTCGTTTGGACAGAAATCACTGTCCTGACTGTCATCTGCTGCACCATCTTCATCAGTTAGAGCATGCAGCTGCTCATCTGTCAAGTACTTGGCTGCCATGTTTCACTGAGATTTCTGGGAAATTGGGGACGGACCATTCTGGCTCTCAAAGTCATTTTACTATTACCTAAAGCCAGAGGTGGACTCTCTCCATATCTTCAGCATATAGTGGATTAGGGTTGGCCCATTTTGTCACTAGAAACTTTGCGAGTGTACCAACCTCATGGACCCTCTAATTTTTTTCAAAAATGTGGGATGGGTCACTCTGGTTCTTAGGGGCTCATATTTCTGTGGTTAAATGTTTCTAATCTGAGGGATCATTATCCATGCATTCAGGATTTGTATTTCGGTCCATTGTTTAGCACAGTTAAGGTGCGTTGGTGCCTTTGGCTTGGCTATGATGTTAACCAGCATGAGACTAATTTTATTTCTAATGCACATACCAATAATTTGGACTTGCATTTCTCCTGCGCTACACTGCTTCTATTGTATTTCCGAGTCATTCCAGATAAGGGCTTCAGCTACGCTAAGTGGATGTAATGAGGTGTTGTGTGGTGATAGAGTTCAGGGGAAACCCCCCACATTCTCTGTCTCATTCCTTGTAGTGAAAATGTATAATTTAATTGAAACTTCTCCTTTTAAATGCCTCTCTCTGTTTGGAGATTATCTGTTGTTTTATCTTTCATCTGTAGGCAGGAAACCGCAGTCATATCAAGGCCTCTGATGTACGGAACGTAAAATTGTGCTGCGCATAGTGTGTGACTTCATGGGTTTTAAGCATGGTTTGGCAGCTTTGCTTTGCTGTTGAATCTGAGCAATGAAGCTTCTTCCTGCCATCATCTTCGAAGGCCAGTGGCATTAGGGGAATTATCCGTCATGAATCCCTTCTGTTCTCCATCCACTTGAAACTGCTGGCAGTTTTTCATCCTACACAAGACAAACCACCAGAAAAGAAAGCTAGGGAGAGTAAAAAAAGGCATCCATGCTAAATCCTCCTTAATCTTCCTTAAAATAACCCTCCTTTCATGAATTATGGGGTTAGAGCCTTGCCTTGTGTCCCTGCCACTGCGGTTGTAAGTTCATGACAAAGCTCACAGGCATCCCCCATTATCACATTATCACGGCAGTCCTCAGGCCTGCAGGTCAGAATACGCGGGGCAGAGGGGGGCACTCTGCTACAGGTCCTCCAATCATGTAAAACGTATCAGAGCGCAACCAGTGAGCGACTGGCACCTTTGGTAAATCAGAAAATGCTGTTAGGAGACAAGAGAATGTATTTGGGCCCTGTCACAGGAAGCGGCATTGCTGAATTAGCAGGGTAAGTGCACTGAGGAGAACCTAAACCTTCTCAGTGCTGGAACATACACTTTAGAAAAACAGCTGTCCTGAGTTTAACTTGGCACTGTTATCCAGCTCGCTCAGAAATCCGGCTTTGTGAAATAACCCTTATGCTCTGTTTGGGTCTCATCGTCAAATTACAGCCCCACGTGCAGCTCACCTTATGTGAACTTTAGAGGCATTTCACAGGAGAACATTCACATGTATCCTTTACATTTTGAAGTTACGCAGAGTACTTCCAGTATTTTTGGTCTTTGTATACAAATTCTCAGCAGACGAAACCCTTTGATAAGATCAACTCTTTTGAGTGAGGAGTGTCTGGACCGTAGCAAATTATAACTATCATTTTTTTGTCGCCTTTTGAGGAGAACAAACAGATAAAATGGTTCTGCAGAGGAGTCGAAGGAGTCATTGGGTTCATTACTGCGAAGCCACCTTAGAATTCATCAGAAGGGAAACCACGAGAACCACATGAAGTCAGGAAACATGAAAACATGCTGCGGATACGGTGTAAATGAAAATACATGCCTGAACAACACCATCGCCCATCACCTGCTGCCCCAGTCATCTTGCAACTCCTGTAGATTTTTGTATGTCTTTTTTTGTTATTATTAAGTCCACGCCTGTGCCAACTTTAGCTATGCACAAGAGGCATGAGACCAAGCAAGCATCTGTTATCTTGTTTATATTTACTGTTGTTTCAAACACCCCTCCCAGTATTCGCTACCATGTGTTTCCAAAAATTTCCTTGTGTTAAAGTTAACGGCAGCCTGACAGACAAACACGCTACTCAAAGTAAACATTAAGGCTTGAATCCACAGGAACTCTCCTTCGGAGTGGCTCGTCCTGAGAGAGATGGATGATGGGAATAGCTGATGTGTTTGAAGCCAGCTGAGGGAGTTTCACACTCTCTCAAGCGCCAGTCCATAATTTGCCATCAACGCTGACCAACTCAAGATCGGAGCAAAACCTTTTCAATCAGTATTTCCTTCACTAATTAATTAAGTCTTTTAATGAAGTCTGCTTCTTGGAGATCTACTGACCTCAGCCATATTCTCTGAATCTCTTGGGGTGTTGAGGTCTGTTTTTCCTGATCCATGGTCTAACCTTGCCTATTCTGAGCTCAAAAGCAATGCTGATCCCAGATCAGCTCTCCCCACTCTACAATAATGACTTAAAGTGGTCCTAAATGTTCTCATCTTACCCCTTTTTACACATCTGATTTTACAACCTCTACTCAGAGGCTCCACAAAATCTCGAACTGTTGTCGTAAGGTGTGTTTTCAGGGTTAGAATGAAAACCTAAATATCAGTGGACATTGAGTCAGTCCTGATAGGATGGATTCCTCATTGTATTGATTAATAAACACACTGGCCGTATGGATACACTAATTTCTACACTGGACAACCAAACATTTTTTTTTATTTTTTGAAAATGTTCTCTCATTTCATTATTTTATTTTTCTGATGTTTTTTTCATAGTAATGTTCATTTATGCACATTTATAATTGCTCTGTATTATGTAAATATGACTTTTATGTTTGTTACATTTGTCCATGCTTTAGCAGTATTTACTCACCTAAGTCTTGCCCATAAATCTCAGTTGAATTGACTTGATTTTAATGTAATTGAATGTAATATAATTGAAGTGAATGAGGAATGAGTATGTGCAGGAATGAGATGCATAAGCACATCTGTCCTTGGGCTGGAAGAAGTCTCATCGTGAGAAGAAAAGATAAGCACTCCACACCTCTACATTCTGAGATAAAAGGGAAAAAAAGAAGGGATCTCCCTCTCTAAAACTCCATGCCGTTGTGGGAGGAAAATCTGTCAGCTTTTTCCTTCAAAAAAAAATAACTGTGGCTGAAATGACAATACAAGACTCAAATTCTGCGTGAATACATATGGATCAGGGAGTAAGTAGACATTTCAGCAGCCATTTCAAACATACAACCCTGTTGCTGCGAAAACATACTGTCTTTGTCGCCATGGGCTCTGATGCAAACAATGCCAGCAATTGGTGACTGTAGCTTCATAAAAACAGTGAATTTACAGCATGCATGGTGCATCATGCTGAAAGACAAAGAGGGGTTGGCCTGAAAGACACAATGCACTGCACTAAAAGAAAGGATGTGATTATCGGCAGCTTACGGAGTCTCCTTGCCTTTCTTGGGTCTTTGATGTTTGATGCAAACACAGAAAGCCAGTATCCAGAGACTCAACTCTAAATCTTGGGGGGGGGTGTGGTTTTGTGACCCCAACTTGTGCCCCCTCCCAAGATGCCACGACCTCCCCAATATGTCGTCCCAGCAGGAGGGTGGGGGCACAACCTCTTTTCAGACTGGTTTCGGAAACAATACATCCCCCCTGGCTCAGCGCCTGTGAGATGGTGATATGATGAGATGTGAAATGTTATGGAGGCGGGCTGGCGGAACGTTTCGGGCCTCGAAGCGCAAAGGTTATAGACAAAGCCACAGAGCTTCATTTTAATCTCATTTTTCAAGCTTTCCTCAAAATCCTGACTTTACTGAACAATGTCATCTGGTTTAATTATAAAACTAAAAAAGAGTATTTGTAAAACTCTGTTCATACATACTTACCTTTGAGGATCATTAATAGCATCCTCCTTGCTTCAGGGTGACAGCAGTTCCAAATTTTAATGAAAAGTACCTGAGCTTGCACAACAGAAACAGAACAATTATCTAACAACGAGGACTTCCAACTGTTTCGTGAAAAGTCATTATGCCCACAATATAACTAATGAGAAATGTTTTTGTGTGTGTGTGTGTGTGTGTGTGTGATAGATCTTGAACATTTCAAGACAGACTGTTTGCTTGTGGTCAGGGGCGGAGATAGGCTCTCACCCCAGAGGGGGCGGAGCATTATTGAGGAGTTTCTTAGATAGTCATTGCAGTCAACTGTAAAATAACGGATAGGCTTATATCTTATTCTATCCTATCCAACACAAATCGTCACTTATTAAACCAAGCAAATTTATGTTTAAGAAAACAAAAAGAAGCTGCTTTGTCAGTCAAGCTTGTTCTGAGGGAAGGGAGAAAAGAAAAGTTGCCAGTGTTTTGGCAACCAAAGCGCATAGGGTATGGTTGCCGGACGTCTGCTGAATGGGAATAGTAGTACGCTGTTCACGTAAGTGCTCTGTTATGGACCACGCCCCCTGCGGTCACAGATTCCGATGGGTCACAAATTTCAGTGGAACAGCGGCAGCCATGTTACTGATGACATATCAGGTTGCCGGGGCAAGTGCAGCACATGCATTCTCGATATTAAATATTAATACTAAATTCTAATATCCTTTTTCACTAATAAACCCCCCACCCCAAAAATATATTGGCACCCCCTTTTAAAATCATTCTGGCAAACAAAAAGCAGACAAAAGCGGAGGTTGGACACTGAAGTCTTTCCATTAGCTTTATAAACATGGCCTAAATATATCCAAAGACGCATATAGATTAATGAAATCATAATTTGCACACGACGCGCTAACCATCCTCATTTACTGCCCGCTCTTTCTCCTCTACCGTGATAATTGGGTCAGTTAAAACGTCTGAAAACTTGCGTTTTTGTGCGACTACCTCACTAGTGCATTATCTAACATAAAGGCAGGACTTGATAATGACTTGGAAAAGCACGCAACGAGATGGGAAAAAGCTTAAATATTTAATGATATTTAAATATTTTTAAAACAATACCTATATGTCCCCAAAATTGCCCAGCTAAACACCGTCTGCATAAACCCCATACAATGATCCATTTACTGCACACAAACAGCCTTATTTATGCCATACATCATACATATAAAAATCGACTCTGGAATAAAAGAAAAGTCACTTACCCATTTGAATGGCATTCGGCAAGCTTTGCGTTGAGCAAAATCCTCGGCTTGTCTTGAAATTCAGACAGTAGCCACGGACGATATCATTATTTAGGTCAAGCGTTAGCTTAGCGTGATCTTGCTTGATCTTATACCTACTGGCTGCATTGCTGCTTAAGGAAGGGTCGTCCGTGGCTCGGCAGCTGCTCGAAGCCAAATGTAGTTAGTTTTGGCAGCGTTGCTACCCTTGCCTCCTGTTCTTTCTGTTCTTTTCTTTCTTGACTGCTGCTTTTATGTTTGAATGTAATGGCTGCTCCTGAGTTCTGCTCCTGAGCTGCTCCTGAGTTTGCAAATTTGCGGTTCTTCAGATTTTGTGCTTGAACTTTCAGATGTTACAGGCGTTAATATGGTCACATGGTCAAATCAAATACAGACTTAACATTGGACCACACATTACCCAGCTATCACCTTCACATATTTGCATATCAGTATGAAAGAGAAATATCAAATAAAATAAGAAAATTGTTGATTTCATTAATAGTCTTTAAAAGGTGTGTAGATTAAGCATGTAAATTTGTTATAAAACGCTATGATTGTTGGACAAAAACCCATGATAGAGATGAGCTTGGCTTCATTAGGGTTTATACATAAAATTTTACACACAAATGTTGGATGTTGTTAGTGGAAATGTGATGAAATTAAATTGTCAACAAGGCTATACTTTGCGTGACAATATAGCATTATATCTTACACAAGATCCCTAGTAGGCGGAGCTCAGAAGGTGGCTCAGTGATGCAGTGAAGGCCCCGCAAGGGGCCCCCACTAACTGTGGGCCCTGGGGCGGCCGCCCTTTTGGCCCCCGCCGTAGCTCCGCTTATGCTTGTTGTAGATATATAACATTTATAACATTTCAATTGCAGGAAAAAGGCTTTTTGAACTGGGTGAAATTCACATTATCAGTGAAACATTTATCCTGAATTCTTATGCTAGTCCTTTGTAGTTATGGACAAAGCTGTATTTCTGACTCTGTCGTACATTAGAACTTGTGGGATTTATTTAGTTTTGTTGTTGAATGAATTATTATTATTATTTTTTTTTTTACCATTTTAAATCAGGCTCTATAATAGTGTGCATGATATGTACTGTACTGAGTAAACAGTATTTGAATGAAATGAACTGAAGAGTTGCAAGAGTTTGTTCTATATTATCTGTTTGGTTTCTTGTAGCAAAAGGCAAGTAGAGCTATTTGGTTCAAATTTTGCTTTATTGGAATAGTGGTATAGAAAGAGATAGTAAAATTCATGTATTAAGAGTGCAGAAAAAAGTAAGTTGTGAGGTTTTTCGTTTGATCTTGATGCCTTTTTTGGACATGATTAATGGTTTCGAGTTCAGTGCATTTGTTTCATGGTGGAACGTACTCTTGCCCAAAGGAAGAGAGGTCTCAGTGACCTCCAGTATTCACCATACGTATGTTGCTCTGGATCAAAGCAAATAAATTTAAAGAAAAGTAAATGACTCACTAGTTCCCCAGGTTCTGAATCAAAGGAGCCGATAGAGTAAAAGTACCTTTAAAGGAATCAGCTGTCAAGAACCGAGATTCAAGAGTTAAAAATAAACTAAATTAGCATGAAAATTCAGTAGGTGTTTTAGGGTGGGTGGGTTTTCCCCCCAAACCCCTGCCCTTAGCACCCATTCAGTGCTTTGTGCTCCAAACCCTCACCTCCTGTTGTGTATTGTTGCTGATCTGTCATTAAGTGACTGGGCCAGGGACAGGAGATTTCATTGGAGGAGACACTGTGCAGTTCAAATGTCACACACTCGGACAAGCAGAGCTACTCCACAAGCTTTTGCGCTACTCTTGTTCCCACAACATAAGCTCAACATTACTCTACGTAACACTATTTATACAATCTGTGCCTCCACCCTGACATTACAGAAACATGACGTCAACACGACTCTACCTACCATTATACAATCTCTACCTGCACTTTACTGTACTCTTACAAAAAACATGACATCAATATTATTCTACATTGCCCTAATTGCACCGCTACTTTTCTATGACAGAAACTTGACATCAACATTACTCTCCCTAAATTTATACAATCTGTACCTCCACTTTACCGTGATATTACAGAAACATGACATCAACATTACTCCACCCAAAATTATCCAAACTGTTCTTCCACTTCACCATGATGTTACAAAAGCATGACATCAACATTACTCTCCATTACCCTTACTGTACCTCTTCTTTGACATTACAGAAACATGATATTTACATAACCCTCCATTACCCAAACCGTACCTCCACTTTACCGTGACATTATTCAAACATGACATCAACATTACCCTCAATTACCAGCACTTTAACACAATATTACAGAATTATGACATCAGCAATACCCTATATTACCCAAACTGTACCTCCACTTTACCATGACATAACGGGAACATGACATCAACATTACCATACATTACCCAAACTGTACCTCCACTTTATGATGACAGCACTGTGCCAAATTGTGCCTCAACTTTACCCTAATATTGGAAAAACATTACATCAGCACTTCCTCAGCATTATCTAAGCATTTTCCCAATGTTACCAAAAATATCATCATAACAGTGCTCAGGTCTGACGACACAATGAGGACCAAGTCTATTTGGGCCGTTTAAATGGCCTCCATGGTTTATGAAATAAGGGTGTGAATAGCGGCGTTTACATAGCACATTCAAAAAAACAACTGGAGCAAAGATATTCAACATAAATATAAAAACAAATAAAATATAGAACAAAGAACATTAAAGTCCTGAAGATTAAATTACTGGCAGGAAATTAAATGAACTTAAGTGCATTCAAAAGGAAAAATAATGGATTTTGAGTTTCTCTTTGAAAACGCCAACAGAGGGGCAGACCTAACGAGGGGAAGGTTGTTCCACAGCCTGTGGACTGTTAGTGAAAAGGCTTGATGCCTCCTTAGCTCCTGAGCTCTGGTGATGGTTAAAGGCACTTGATCTGAAGATTTGAGTGATCCCCCCGGAGTGTTGAGGGGCAGTAGGTGTGAGATGTGAAGGGTGATAGACTCTGTAAAGCTTCAGTGAAAAATAGCAAAATCTGCAGATTTACTCTACCGGAAAGCCACTGGAGGGAGGCAAATACAGTATGAAAGTACAGAATTCTGGTCATACTGCAAATGACGATGCGCTTTATGACTGATTCCCATGTACAAAGACCATTTTACTTTTTACTCATTCTCATAGTTTTCAAGCTGAAAAAACAAAAATTTTGTCACTGTCCAAAAGT